>JAFMSR010000005.1:51237346-51352346 GCA_022818135.1 Saxidomus purpurata | reverse complement strand
AAACGACTTTGAGTCTATGAAAGTTCGGGGCTTTGTTTCTTGATAAAGAAGAGGTGCACTTTTCTATTTCATTTTGATCGAACGGTTATTATCTAGATATTCGATATATGATGATTATTATCAGGCAAAAAATCAGTAAGTATAGAGTCTATACAATCATAAAATAAACAAATATACAACAAGCAATTCACACAAATTAACACAGACAGAAAATAAATGAAACAATTCAAGGAAATTGGCCAAATTAGCCTTGTCTGCTCTCTAAGTCAAAGAGTTTTTATCCGATCTTTACCAAACTTGTTGAAAAGTTCGATAACCAGCCAAATCACTTGGGTTGTCAAGAATTGGCTTAATTAGCCTTGTCCGCTCTCTTAGTCAAGCAGTGTCATCCAATCTTCACCAAACTAGGTGAAAATATTTGAGGGCTATGTCTAGACCAAGTTTTATAGCCAGCAAAATCGCCAAAGGCACTTTTGGATTATGGCCCTTGAATTTTCGAAAAGTTATGAAATTAGCCTTCTCAGCTCTTTAGTTCAAACAGGTGAGAAAGCCTTGTTCGCTCTATAGTTCTAACAGGTTTAAGAAACCAATGAACTGCCAGATACTGAGTTATGCCTCCTTGATGTGCATATTTTATGACAGCATGACACTATTGTTTGAGTACTGTCGACAATGGTGCCGAATAGCACTTGAAAACAAAATCATGTAAATATTTATCGTGATCATGTGAAAAATTTGCTAATCCACTTGGCTGATCTGGTTTTATGGTTTCCGGATGATAACTCATGGACGACTTGACCGATTTAAATAATATTTGGTACACAGGTGCAACATAAAAAAATACAGGTCAAGTTCGACTTTGGGGTCAGTAGGTCAAAGGTCAAGGTCACAGTGACCCTGAACAGTAAAACAGTTTCCGGATGATAACTCATGAACGACTGGACCAATTTAAATAATTTTTGGTACACAGCTGTAACATCATGAAATACAGGTCAAGTTTGACTTTGGGGTCAGTAGGCCAAAGGTCAAGGTCACAGTGACCTTGAACAGTAAAACGGTTTCCGGATGGTAACTCATGAACGACTTGACCGATTTAAATAATTTTTGGTACACAGGTGCATCATCAGAAAATACAGGTCAAGTTCGACTTTGGGGTCAGTAGGCCAAAGGTCAAGGTCACAGTGATCCTGAACAGTAAAACGGTTTCCGGATGATAACTCATGAAAGGCTTGACCTATTGAAATAATTTTTGGTACACAGGTGTAACATCATGAAATACAGGTCAGGTTTGACTTTGAGGTCTGTAGGTCAAGGTCACATGACTCGGAACAGTTAAACGGTTTCCGGATGATAACTTAAGAACGCTTGGGGCTAGGATCATGAAATTTGATAGGGAGGTTAGTGATATTAACATGTTTGAAATAAACCTATTAAATTTAATAATAATCCATACTTTCCAACCTTATATATTTTGTGTGCTATTAAAACAATACATTTACACAACTTATGTATAATAACTGAAATGTTTGTCCTTGTGGCCATTCCTTTGTTATGGTTGCCATACTTCTGTGACAAAGCTGTATTGTGGGGGTATAATTCGTCACTCTTGTGACAGTTCTAGTTATTATTATTATTATTGCATTATTATTATTATTATTATTATTATTGCATTGCATAGGTAGAGCGATGCCGGTGGATACTGTCTTTCACTGTACAGTACAGCATACGTGACAATAGACAGTCTTCGCGGAAAAAATGGATGATGAAAATGCAGACAGCACGGTTTCATCTGAATCCCAAAACCCCTTCCGTAATATAGGACACGAGATAAGCGATGAACAGCTGGAAACATGGCAGCAGATGAATCAGAGAGTAATTTGCAAGAAAACATTATGACTGTCTTAGATGAAAAACTGTCGTATAATTCGGACAGTGCAGGTCTAGGAAACACATTTATCAAGTCAATAAGAATACTAGATTTTAGTCATGTAATTTTATTTAGTAACATTAACTAAGCATTTCTAAATCTAGTATTTCAATGGACTTGATCATATATACTGAAAAGTCTTTAAATTTTAGATGGCCTATAAGGCCAAACCAATTTGATTAATAGTTCTTCGGATTTTTTCTCTAAAAAAATGGGGCGGGCGAGCGAAATTTTTATTTTTATTTTATTTTTTACTTCTCAAATTTTCACAGGCGGCGAGTACTTTTTTATTTTTTTTTATTTACTTTTCGAAATTTCACATGCAGCGGGCACTTTTTAAAATATTCTTTATTTACTTTTTGAAACTTCACATGCGGCGGGCACTTTTTTAATTTGATGTTTTGACCTTTTTTACTTCTCAAAATTAGAAGGTCCCATGTCTGAAATAAATCACATAATTATATCCTATCTTTGTATGTAATTATAACAAGAGGTGTCAGTAGTGCTTGCCATTAAAACAAAATGTTCGCAGTACAAAAATCTAAAGGATCTGTATAAACAAGGGTCACAAGTAGCACGATAGTAAGCCAAGAGTTTTCAAACTTAATTGTTTACTACATTTTTAAATTAATTAAGTAGTTGCACACAAGACGTCAACTAAGAATTTTAAGTACAAATCAAGAAACATGTTCACAGTTATCTTCCCTTGCTTACAGCTAAGTGTCATAAGTATTCCAACTTTCAAAGTAATCTCTCAAACGGTCAAGTCAACAAGTGGACAAGAATGAAAATCTTAACTGATTTTTTTAGTCGAAAAGGGCCATAATTCAAATGAAATCCTATGCATAGTAACCTTCTCCTGCCTATATATGTTTGGATATCATGATGGTAAATAAGTATTCCAACTTTCTAAGTAATATCTCAAACAGTTAAGTTAAAAGTTGACTGGTAAAAAAAACTTAAACGAGGATCTGGCCTTAATTTTAAAAAAGTCTGACAGAGTTACCTTCTCTTGCCTATAGATTGGGGTATTGATTTAAAACAAGTATTCCAAGATTTGCAATACTTTAAAGGATTAAGTTAACAAGTGGATTTTACCCATATTCAATGTATTTTCCAAGTCAAAAAAGGGGCATAATTCTGACAAAAACCTTCACAGAGTTATGTACTCTTGTCTGTGGATGGAGGTAGAGTACACGTGTTTTTTTTCCAATTGTCACCCATCACCGCGACGTCCAGCCAAGTTGGTCATCCAAATGCCCCCCAGAATCACCCGTCGACCTAATTAGTGTCCGATCACGGTGACCATTTGTCTGACAGTGTTTCGCGTAGTCCACATTCGGGTCGTGACTTGAAATTTAATGTTTTTTACTGATTAACTTTTATTTATCAATAAAAAATAGAAATATGTTTGTATTTTGATGTTTTTCGAAACTTCCCGACGCTTAAAACGTTTTAATTACGATGTCGCTATCAACAACTGAGCTACCGGAAATCGTGTTGTTACGCGAACGCTTGAATTTGAGACACTTGTAACAAAAAGAGTTTAAAATGAACCGAAAGTACCTGAAATTAGCGACAATTTTTAGCGCTGCGCAAAAAAATAAAATTTGATTTCTGACGGACATGCGGCGGGGTCTTTTTTTTTTTTATTTTCCACTAGGATTTTGAAGTAGCGGAAAATCCGACAAACTATTAATCAAATTGGTGTGGCCTAAAGTATAAATTTATAGGTCTAAAAATTTTAACAGTGTTTCCTAGACCTGATGTGGCCGACAGTGGCTAAAAAGGAAATGCAAGCTTAAAATTTAGATGTAGCCAGTCTAATTACTCTACCATGTCACTAGCCTAATTGCAGTGTGACCCCTTTTACAGTCAAAATAATTGTAAAAGTGAAGTCCTGAGCTAATTCTGAGATATTTTCGTTTTGGGTCAGAATCTAGCAGAAGAGAGATATTGCCCATACAAAAATAACAATATCTTGATGCGCGTACAATTAGTTGTACTAACCCCTTTTACAGATCTGACATTTTATATTTTAATACTACAGCCTGATGACTGTATCACATCCGCTTCCGATTTTAATGCGCTCAGTACAACTGGATTTACTTTCTGTATCGGGTACTACGGACCCATATTACTCTATCTCTGAATACTGCCAGCTCAACTCACAAGTGTTGAAGGCAGGACTACGCATGTAAGAAATGATGGTATAGAGATTAGAGAGTGAGACAATAAAATACCTGACAGTGAATATTGTCCTGCATAAAGAAAAACGTAGAACCTAGAAAGAAGTGTCCGGTCAATGGTTAAAATATTAGTCTATAAGTGAGAATAGAGTTAAAATGATTAATTAAACTTATTTATCACCGCCTGCCTGAACAGGTGAAGGTCAGTTTGGGTAGCAATATTATAAGGGAGTAGGAAGATACTATGTGGCATAAATGAGTGATAACACAATACTTGTGATAATCAGAGGTAACCTGCAGCTGCCGTAGGGATAGTCATGCATGTGCCTGGTTGGTCTGATAGGCGTTTGCATGTAAGATGGAAGACTAAAAATCTAGAATGTTGTAATACACGTAGATTATTTCAATTTATAAATCTAGTTCAAATAACAACTTTTCCTTTCTAAAATAAAGAATTAAATATTACTTTACACGGAAACTGAGTTTTATGAAAAGGCATTGTCTCCTCGGACACGGAGACCCAGAGTCTCCTTGCTCAGTTCAGCCAGACAGGTAGACAAAATAGAGGGATTTCCATTCTTGTAATATATTATAACTTAAATTTTACTTAAAAATTGAAACATTCGCTTGTTTACTTCTTTTCACTTTCGTTCGTTCCACTATACCTACCTTTTATATTTAACATTCTTTTCACTTTATACATGTACAAACTGAAAATATAACACAATTATGCACATGCTCCCAATTTTAAGGGTAGTTTAATGCAAAGCATCAGAGATGTTAAGTTGGTGGCCTTTGTTATGCCATAAAATTTCTTCCGGAGACAAAAAAGAGCCTTAACTTAAATCTTACTCCTCTACATTTAGGGGAACATCTAACACTACCTTTCGTCTTTATTCATTATTTTGAAAACTACATGTACAGTAAGAATTTACTTGAAACTTCACACGAATGATAAATAGTATATTAGACAAATTTTGATTAATTTTAATTGCAAACGACCCATCGGTAATTAAACTACACTCGCCCAAAGATAATAACCCCCAAAATCGAAAGTCACAAAATTTGCCGTTTTTCGCCATGTAATTGGACGGAATGCATATATAGAGTCACTGCTACTAGGCCTTGTTTGCGGTCACATTTCATTTTTTGTCGGGCTTAAACGTTTCATTTTACATTGACTGAATACCTAATAAGGTAACAATATTGTACATGTTTTCAAAAACGATGTTGCTGGGAAGACAATAACCAATAATTAGAGCGCCTGATTATTCGGGTAAAGCGTACCATTATGCTGTTATGACACTTCCTAAACAGTAGGAAAATTAAGCCATTCTGAACGTGGAACCTGGAATTTAATCTCCATTCATACATGTTGAAATTTGAGTTAGGAAAACAGTTAGACTATCTATACAACAAAGGGCTCAAATTGTTGGTCTAATTGTATGTGAAATTTTTGCAGCTTTTTTGATTTGCGCTCTGTGATATAGTTGCCGTTGTTTTAAGGAATTTGAGTTTGTGACATTATTTTTAATATTTTATGAATAAACTATTGTTAAACAATGTAGTGAATAACAGATTAAGATATTGATTTCAAACCTGTGAAATGCGTTGATCATTTTTTCGACTTTTGATTTCGAGGGTAGCATATTGACGCAAGCACCAAATGGTGTATTAGTTTACTAGCGGCGAAATACAACAGTCCATTTGTTGTGAAAATTTGGTTAAGATATCTGGTATAGTTTCTGAGATATTCAAAAATATTGAAAGGTAGCGTAGAAGTTCCCTTAAGTGTAGTATACACCATGTATATAAATTGTTTTTAAAAGTATGAATAATGTTCTTCATTATGAGCCGTAGAACACAAAATTAATGTGAGTTGAAATAATGGTTGGTAACAAATCATGCACATGTATTTTAGTGTATACATGTAGTTACATGACTGGATTACATGTATATACATGCCATTCTCCCGATACTCACCGGGTTCTCCTGGTAATTTATTAGACACTAACACTGGCGCCCCAGCGAAGCTTATTGGAAACCCTTCACGTTCTAATTCGCTGAGAATACTTAACAGGTGACTCTTTTAAATTTTACTTGCTGTCAAACGGTGTATTGAAGATCAGGATGATAAGTGACCCACGTTTCCTCAAAGTTTTACAAACTTGCAAACTGTGAAATCGTCATCAGATTTTTGGCATACTTTTGGTAATAGTCTAATGTTAAAATTAGCATTTTCTGGTGTAAATACGCAATGAATTGTCAAATACATCCGTAGAAATGCACAAGTTCCTTTAAAAAAGATTTCTCCCCCTATTTCGTACAAAAACACAGTGATTTTGCAAAATTCTCCCGGCATTGATTCAATCCTTTGTGGCATGTATGGTATTATATATAATATACAGTCTGTCAGTAGTGATAAAAAATAGAGCTGGACAAGGAGACAACTTTAATAATTCGAGGGTTGACTATGAAACTGCAGTAACTTATATGGAATAAAGAAGGACTTACAACAGTTTTACGGTCAACCCTCGTTTTAATATATTGTGAAAGACACTTGTTTGTTTAAACACTTTAATATGATTTTTCCTAAACATAACATGCCAAAACAAGCATGCATTATAATCTCATGCAACAAGTTAAACAGATAACTGATTGTTGTTAAGACTCATTGATGGTCTTGCTTATGTCAGTAGCTTAACACAGTATGGTTACTAGTAAGTATACTAAGTGAATTCTCCAGCACAAATGGTCATCGGCATTAGAAACTCGTCATATTTCGTTTTTTACAATTTGTTATTTATTTTTTGAAAAAAAAAATTGCAAGCTCTTACTAGTCTTAGTAAAATCAAAGGGGTCTGTAACATTATCTACCTGTCTGTTAACATTCAGTTCTAATAAAGAACTGTTACTAGCATATGGATTACTGTCACATTGTTTCATATATTGTTACTTGCAAAAGGATCAATATGCAACGCCCTAACATACCTGACTTTGTTCATCAGACACTAAACTTTTAAAAAATTTATATTTTAATCAAGTGGAGCCATAATACACAGGTTTCTTTTATTTCTCACAAATCAGACATTTTTCCACTGGTCCAGACCGATGTTGTAAAACCAAAACAAATGTAGCTCTGCGAAAACAATTGCAGTATTGATAAATAATGAGATCTGGTCAAATTAGTTTGACTAGTTACCAGTCAAAGAACTAGAAGCACTGTATTACAGTATTAAACATTTATACTGCTATCAAAGACGGCCTTTAACATTTTCTGTATGAAAAAACATGAGAATGTCACTTAAAAGCACAATTCTCTGTACATTGTATTCAATAAACTTTTATACAGACAAGGGAAACAACTGCAGCATGTGATAATTATGCTATTTGTATCAGTAGATCAAATTCATCATTACATAATGGTTTAATCATTAAACCCTTACCATAAACTACAGAATGTGGATATTTTACATTGTAGGAGATGATAGAGGCAAAGTACCGCTTGCAATTGTAAACATTGATATTGTATTATTGATGTACATTCTGATTAGGTGTAGTTTCTTGAGTTTCAAATAAAAGCAGTGAATGTTCTTGTAGAAAGCAGTTTGTTTTGTTGAACTTAATGCATGCTGTTACTAAAGTACACTTCCTGTGGGTTATTCTGCAGGTGAGGGGATTGGTACAGATGTCTGATGATGATGATGATGATGATGATGAGCCTGAGCCAATGATTGACGATTCTCTACTTGTTACAAATGTAACAGCTGAGAGCCTGGGATTTACTGAGAAAGTCAGCTTGGATCCTGGACCTTCAACATCAGTTATGCCAGCAACTGAAAAGTTTGGGTCTACAGTAATAACAACATATCCAGCAAGCATGGAACTTACACTGCAGTACTTGTCTGGTAAGATTACTGGTAGATAAGATAACAAGAGCTTAAGGTGCTGGTAGACCTGCTGACATACTGCCTCAATTGAAAGTAGTTAAGAGTTAGTGACTCGTAAAGCTTTGAAGGATTAAGGGTCCTGAACCATGACATGGAAAAGTTTATAGTTTCTCACACAGATAAAATTTGTATCATGATGGTTATAACATCTCTGCGAAATTTTCATCAGTTAGGCCATCATTAAAAAAATGTTGGTTTGCGGTGCTCCGACCCACAATTTTTGGGGTGGGTAGGTAGGTAGGGAATTTTTTTATTTTTTTTATTTTTTTTTTTTTTACAGACGACAAAGGCAAATCTATATGACCCTCAGTCTGATGTAAGGGGCATGCATATTTTAGATAACAGCACTGAGAATTCAACGACAGAACCATTTTATTAATTTTCAGATACATGTGTACACTTTAATTATTTCTAGGAAGTCTTTTAATAATGGGTCTCCCAGAGTCCTTGCAGGGTTTGCAGATTGGCAGTACAACACGGTGGGTCTGTAGAGCATCAACTTTGGCATTTTTTTCAAGTTTTCTACAACATTTTCATCAATATCAATCCCCTCTGTCGTAATGTCAAATACATCAAACCATGTGTCTGTTTTTCTGAATTTCCGTATGGCATTTTCAACGACCGAAGTCACCTTTTCTTCACCAGTGCTTATAATATTTACACTAACAGAAAATGTGATATCTTCCGTAATGGAGGCTGCCATTTTGATTTTGTATGCGTAACGAAAAAAGCCGAGAATTCCCACATGTATTATACAGTGAATAATCTAGGTTTTGATTTATATGAGTCCCTGGGACGCACATATGAAACAACGAGTCCCTTTCCAAAATGTCAGAAAATAGAATCGGACATCCTCGCCGAATTACTTTCTTTGCGAATCGCCGCTGTAATGTGTTGTTTTTTTCTTCGAATATAATTGTTTCTAAAAGTACTGAGTTACTGAAAATATTAATTACCTTTTACGTAGATTTAAAATATTTATTTCCGTAAAAAAATCTGCTGTAATTACAATGAATTAGTCGATGTTTATTCTCCAATTATCATTTGTCACTCGTGAATGCCGCGGTAGGTGTGAAAAATACGAGCATTCATAAAGGGTGACAAAATAACTACGTCAACTTTGAAATTTCGAGCTATGTGACACCACTGTTTGAGTAACGTTTGACAAAAGTATTTTCAATTAACTAAATTAACATTTATAAGTTCCGACTATTCTTTATTTAAAATAAATGTTATGTTTATAACAAAATCGCGGCGCTTCAAGCCGATTTTTTCTAAGTAACAATTTTCTTCTACAATGTATTTACTTTAAAGAATTACCTTTGTCGAATAAAATAATTTCTACAGCAACTTCTTTTACTCATAAAGCTGCAGGTGTTACGAGATCAAAGCACGTATGCCGACGCTGAGTTTCGTTTGATCCAAGCGAAGCACGTGGCATTAAAAAGACCGAATATTTTGACAGGTCTGATTATTTTGGATTATAAAAACTAGTTTGGAATAGACAATGTATAATATGAGTAAGTTTTATTTGGTTATGCACTATATCAAGCTATACAAATGCTCGTTGGTCGGCAAATATTTTCGAATTTGATAAATGTACAAAAGTAAAAAAATACGTGTATACAAATTTTCACGGAAAATGATTATAATTTAATGTCCTGTTAGCTGTCTGAAACACCACTTAAAGTACCGCGATTTTACACCCGCGAAGTGCCGCGACTTTTTAACGATTTCATGCGAAAATGCTTCTAAATACTCACAGGAAACGCAAGTTCGTGGACGATATTCTTTTATACAAACTGCCGCGAGCATATACCCAAATCTCGCTTTTCACGTGCTTGCGTCCTAAAGGAAGCACATATTTCAAATCTTTGCGTCCTTTCCATTTTTTGTGCGTCTATGACGCAGGACGCACGGCTAAATTATTGACTGAATTATAAAAAGCGAAAAGGACCAAATGCGAAATTGGCCCAAAGAAACGAAATGGGACCAAATAAAAAAAAATCGGCAGCGGTAGCAATAAAAAAGATCGGGTCGGGGCTAATTTCGATGAGTCGGTCGGAGCACCGCAAACCAACATTTTTTTAATGATGGCCTTAACTGGTGGGTTGCGTGTTCTAGTCAATAGATGAAATTGATGACCAAATATATTTGAAGGGTTGGCGTTACAGGTTCTTAAGATTGTAGTTCGTGGTTACAAAGGGGGAACAATATGCTTATATAGAAACTTTGCCTGGATCGCAGGCAAGGTTTTAGCAAATGTTTGTACTCGAGCAAATGAAGTTTAATTGTGCATAGAAATGCCTGTTTGAGTTATTTCTTGGCAACCTCTGACTAGATTTCAGTAAAATTTCACAGAGGTGATTTTTACCAAACCTAATGCATATTGTCAGCATGTTGCACTTGCACATTGAATATTTAATTGAGTTATGGCCCCATAATTTTTTCATTCATATAGCAAACCTTGAGTTCCTTATGTGGGCTTGCTGTTTCTTAACAACCACTCCCATAAAGTCAACAAAACTTTAGAGGAGTGATAAGTACTGTACCAAGTTTAATAGTGCATATCAGCATGTGGTCTGATATTTTTATACCCCGGAAACGAAGTTTAGGGGGGTATGTAGGAGTGACCCGGTGGTTAGTCAAGTCAGTCCCTTGCATTTTCCTTGTCCGGACCATAACTTGAAAACTACTAGTTGGAATTTAATACAACTTAATAGAATGGTCAAGCACATTGAGAGGAAGTGCAGTACACAAGAACCATAACTCTATCTTAACTAATTACAGAGTTATTGCCCCTCTTTACTTTTCCTTGTGCAGAGCATTACTTGAAAACTACTGGTTGGAATTCATTACAACTTCAAACAATGATCAAACACAAAGAGAGGAAGTGCAGTGTACAAGATTCATAATTCTATCTTGACTTATAACAGAGGTATTGCCAAGAACCATAACTCTTTTTAAGTTGTCACCCTACGACACTTCCCAAAATGTAGAATAACTGTGTCAGTGTGGCATCTACATGTATATATACAAACATTTGTTGCACAGAATTTCAATCGTAGCAAGGTATTGAAAGACCTTGATCATAGTAATGAATAGTACATGGATGATAAATGGTTGGTTTTGTGATATTTCAGGTAAGATATCATTTTTGGAATTCAGTGAAGTAATGGAGAAGGCAAATAGCTCCCAGGTAACTGGTCTTGCCACAGACATAGGGGCAGAGGAAACACAGGAAGTTGATGAAGGTGGTAAAGATGAACCTGACAAAGATGAACCTGATAAAGAAACCCAAAGTGAGTGAAATACCCCTAAGTCTTAAATATTTACAAACATGTCTAAATCAGGAAAATAAAACTGCCCAGAGGTGTTCTTGAATCCATAATTCAGTATGTTAAATTACAATTCATAGCATTACTCCACCTGTATTGTTGCATTCATGGAAACATGATGTGTTTTCCATCTTACTAGTATTTAACTTCAAAGTAGAGAATTCTAGTAGCATTGTTGACAGGATGGCATGTTATCATTTTAGAATTTTAAATAATAAAAACCTGCATGGTCTCTTGTTAGCTGGTTATAAGTTTGAGCCTTGCTGGGCAATACATTCAGAACCAACACAGGTTTGGTGTTATCTTTTATTCTTCAGTAATTCCAGTGACATGTTATGCACTAAGTGGGACCACTCAGATATAACATAGTACTCAATGATTGAAAGTCATTGATAATGACATAGATACATTGATCTTAAGCTTTCTGTTTTACAGGGCAGAAGCAGCCAAAGAAGAAAAACCTAGGAAAGGTATGTTACTGAGCAAGGTATTGTGTATAGTACATTCTTTGGTGTAGGTACAGTCTTTTTTGATGAGAAAGGGAAACCACAAATGTTAGGGAAATTATTCATGTATTTCTCTGTGATATGTGTTGTAGTTTTCTGTGAAAGATTTTTTCCTGATTACTTAACAAAGTCAGGTGCAAAAGTTACCAACATTTAATTAGTTATTGTAACTTAAGAAACAAAACTGCTGAAACCTAAAAGAAATGGGTTTGAAGTTTTAATTAAAAGATAGATCATTTGGCAAATGAATTACAAAATGTACTTTCAAAAGTAAATGATGCTTGATAACAGTGTTAAAGCTTAAAATCATTGTCCCATTTAGCTGCAGCTTCAGCAGCAGTTTGGCTTGACAGACAGTTTCCTACAAATGCAAAGATAACATTTAGTAACACTTGTGTGCATTTAAATTATCATGTTTTGAAGCGTGGAATATCAGTGCCCAGTTTTATGTATAGATTAGATGAGAATGTATGTTACATTTCATGTATAAACAGAGACGGAGAAGGAAGTGGGATCTGCCAGTTTTCCTGGAGAATATGATGGGAGAAGTCAATATGATCTTTGCTCAGGGAAATCACGAGGAAGCTATAAAACAGTGTCTAGAAATTATCAGACTTGGTGAGGTTTATATCATTTTCAAATAGCATTCAGCATTTATAATTTATTTATTTTTAGCTCACCTGGCACAAAGTGCCAGAGTGAGCTATTAGGATCGCATTCCATCCGGCGTCCGTCGTACATCCGTCCGTCTGCATGCATAATGGGTACCTTGGGTGGTAGGAGGTGTGGCCTAAGACAATAGAAATCTATTGTCTTCATTCCGTCTTTTGTCCCTTAAGTGGTCATTCTTTTGTTACTTAAGTGGTCACTCTATTGTTCGAGAACAATGGAAATACCACCTAATATCACCTTCGTATGGGTGTGCGTCCGTCCACCATTTCCTTCAAACGACATCTCCTCTGAAACCACTGGGCCAATGTTGATGAAACTTTGCAGGGATGTTCCTTGCATGAAGCCTTATCAAAGTTGTTCAAAGATAGATATTTGATAGAGTTAGAGATTAGATATTTGGCATGTAGCATTGTCTAGTGGACCTCTACCAAGATTGTTCAAATTATGACCCCGGGGTCAAAATTGACCCTGAAGGGGGACTCACTTAGTTTTACATAGGCTTATATAGGAAAAATCTTAAAAATATCTTCTTCTCTGAAACCACAAGGCCTAGAGCTTAAATATTTGGCATGTAGCATTGGCTTATGGACCTCTACCAAGATTGTTCAAATTATGACCCCCGAGTCAAATTGACCCCGCACGGGGGGTCACTTAGTTTTACATAGGCTTATATACGGAAAACTTTAAAAAATCTTCTTCTCTGAAACCACAAAGCCTAGAGCTTAGATATTTGGCATGTAGCATTTGCTAGTGGACCTCTAGCAAGATTGTTCAAATCATGACCCCCAGGCCAAATTGACCCCGCCCGGGGGGTCACTTGGTTTTGCATAGGCTTATATAGGAAAAACTTTAAAAAATCTTCTTCTCTGAAACCACAAAGCCTAGAGCTTAGATATTTGGCATGTAGCATTTGCTAGTGGACCTCTAGCAAGATTGTTCAAATCATGACCCCCAGGCCAAATTGACCCCGCACGGGGGGTCACTTAGTTTTACATAGGCTTATATACGGAAAACTTTAAAAAATCTTCTTCTCTGAAACCACAAAGCCTAGAGCTTAGATATTTGGCATGTAGCATTTGCTAGTGGACCTCTAGCAAGATTGTTCAAATCATGACCCCCAGGCCAAATTGACCCCGCCCGGGGGGTCACTTGGTTTTGCATAGGCTTATATAGGAAAAACTTAAAAAAATTTCTTCTCTGTAACCACAAGGCCTAGAGATTAGATATTTGGCATGTAAAAATGCCTATTTGACTTCTACCGAGATTGTTCAAATCATGACCCCCAGGTCAAAATTAACCCTTCCCGGGAGAGGGGGGAGAGGGGGGGGGGGGGCGGAATACGGAGGAAGGTGACTTGATTATACATAGGCTCATATAGGGAAAACTTAAGAAAACAAGAAGGCTGACAGGCAGAGAATAGTTATTTGGAATGTTACTAAGCATTGTGTAGTGGACCTCTATGAATTACGTTAGAATCATGAGCCCTTGTATTATAGCCAATGGTAGTCAGGTGAGCAATATAGGGCCATCATGGCCCTCTTGTTTTCTATTAAAGTGACATTATGCGCATCTCGCATCTTACCTTTTTCGGCGATAGTTTTATAAAATCAATTTTCGGTCGCTGGGCATTTAAATGTGTTAAACTAATGATAATGCCGCATTAGTATTTGAAGTTGGTGCTTTAGAAATAAAAAAATTGGACTAATAAAATAATGGTTCCTTTGTTATTAGCTCGACTATTCGAAGAATAAGTAGGCTATTGCACTCGCCCCGGCGTCGGCGTCTGCGTTGGTTAAAGTTTTTAATAAAGTCAAATATCTTGAATACTATCAAAGGTATTGACTTGAAACTCAAAATATATGTTTACCATCAACATCTACACCTGAGGAAACAATCCCCATAACTCTGTTTTGATTTTTGACAGATTTATGCCCCTTTTTAACTTAGAATTTTTGGTTAAAGTTTTTTATAAATTCAAATATCTTGCAAATTATCAAAGGTATTGACTTGAAACTCAAAATATATCTTTACCATCAACATCTACACCTGAGGAAACAATCCTCATAACTCCGTTTTGATTTTTGACAGATTTATGCCCCTTTTTAACGTAGACTTTTTTGTTAAAGATTTTTATAAATTCAAATATCTTGAATACTATCAAAGGTATTGACTTGAAACTCAAAGCATGTGTCTACAGTCAACATCTACACCTGAGGAAACAATCCCCATAACTCTGTTTTGATTTTTGACAGATTTATGCCGCTTTTTAACTTTGAATATTTAGTAAAAGATTTTATAAAGTCAAATGTATCAAAGGTATTGACTTGAAACTCAAAACATGTGTCTACCATCAACATCTACGTCTGAGGAAACAATCCCCATAACTCTGTTTTGATTTTTGACAGATTTATGCCCCTTTTTAACTTTGATTTTTTTTATGGACTTAAAATGTATGTTTACTGTCAACATCTTCACCAATGTTTTTGATTTTTGACATTTATGCCCCTTTTAACTTAGAATTTTGTCACAGTTTTTACCAGACTAACATGGAAATACTCGAAATGGCTTTCTTTTGAAATATCATAGAATAATTATGCAGCATGCAGCGGTCATGCTTTTTTAATTCTATACATATCAATTTTGAAAAGTTACAAAGTTATTCATGATCAAATTTACAAGGTTATATATTTTTTTGAAATTATCCCCTCCTCCCTCCAGTTGGCTTACAGAATCCAGAGTAAGGCTTTGAATGTAATGTACATTTACAAAGGTCTTTGAACAAGTTTCATATCTTTGACCTTAATTCTTACAGACAATTACACAATACTCCTGTTCTTTGACAAAAAACCCATTTTACCAACAACCTTTCGAATAGTCGAGCTAGCTGTCATGTGACAGCTCTTGTTGTTGTTGGTAGAGATTTGGGCAGTGAAAGGGAAGCAACTCCTGCATGCATTCAGTTTTTTTCTTAAATTGACTCTCCCAGTCAAAATAGGAAAAGTAATATTTGGAAAGTTATTATTTCGTACTGGTAGCAGGAAGAGTTTGGTGCATTGGGTTAAAAGCTGTTATTTCCTCTACCTTTTTTACACACACATATTTCAGCTGACTTGAAAAAAATGTGCATACTTCCACTTTAAAATAGCTTGAGAAAGCTACATGTATATCAGTAGCCTAGCAACAAAAATGGTTGAAAGTTTGTAATATTTTAATCAGTTTATTACGTCGAACTCAGTATGAGTATCTGAGTCAGAAATTAGTTTGAAAATTTGTACCAAAGCCATAGTTTTTGGGTCTCTGCCACAATTTGACCTGAAATTAAGGGGATTATAGATGATGATGAAGAAAAGAGTTGGTTTGAAATGTGTCTGTTATGAAAATTGATGATTTTTCAGTCTTGATTGAAGATAAACCCTTTATGAAATTCTGAGTTTTAAAGTGAAATTTGGTCCAGAAATGTGTTGAATGTTTTCCTCTGAAAAAAAATGAATTTCCAGAATTTTTTTTTTTTTTAAATTGATAGTGTGCTCAAATTTTCAAGTTTTGGACCAGAAATGAACATACTTTGTAGTTGGACTTTCGACTTGACATAGGAGTGGGTTACAAGTTAAATACCAACTTTCTAAAACCCAAGCCTACCCCTAGATATATGGACAAGGTCAACATATGCCCGAGTATTATGGTTACTAATAAATGAGATGACCCTACTACAGAAAGTAAGCCTGTTTGAATAGTATTTATGCATGAACATTTCGACGACATGATGTATTACAACTTTTTATTTCATTTAAGTGTCACATGTAAAACAATTTGTATGGAAGTCATGTAAACTGGCAAAATAAAAAAGATTGCAATTAGTGAAGCACCTCCATGTGAGTTAACCTGTTACATATTGAATTCTTGCAGCACCAAATGCAAACAAGCCATTCCAGACTTTAGGTATGATATATGAAGACATGGGGGATGTACAGAAATCATTGCAGGTTGGTTACATCTAAACAAGTATTGTATCGTCATCTAGCAAGTGTTTCAAATAGAGTAAAGTCACTGGTTGTGCACCAGTTGCTCTGATGCGCAGGTTGAAATTACTGTGTAGACCACTTTTCATGGAAAAAGTTATATTAGTTGCAGTAGCATGTTTGAGCTCCGGTCCTGATACTTTGTAGGGAGTTTTTGCATATTGAGAGTAACTGACCTATGCTGATTCTGTGGTCTGTAAGTCAAAGGTCAAGAGTATCTCTTAGTAACAGATGGTTGCTATTGTTGTTCTGGTTTCAAGAAATGGTCCTTATGCAGTGCAACTAGATAACTGTGGCCTATAGATAACCCAGTAGTTAAAGGTTAGGGTCACAATGACCTTAGGATTTTTAAACATTACTGATAAAAAAGCAAGAGAAGTCATTTAAACATAAATGCTGAAAATGGTTACTGAGAAATAGCTACAATTGATTGTGGATAACTGCTTAGGCATATGGCCCCCTAGTATAATAGATTGTTTTTCGATTGAGTATATAGATGACATTTGCTGAAAGGTCTATTCCAATACACAGGAGACACACCAAATAACTGGTAGTTTGCATATTTTCAGTACTCTCTGATAGCAGCTTACCTAGCACCTTATGATAGTGAGGAATGGGCAAAACTTGCAGATATGTGCCTAGAACAGAATGATATTGGACAAGCTATTAAATGTTACACTCAAGGTAACCCAAAATCAATTATTTGTGTGTGAGTCAGTTTTTATGGAAAATTTGTGTCAAATATAACTGTGATTGAGAAGGTAGATAAAAGAACCAGTGTTAAATGTACAGTCAAACTTAGTTTGAGTTAACTTGGGCATCAATAACTTTAGGAGCACAGATATATCACGATCTCTTGGCAGTCCTGGCAAGATTTCTTTTAACTACACATCACCATTGATAGCTGAAGGATCGGTAACTTGATAACTCGAGGAACAATGTTGTCCCATTGGGTAGTTTTCTTACTTATTGTTATTGTTTCTTACAAGTGCATCTATATTTGGATTCTCACATGAAGAGGCATGGTCAGTAGCAGGGCTCAAACCCATGACCCTCAATTACAGGTTACAGTGATTTCAAGTAAGAGACTCTTATCCACTGGACCACAGAGGCTGAGAAGATGAAATTTGAATCTTCTTAAAGTACTTTAATCCAAGACACTTGTTCATGAGATATACTTGGTGTAATTCACAATACATGTATATATACATGTATGTCACTGCATGTAACAAATTTATATGAACCTTCATAAATAGCAAGATTTTTTCTTTCATTTTCAAAAAATTAAATACCATGTTGCAAGTGTTTCAAGTTAAATAATGCTACAAGTGCAGTTAGTGTCATTATCTAGACATAAGAAGCTTGTAGCAAATGAGAAACTAATACATGTAATCAAGTTAAACTATCTAAACTTTACAGCTATACATGCAAATGGAGAGAACAAGTTGCACTGTCTATGGGAGCGAACTAAATTGCATGAAACTTTAAAAGACCACAGAAAAGCTCTTGATGGATACCAGATGTTGCTGCCACTGCTGTCAAAGAGTGACTCGGAGAAGTACTTGAAACTGGCTTGGGGAGTTACTAGGGTATGTGTCCAGATTATGTGGAAAAGTTTGTAGAAGCAGATTTCAAAATGTGTAACAAAACTGGGGTGGTATTGAGAGGTAGTTAAATCAGAAAATGGAAGAATCATTGTACATGGTCATCTGGATTAAGTGACTTCTTGCTGCAGGCAGTCATTAATGTTGCATGTCTGATAGCCAATTTATAATTTGATAGAAAATACCTTTCTGAAGCAGCTTTAATGTGCACTCTTGTGGTATACCTTGGCAGTTTGAATCCTGTATTTAGACACACATTTATGTCCGGACTGTAACTTTGTTATGCATTTTTATTTTTGATTTGCAGATTTTAAAATCACTAGGCACGAATTTTCAGCACTTCAAGATGATGTGTTGTGTGCAAAACCCACAACCCTATCTCAAAGATCAAGTTCACACTTATTGATAGAATTTAAAGGTCATGGAATACTGTATACATGGTAACTCTGTCATGCATGGAAAGATTTAAAAATTACATGGCACAATTGTTTACATGAAGGTCAAGGTCACGCTTAGAGGTCAGAGGTTTTAGAATCCTGTATATGTGCACATGTTTGTGTCCAGATTGTAACAATGTCATACATTGAAGGATTTTAAAATAGTTTAGAAAAAATGTTCAGCGCATGGAGAAATAAAGTGTTGTGCACATCCACAACTTGAAGGTCAAGGTCACTGACTGAGGGATACCACTTTGGGAGCATTTGTCACCTGTGAGGGACTGCTCTTGTTTCTACTCTGCAAGACTTCATCTTAACAGAATTGTCTATTTCAGAGTTACTATGAGCAAGGAGAGAAAAAACGTGCAAGAGACACAATGACAAAGGCTTTCACGGAACATCCAGACCAGATTACATCAGAGGGTACGTTTACAGCTAAAATATTTTAGTAAAGTGTCATTTTCAACATCGATTTTAATATTGTTGAAGCTAAACTTGTAGTTTTTACTAGGTTAAATAAGCACTAAGTCTTGTTAGAATAATCACTCAGATTTGATAATTTTCAGATAAGCTTTGTGATCATTCCATAGCACTTTGTATGTGAAAACTCTTATGTCCCACAGAATAATGGTTTCACATCAGCTACTTTTTATTATAACAGCATAGTGGATTGGAACCACTTGCCTGAGAACATAAAAAAAACCAGATCATATAGCGGTTTCAAGAAATCTATTAAAGCTTACCTAATGTCAGAAATGGAGAAAAGAGAAAATCCATTTTTATGCCCCCGAAGGGTGGCATATTAAAATCGCACCGTCTGTCCGTCTGACCGTCTGTCCGTCTGACCGTCTGTCCGTCTGTCCGTCCGTCCGTCTGTCCGTCCGTCCGTGCGTCCCCACTTACAAATTCGTGTCCGGACTGTAACTTTGTCATGCATTGAAGGATTTTAAAATAACTTGGCACACATGTCTAGCACATCAAGACGACGTGTCGCGTGCAAGACCCACATCCCTACCTCAAAGGTGAAGGTCACACTTGGAGTATGAAGGTTATGGAATCCTCTATATATGCACACATTCGTGTCCGGACTGTAACTTTGTCATGCATTGAAGGATTTTAAAAAAACTAGGCACACATGTCTAGCACATCAAGACGACGTGTCGCGTGCAAGACCCACGTCCCTAGCTCAAAGGTCAAGGTCATACTTAGAGTTTGAAGGTAAAGGATTCCTCCATATAAGCATATATGCACACATTCGTGTCCGGACTGTAACTTTGTCATGCATTGAAGGATTTTAAAATAACTTGGCACAAATGTCTAGCACATCAAGACGACGTGTCGCGTACAAGACCCACGTCCCTAGCTCAAAGGTCAAGGTCATACTTAGAGTTTGAAGGTAATGGATTCCTCTATATAAGCATATATGCACACATTCGTGTCCGGACTGTAACTTTGTCATGCCTTGAAGGATTTTAAAATAATTTGGCACAAATGTCTAGCACATCAAGACGACGTGTCGCGTGCATGACCCACATCCCTACCACAAAGGTCAAGGTCACACTTAGAGTTTATAGGTAATGGAATCCTGTATATATGCATACATTTGTGTCCGGACTATAACTTTATTATGCTTTGAAGGATTTTAAAATAACTGTGCACAAATGTCTAGCACATCAAGCGGATGTGTCGCGTGCAAGACCCAAGTCCCTACCTCAAAGGTCAAGGTCACACTTAGTGTTTAAAGTAATGGAATACTGTATGCATGATTACTCTGTCATGCATGGAAGGATTTTAAAATTACATAGCACATTTATTGAGCACATGGAGAGGACACAGACTGTGAGGCACCTCTTTTGGGGGCATTCGTCACTTGGGAGGGACAGCTCTTGTCTTAAATATTTTTAGTCAGCAGTAACTTATCAGGTCTTATATACATGTAGTAAGTCTAACAATACCTATATAGTTACTGTATTAAAACTACTCACTACTACTTCACAAGTAATATATTAGTATTTTTCTGTGTGATATTAATGATTGTGATTTAAAATTGAATGTTAGACATGGACCTCTTGATAAATATAACTGCTTTCCACAGTGCCTTGCATATGTATATGCATCTGCAACCAGAACCAATAAATAACCAAGATTTTAGCAGTTTGAATATCAACACTTTTAATCAGACAAGAATAAACATTGTGGCTTAGTGTTGGCTGCAGAACAGGACTAACCAGGGGAGACGACCGACTGCCTTCCATAGATGTTACAATGGCGAGTCAGTGATCTAGTTTGAAAGTGTCATGTCCCAACAGTTGCACCCCCACACCCTGATGTGGACGGTTGTTAGTGGGTATAACAGTAATATGACATTGCACAAATAAATGAACCTATCTATCTATGTATCAATCTTTTCAGATGTGAACTTACTGCTCGAGTTGTTGATACCAGACAAGAAACACATAGACAGCCTCATGGTATGTACTTGAAAAAGTTAAGGTTGAAACGTCTGTTTGTCAGATTAAGTAGTCAATATAAAAATGCTTTCTTTAAATTGTCAACCAAAACATTTGTTTATACATACCCCCGAGAAAGTATCAAGTAGGCATTTGGTATAGTAGTTTTAGCATACCAGATTGCCTAGTTCAAGACAGACAGCTTTCTGTATAAAACTATGTTTTTAATTTATTTGACATTTTTTTGTGGGTCACCACAGTACTTGTATGTATTATAGGCAGCAAAGGTGTGTGTATCAGTTAACATTGTGTTATGCAAAATTCATTGAAGAAGTATTATACAAGGGGTGGTCTGAAAATATGTGGACTTTTTATGATCCTCACTTTCATGTGCATTTCCATAGCGATTCTATACATGAGTGAAAATTACATTCTCTTGTGAATGATTCACGCAGATGATTTTCAGTGAAGAGATTGTGTGAACATTTTATATGCTATTTGTACATGAGAGGTGCCTTGCCATATTTACCAAAGACTGCAGAAAAGATTTGGAGATGTCTGCCTATCACGTTCTGCATTTTACAAGGGGGTTTCTCAGCAGTAGAACCAGTGTTTGTTGAACAGTCCCTTAGACATAGGTCTGTTTCATGGTTTGCAGAAAGAATACAAAAGCCCCCACAGAGGTGGTAAAAGTGCATAGATGTAGATGGAAAATACTTTGAAAAAGAGTGAAAAGATTGTTTTAAATTTTTGATACTTTCTGCACAGTACCAAAAGTCCACTTATTTTCCAACTGCCATTGTAGCTATAAACAGTATTAATGTTGATGTATATTTGAAAGAACTACATGTAGTAAGTCGTAACAAGTGAAATTTAACATTTACAGATATTTGTGAAGCACTGTGGTGTACGTTTCACCTTCAAAGGTGGGAAACATTGGTCAAGTGAACACAGCCTTACAATGTCAGATGTGAGAGATGATGTACCAGTGAGGTTAGCAGTTCTCTCCCTTAATAAATCTGTCATTTATTAGTCCCCAACCGATCGAAGATTGTTTGGACCTATACATTTGCTCAGTTGTGTCTGTCAGTGTGTCTGAGCTTACGTATAGATATTTACGTGGCTAGATGAACAATATATACTGTGTTAATTCTATTCATTCAGTCTGTTATGTGGCTAAAAGAACAATAGCATAGCCACATAAGTATCACTTTGTGAGAACGTCCATCCGTTAGTTTGTCTGTCAACACTATGTGACTGATTATGAAATAACTTCACACAGTTGTTGTCCATACAACAAAGGTGTGTCATGTACAACATCCAGGGGGCAACCTTGAAGGTCAAAAGACAAACTTTCTCAACCTCTGCAAGGATGTTTTTGAAACATGAGCCAAATGGTCACCTTGTGGAGACTACATGCAATATCCGTGTTTCAACTAAACCTGCTCAAGGTCAATATCACATTTAGGGTCAAAGGCCATGTTTCTATATCTCCCAAATCATTTATATGATTTCCTTGAAACTTAGACTTAATGTTAATCTCCTGAAGATACTGTGAAAAATCCATTTCTCAGCCAAGTGTGTTTCAACGTCAAGGTCACACTTAAAGGTATATGGTTACCAGACCATATCTTTTTAACTCTTTGAAGAATTTGCATCAGGCTTGGGTCAAATGTTACTCAGATCATGATGAAAAAGGTCAAGGTCAAAGGTCTTGTGACTATTAACCCTTGAAGGATGTTCATGAAACTTAAGACATATGTTCATCTCATCACATCCTATTTGTTTTGGGACCTTGTATTGCATGGAAATGCTCCATCCACTTGTTTAAACAAGCCTTTTGTCGCAATTTCTTAAGAGAGATAACAAGTGGTTCAGCCAGCTGTCACACTGAACTATGATAAACCTTTCAGATGTGAAGTTCCAGAGATGTTACCAATAGACCTGAGAGTAAAACTGACTGTTTGTATGATTCATCTACGATATATAAAACTGGTGCAGGTTAGTTATTCAATATGCCTGACTTGGAAGTATAATTATTGTTATATCTCTGAGAAATTTACAGTTTCTGGAGGCGTACATGGTACAACAACAGGTTTATTTAAAGCATAATGGTTATGTTCAGTCCACAGTCAGTAGTAGAGGACACATTTTGTGATATAAAGGAAATGATTGAAACAAATAGACATCATTTCATTGAAGTGGTTCAACCAATTTTTGTCAATAGTCTGTTTCAAATGGAGAGGTTGTTTGTACAAAGAGAGGTTAGTACTGGCAAAAAGACCCAGTGATACTGATTAGAGTTAGTGGCCACCTGTACATATATCTGAAATACTGCTATAAATAGGAATGAAATCAAAAAACCATTGATTTATATCATAAGACATTATCATTCACACAGGCAGTAGTTGAACCATTGTTTGAAGAAGACATTGAAGCTATGGGAGATCTGTACCTGGATATAGCTGAGGCCTACATGGATAATGACTACCACAGGCAGGCAGAACCCTTACTCAAAATGCTAGTCAACTCACAGAATTATCATCTTGTAAGTTTTTAGTTGGTTTAACTCAACAGTGTTATGTTCAGATTTGTATATCATTGTAAATAAGAAAAGAGTTAGTTGTCATGTCCTTTTGTGAAGTGGGAGCAGTACAGGAATAATTGTACCAGCTTATCACCTGCTTGCAGACTTGGCTCTTTGTCCTCGTCTAATTACATGACTATTAAAACTCCGCTCAAATTTTTAGCATCTCTGCACAAGAAAAGATAGAGACTCCCATTATCAGACATGTATAATCACTGACTGATTTAGAAACCCATGTAATTATCAGAGTGCAGATATGTGGAGTAGGAGTGGGATGTAGTGAAATGTTTTATATGAAAGTTACTTGCATTGTCTTGTGTAGGTCTTTAATTAAAAAGTGTAATTTTCAAATATTCATCTATCAGAGCATGTATCTGCTCTCAGTACTCTTTACAAGGTAATATTTTCTTGATTCCAACCTACAGGCAGCAGTGTGGTTGAGGTATGGTGAATGTCTAAACAACCTCGGGGATATGCATGGTTCTGTAGAGGCTTACACAAGAGTTGTCCAGTTGGCCCCTTCACATATAGGGGCCAGAATGTCACTATCTGCCATTCAGCAGCAAATGGGCAAACACGATGAAGCCCTTGAGCTACTACAGCATGGTATGTAAGGGTTTTACTGTTTGATGAAGTTTAGAGGCTATCAGGTACTGAGACATGTCTGGTATAACTGAGTTCTGATTGGTCAGTTTTTAGCATGGTCAGTAATAACATTGAGTTTACAGAACAAAAAAGCATAATATCTGTTAGATCAGTGTTGCTTTAATCTGCAATTTAGATGTACAGATGCAAGTTTGTTCAGACTATTGGATTCTCCATGGACTAAAAGGATGTGATTTTTTTGCAAATCTTTGGTTTATGATAGCTTAAAAGCAGCAAAGTTTAAAAATCCAGATGCCTTAAGAGTTTTAATAGTATGAACCAAAGGCCAAAAAAAAATGATGTTCAGAAGATACTGTAAATGGAAGTGGAAAGACTGTGACTTGAGGTGATGTCATTTCCTGACTGACAACATGTGTGTGACTATAACTGTGGGAATGTATCTTTCAGATGATGGTGAACAGAGAAAACTGACAAAAGAGGTTTGTAAGCTTTAGTTGCAGTTTTTACAGTTTTAATGTTTTAATTTTCTTTGGGTTTAAGGCCTGTTTCAACAATAAATTCGGACAGTTTACTTACCCATTGTCCCTAGGAAGGACCGGTACAAGTCCAATCCTCCACATCATGAGAGGCAACATGCATGCCTTTACATGTCTGCTTCAAACTTCTGAAGTAGCAACCATTTTTTTAAAGAGAAATTGTATTTTGTTTTCCCTAAAATGAAAGAAAGTAACTATCTCAACTGGAAGTGCATGATAGATAAAGTTATCTAATTATGTATTAAAACTTGTTTTCAGCTAATATTTTTGTCACGACGCACAATGCAAAAAGGTCTGGAGCCATGTCTGTACTCTGGAGCTATTTAAATCTATATGCCAAACCTCTTTATACATCTTTAAACTTTTGAAATGGCAGCGTAACTTTACTTAAATTGACACTCCTTTTAATAGTACACAACATACAAAAATTTAATAAATGCCATGGAACAAAGTTTTTTGGAAGGCTAACATTTATCAATTTTATCAGTGTTTCCAAGAAGACTTTATTTTGTTACTTCCTTTCTGCTATACAAGAACACTTTGTGAAATTCATTTACTTACCTGTTTACACTGATAACATGTATCGTGTAACTATTTCCTGAGATAGTTCTTCTTTGATGACTTTAAATACATCTTTTATTTCATGATGATGACTTACTGATTAGCTGGTATGCAAGGATAAGGAACATATGACATTGATCCGGTTGCTATGTGTAAAATTTGCTTACTGTAGTAATAATTGATTGATATTCCCTATAACTGAGAAGACAGTAACATTTTCAGCAGCTAGAGGAGACTACAATTGCAGCAGTTGACATTATGTCTCACAAATTTTATTTACAACTACTGCAGAATATTTTGGCTAGCCTACATAATTGTTTGCCTTTTTCACTAGGAGCAGCAGATGCTGCTACAGAAGTGTCACTTACTGAATGCCCAAGGAAAACTGGATGAGTTCCTAGAAACAGCCAAACAGTTACTGTTCCATGAGTGGAGGGAGCTTGAAGCAGAAAACAGTGAGTTTGCTTAAATCTTGATTTTGTTGAATTGTTTAACTCCTCTGATTTTCCAAAAAGTCATAGAGCTGTTGTCATCATCTTATTGATGGTTGGCAAAGATGTCCACATTGCAGCATAGTAAACTTTGTGTTTATGTTGTCTTCATATTCTCAAACAGGTGCATTATGTAATGGTGCTGGTTATCTGTCTGTCCAAAATTACACTAAGCTACTTATTTGACTACAAGGACAATAGATAGCTGTAAATTCTACTCTTCAAGCTTGTTATGTGGCTGAAAATTTCCATCGAATTGAAAATCTATAAGGGGTATATGCTCATTTCAATCTCTCAATAAGAGAAGTATTGAGTATACATGTAATGTCATTCTTGCCTGTTTTCAAAGTATTCCTTGTTTTTTTAAGTATCTGTCCTGGCAAAGTTTGAATATTTTGAACAGTAAAATTACAACGAAAAATGTTTGAATTACACAGATCTGTAAATAGATATTGGTGTGCAATAATTTCAGTGAGTTACCTACAGGCTATTAGAACATACAAGCACAGAAAAGACAGTCTCAGGAACCATTTATTGATCAAGGGAAAAGATACAAGATTGGGTAACCATTTTAGAATAGTGTAATGTATCTTTGATAAAGATAAATATCTTAAGATTTTTACCCAGTCTGTCCATAGTGGAGAGGTCTAGTTGATTGAAGTGTTTAAACTGTATCAATGAATTGAAAAAGGTGTATCGGGAAGTCTGTAAATGTTAGGAAATAGTAATTTACATAGATGCTGACTTTCTCAAAAATTCTTCTTTTTCTGCTTTAGGCATTTGTTACTATTGCAGTGTATGTCCTATTGTGTAGGTTTAGATGTGCTTCAATGTGTTATTTCTATGTTTTTAGTGAAGGGATTGACCTCTGTAAAGAATTCATCGTTGGCCATTTCCTTTGATGACCTCTGGGACATGTTTGTGCGTGTAAGTTCCTTTAGAGATCCATTGAAATTAGTGATTCCTTCATAATTATATCATCTCCTGCCCGCCCGCCCCAAATGACATTGTTCCAGAGCTCTGTAGCAAGAAAGTCACAGTGATTCTTTCATCAGGTTTTAAGCAAAGTAATTGCAGTTTGACCATTACCAT
Source organism: Saxidomus purpurata (assembly GCA_022818135.1). Classification (NCBI taxonomy): domain Eukaryota; kingdom Metazoa; phylum Mollusca; class Bivalvia; order Venerida; family Veneridae; genus Saxidomus; species Saxidomus purpurata. The sequence continues at coordinate 51,325,381 of JAFMSR010000005.1, read as the reverse complement.
AATTTATTTTCAATCCTTACACATTATAGCCTGAAGAGCGGTTATTCTTGTAACATATTAAAGAAGTAACTCTGTTTTCACATTATAACCCTAGAACAGTAGTAAAAACTTAATTTGACAAGAATGATACAGATCAAAGGCAGTTGTTAAATGAACCATTATATTTACAGTTGTGTAAAGCATTACTTGAGAATGAGAAGTACACAGAGTTTGAAGAGGTAACTTTACTTGGTATGCTATGTCCACTGTTCAGTCAGGAGGAAAACCTGTTAAATGTAAGTACACAGTAACCACAGCCTGATAGTACTACATTACACATAGCCTTACCAGAACAACTTGGTATTGTCACAGATTAAACATGTTATAAGTACGTGGATTTAGTTTCAATTAGCCTAGAAGAACAAAAGTTGCTGTTTGTGAGTGTACTTCCTAAATTGATCATTGGTATGCATTTTGAATACATGTACAGTAGAAACTCACTAAACCAGATCTCCACTAAACCGGAATCCTCGGGACTTTTTTCAGAGTCTCGTTTTTTCCCCTTCTATTTTCAATGTAAAAAAATCCCTACAAAATCGGAACCCCGCAGTTCCGGATACCGGACAAAAAATTGAGAAAATACTTGTCACTTGTCAACGTAATTTTACCTCACAAAACGGGACATATATTTGTTCCAACATGTCAAAATGATTTTGTGTATTAGGAATTCGCGAATCGCTTGTCACTTTGTTTTGACAGCCGGTGCGTCGTTAAATATTGCACCTGTGATGTTGTGTTTGATGTCGGGGAGATAACTCGCTAATCGATAATGATGATTGCGCTGTGGATTGACTGCCGCACGATAATCAAACTTGTGAAAAGAAAATTGATTGAAACATTTATTTGTTTGTTGCAGAAAATAAGGAACTAGAAATGGTTATTATATATCATATTGTATGTTGTAAATGCCTCATATTTGCATGTGTGTACATGTATTGAGTGAATAAAAGAGATGTTCTGTTCTGTTAAGTGATCATTTTGGAGGGTTGTTTTATCTAAAGATTTCTATGATTGAATCAAATTAGCGCGGTGCGTTAATTAAACTATCAAACATACTTAACAAGCATTTAATCACAGATAATCGGATAATTTGTTTGTTTGTTACTATGCATTATTTCAAGTTACTTGAACCATTGTTGATGTAAAATCAATTTTATCTTTATGTGTTTTCATTTTATTCCAGTTTTCAACTTCCCTTTAAAGGTTAACTCAGTTAATATTTGAGTAAACTTACTCCGTACATCAAATCGTCACTAAACCGGAATCGTCACTAAACCGGAAATTTTGCCCAGTCCGGACCTTGTCCGGTTTAGTGAGTTTCTACTGTACTATAACCTTTCTGAAAGAAGTAAATTTGACAACTCCCTAATATGAAAGATAAAGTGAAATGTTGTGACATCTCCAGGTTGATTGTATCAACTGTTAGTATGCGATTTATACGATTCTGCAGTGTTGACCAGGCTAGATGGTCTTGATGAAAGAATTACTCGATACATTAGCAGTGAGGCAGTAGTCAGTTTGCAGTGTAACTCAGCACTGGTTTTGTCCTGTTCAAAAATCATATCACATCAAATGCATTCTTTAATACATAAGTTTGTACTTGGCTTCAACAGAAATGTTTTCTATTTTGCAGGATTTTGAATGGTTGGTACTGAATGCTGCAATCATATCAAAGAATCCAATACGTGCATACCCATTTGGTAGACAAATGGTACTGGAGGTAAGTTTATTTAGACAATTTCTAAATGGACTGATGGTGATTCATTGTAGCAGTCAGTTAGTAGTCCAATTTGCATGCAATGTTGCAATAGCTGGTCGGACATAACAAACATATGATAAGTATTACTGATCTGGACATTAATGAGAAAACTTTTGATCTTTTAGCATTAAAATGATACAGTTTATTATGTTTGAGAAATTTGTAAGTTGTGAACTATAAAACCTGTTTATTTCTGGTTTACATAGAATGTGGAGTCGGTGCAAGTGTGGAACATGTTTATCCAGGTGATAATGGTGTGTAACGATCAGAGACATAACAGATTCTGTCTGCGCAAAATGATGACGGTAGGTGGAAATGTGTAACTAGAGAAAACTTCAGGTTGCAGTCAGCTATAAATACAATATTTGGTTGACATTGCTACAAGACAGAAAAAATCATCAGACCTTAAACATTGTGAACATTTTATGGTATTAATGGCATTATTCATTTGCCTGTGTAACTTACAATATGGGCTTATGCATTAATCACCACATTCAGACTATCTGTTAGTGTTGACGGATACAAGTCGTGGACAAAACTGGCAGTTTATTAAACATCAGAGCTACAACAGTTAAAGATTAACTTAGAGGCAGCCATGTGTACATATCACAGACTAAACCAGCTGATACTTTATCAGTAATATACAGATGGTTATATGGTTTTTTGTTCACCTGTCTGCAGTGCAGCTGGTCTACACTCTATGAATCACTATTTGTGTCAGTCTGTCGAGCTTTTGTCTATCATACTTGAACTTTATAGCAAAGTATCTGTAACAGTGATTGACTTCAAACTTAGGACATAGGTAGATAGCATTGATAGGGAGAAATACAGAACACAACATAGACAGTGAGTGCAGTGTACAAGAATCATTACACTCTTATTCCTTTAAAAAACATCTGAAGTATTTTACTTTGTGAAAGCAGCATAGGACAGAAGTAGGACTTCAGACACAAGTGTTCAGTGATTGCAACCATACCACTTTCATTGAAAGTCAGAGCTAAAATTGTTGTTAAACATCCTTTAAATCTGTCGGGGTATTTTTTTCATTTGATAGTGGAATTTATTGTTTCTACAACACTGTTCTGTAAATTGATTACAGGAGCCTAACAACATCATGCTGGGGATAATGAACGGACATAACTCAATGGCATGTGGTACCTACAAACACTCCCTTGGTATGTACACAAGAATGATAACAGTCATATATTTAATAAGTTACCACTTAACACAAATGGTGTCTAAAGCAACTTTGACTTGATGCACTTTTCTTTCACCGTTTGTGACAGTTGTGGTATGATTTATGCACACTACCTTGCTAAGTGTTCAGATTTATTTCCCGGTATTAGGTTCCTATTACAGCCATTTGCAATACTGATTGTGTCATGTTCTTGTGTTTTAAGGTGAATATGCGAATGTATTCCGACGAACCCCAACTGATCCCATGATGAGCTTGTGTATAGGGCTGGACTTTATACATAGTGCATCACAAAGATTTGCTGCTAAAAGGCAGTATCTCATTACACAGGTAGGTCTTTTCACACTTCCTTCACTGTTGGACTATCTTGGGAATGAATGTTGTGCCACATTTTGGTTTGAAATATTTTCATAGTTTCCATTGTACATGAAGTAATAAAATGATATATCCTGTGTCTCCTGTTCTTTCTAAATTAATCTCCATGAATTTATCCCATTTTCTACTTTGGTAATTTTACATACATTTAGCTCAATGCAGATCTTTCAAGGTAAATGGAAGAATATACCCGTCTTGCATATAGAAATTTTAGGAATTGAAAATTAGTGCATTTTAAGCAAAGTACCCTGTAGGAAAAATGACCATGAAGCTTTCATTGATTAGATTGGAATACACTTTGTGCTATCTGAAGGTAAAATAATGCAGATTCAGGCCAGAAAGTCTTCGATGCTGGTTAAACCACAGACATCGTAATGGTAATAGTTTGCAAGTAGTATCAGAATAATTAGAAATGAAGTCATGTACATATTTCAGATGATAATGTATTTCAGGGATTGACATTTCTGAACAACTATATAGAATTACGAGGGGAATGCCAGGAGACATACTATAATCTTGGCAGAGCTTTGCATCAAATCAGTAAGTTGTTAAACAGGGGCTCTAAAGTATGGTATCATAGTGAAGTATTTTTGGTGGAGTGAAATATTTTAACTGGTTATTAATTTGAGCACATGTAATTTTTGCTTTATCATACATAAGTGCAGCAGGTAGGGTTATGTTGTAGTCATTATTACTGTTAAAACTATTCAAAGAATAGTGTGAGCTGTTCCACTCACCATCATACATGTCTGTGTCACATATAAGGCATGAGTTTCACAGTCACAAGTTTGTTACCTTGACATTTGGTTAAAGATTTATTGCGTGTGTAATTGCAGACTAACACCATAAAATCTGTTTTCAGATGTCCTGTATGCAGCTGTCCATTTTTACAAGAAAGCACTTGGATATCCACCAGCTGTTGGAGCAAAGGGGGTAAAATTTAATATCTCTTGTACTTTATTTGCCAAATTTTACAAGGCTAGAGGAGTGGGACCTTAATAATAGCAGAGGATTCTTCACTATGTCCAATCCACTCTTACTAGTTATCCATGAGAGAGTTTTTGACTGTTTTCCTCAAATAACATTGTGAAATGAATTAACACAAATGTTCACTGTATCAAGAAGTGTGCAGAGTTCATGTTGCAAGCAAGTTGTTGAAGTAGAAGGTCACTTTAGAAACAAAATGATGTCATATTAGTCCCTGGTCTGTATCTCATCATTATGAAATCACTTGGAGAAATATTCACAATACATTGTACTATTATTGCAATAATGTTCACCACACCACGGCAATGTGCATTTTTCAGCTATCTATGTTAAAAGTGGTTTTAACTCTAGTGACTATAGTTCAGCATCTACAACGCGTTGCAGTTGGGTTTGCCCTTACGCTGTTTTAGCAATCAATAGAGTTACAATCTTACGTCACACAAAGGCGAATCTGAAACTATTAATAGAGCATGTATATATCGGTTAACTCCTCCCCTCCGTACTTTCAATGACAAGGCCAAATAGGGACGCATGCGATCAGTCTTTATTTGATTCTGACGTCACGTTCTGCCTAAACCGCATTCATGCAATCATTTGATCCGAAAAACGTGGAAAGAAAAAATTAAAGTCATGACAGAATCAATATCGGATATTGTAGATATTAATGTGCACTTTAATTACAATGGAGTAGCTAGATGGAACTTTCTCCAAACATACGAAATGGACTATGAAAGTTTTATTGCGTACCTCCACGAGTAGCCCAACTAATTGTGCGCAAGAGCTTTTTGCTATATACGATGGCCGCCCTTAGCAAAGACAGACTAGATGTAACGTCAGTTGTAAAATGGGTCTGTCTTGCAGTCGAAATATTGAGGCTAATCCACGAGGGAATACATGTACATACAAAAAACAGAAAAACACAACCAGCGCGCTCTCAAAATTAAAAGGTTTTCCCAATAGAATCTAGTGCAAATATTTCTAGAGGGTCTCGGCGTAAACATGACTTTCGTACATTATTTATTCGTTTCTCATTTTCCCCTCAAAGCGGACAACCGGGACAGAAAAATCCGCCTGTCCGACGGCAGAAAATCCCGTGTCACACAAGTCGGACATAGGAATTCCACACCCCTGCTGTACTATCGGTTGGACATATACAGCAGCACTCCACCAACATAATCGTCACATATAACTTGTTTTTGTTTATTTTAAGTATAAGTAATATGCACAAGTTCTCGTATACGTACAATTTACTATATACATTACTATGCATTGCTACATGTGTACATTAAATGTCTTTCCGAAAACTTCTTGTGAGTTCACCGTCTCGCGTGCATGCGTGAGTTAATCATATGTCCTAGAACTTTACTAATGATTATCATAATTATGGATATGTGGATAGCCATTGACACTGGAAATAAATTAGTGTGCATAAGTATATCAAGGATTTATTAGTCTAAGATAAGTGTGTACATTTTACTTCAGTGACACTGACGACACAGCGGTCAGTGCAAAACAAAATGTTTGACTCCCGCAGATTCTTTAAATGTTTTCTTTATCATTGGTCGAATGTTTCTGCACCAAAAAGTGAACAATAGCCAAAAAATTGTAGTTAGTCAAAGAGTTAAACAATGTTTTGAGTAATCGTGTAACTCTGAAGTCATGTGTCCAACATTTCGCTCATGCGTGACACCTGGTTGTAAATTGCATTGGTCAGAGTGCAGTATCCTACACTCATCTTGCGAACTGTAACAGTTTACTGTTAGACATCCAACATACACTTTATGGGTTGGCATATAAAAGAATGGAAATACATGGAAATATATGAGATAAAGTACAATCAATTAGATAATCGTCCATAAACTACCGGTCCGACTGCCATGCCTGCCATTTCATTTTTATGTCCGAAGTAACTACGTCTCTGTTCATTGGTTTGGAATTTTTTCTCAGACTCAACAACCCGACCCCACTCCGAAGATTGAAGGAAGGGAGAAACCATTGACTTTGAAAGTAAAAACACAGTTCATAAGCGAAAATATCTGTGTTCACTGTCTGCAGTATAGAAAGGAAACTTGGTTGTGATAACACAACAGAAAATGACCGTAAATTCACTTGTATACAAGTTAAGATTTTGGCAGGCAAGCATTTTCAGATGCACGTGATATGTCAGTAGAATACGACACTAGATACTAGTATGTTGGTAGAATACAGCACTAGATGCAAGTATGTCAGTAGAATACGACACTTCTACTCTTACCCATGACCTTGCTTTTGTGTTGACACTTTGCGAAATAAAGGTTCAGAGTTCCAGTACTGCCGGAGACAAACCTATTTTTCACGTTTACAGATAGGTGCTGCTATATCAATTATCGGTGTACTCAAATATTGATAATTTCGTAAATTTAGTTGGTTTCGTTGACATTTTGTATGAGAAACAGACTGAAAACGCATTTTATGAAAAAAGCATTACAATATATTTTTGTTCACCAGACGTCATTATGAATTATGTAAAGTTCCGCAAACATAATTTACCTGTATTATAATTCATAAACTTACGACGGACCTGTACTAACGACGGGTACACCCCTATTTCGGTGGTTTTAAATGGGACTCTTCCTTTGTAGTACACTTAAATTAAATGCAATGAATGATACCGTAGCTCAATCGCTGTGATTAAAAGAGATCTCGTTTAAAGGAGTATTAATCAACATTTTAAATAAAATAGTCTAGATCTATATAATTTCTCTCAAAGTCACTCCAAAATACGCGAAGAACCCTATATTCAACCTTACTAAATACTGATTGCCACTTGCATTAAAATACTTAAGTGAAGATCGTTCAGTAGCTTACCGTGCAAGTTTTTGGGCGGAGCAAATTGACGACGTGAACGCTCGTACCTAAATGTCCTTGAATGGGGAGGAGTTAACCTATAAACTAGCTCTAATAATAGTTTCAAATTCGCGCTATGAGTGACGTAAGATTATAACTGTAATGATTGCCAAGATAGCAGATAGCGTGCGGGCAAACCCAACTGCAACGCGTTGTATATTTCATGTAATGTCAGCGCCTCTTGAACTGGGAAGAGTTTTTGCCTGATGTTTTGATTTTACAATGATTGAGTTGTATTTAAACATAATCCTTAAGGAGTCGTATAACTTGGATTGCATGAATGCACATCCCACTTCTACACAATCAGACAGTAGCATGCATGCTTAATTATGATATGATATAATTTGAATACTGCTGATATTTAAAGTATTCAGAAAACACAGTCTCGACAACAAAAGGCTATTGAAGTTGTACATATATATCATAATCATGTAATGAAGCAAGTTGCTCTTGCCATATGTTTCTACTGAACAAAACTTTTTATGCCCCAGAAGGTTGGCATATTAAAATCGCACTGTCAGTCTGTGCGTCCCCACTTACACATTCGTGTCCGGACTGTAACTTTGTCATGAATTGAAGGATTTTAAAATAACTTGGCACAAACGTCTAGCACATCAAGACGACATGTCGCGTGCATGACCCACGTACCTAGCTCAAAGGTCAAGGTCACACTTAAGAGTTTTTGGGTAATGGAATCCTGTATATATGATGCCTCTATATATGCATATATGCACACATTCATGTCCAGACTGTAACTTTGTCATGCATTGAAGGATTTTAAAATAACTTGGCACACGCGTGCAAGACCCACGTCCCTATCTCAAAGGTCAAGGTCACACTTGGAGTTTGAAGGTAATGGAATCCTCTGTATATGCATACATTTGTGTCCGTTCTGTAACTTTGTCATGCATTGAAGGATTTTAAAATAACTTGGCACAAATGTCTAGCACATCAAGACGACGTGTGGCGTGCAAGACCCATGTCCCTAGCTCAAAGGTCAAGGTCACACTTAAGAGTTTGAAGGTAATGGAATCCTCTATATATGCATATATGCACACATTCGTGTCCGGACTATAACTTTGTCATGCATCGAAGGTTTTTTAAATAACTTAGCACAAATGTCTAGCACATCAAGACAACATGTCGCGTGTAAGACCCATGTCGCTACCTCAAAGGTCAAGGTCACACTTAGAGTTTTTGGGTAATGGAATCCTGTATATATGCATACATTTGTGTCCAGACTATAACTTTGTCATGCATTGAAGGATTTTAAAAAACTTAGCACAAATGTCTAGCACATCAAGCGGATGTGTCGCATGCAAGACCCATGTCCCTACCTCAAAGGTCATGGTCACACTTGGTGTTTAAAAGTAATGGAATACTGTATGCATGGTAACTCTGTCATGCATGAAAGGATTTTAAAATTACATAGCACATTTATTGAGCACATGGAGAGGACACAGACTGTGAGACACCTCTTTCGAGGGCATTCGTCACTTGTTAAGGACAGCTCTTGTCAGTAATTGCAAAAACATCAGTTTGTTGCAGAAAATGGTTCTGTATATACCATGTTGAGACAGGTATTTATGTAATATTTCAGGGAATGTTTGACTTGACGATGGAGATAGCTTACAACCTGTCCTTGATCTACCAAAACAGTGGAGCCACAGACTATGGGAGGTACCTATTGTATAAGTACTGTGTCATTTGAGGAGCTCTACAAGGGTGCAGTATATACTTGGTCACATATCAATGGGCAGTATTACTTCAGCAACAGACAGTGTATTTGAAGGCCTGCTAAATCATGTAGGTGTGACAAATACCAGTGAAATACAGGTGTGCATAGTACCAATGAAACAGGCAGTTGTGCACAGTACGTATGAAATACAGGTGTGCATAGTGCTGGTGAAACACAGGTATGCACAGTACCAATGAAATACAGATGTGCACATGAAATTTGAAAAGCAGCACAGTACACATTATAACTTTGGCAACAGATAGTGTGTTCAGGAAATGAATTGAACAACAGTGCACATTATTACACAGAAAGCATTGATGAAACACAGATCTGCTGTTATATTTGCAACAAACATTGTAAATCAGCTGTGCACAGTTTTAATGAAACATACTGCATTGATCTCGTGGAGATGTTCACAAAAACATGTGTTCTATGTTTTTTACATCAGTGAATATATATAAACTAAAAGCTTACGGAGAAATATAGCCAGCACATTGCAATGTTTAGAGACAATGAGTAGTTCTGGACATACACTGATGTATGTAGATTATAGAGTGACAAAGTGACATAACAGAATAACACAAGGTTTAAACTACTGTAGACTTTGTGACGTCCACATGGATCTCTTTAATATCTTCAGATTGTATGCTTGCAGTCTTGTCGTGCGTACCTGCTGATAGTGACATATAGTTGTCAGATTTTACCAAGTGTATGTTACTAATCTAGCCATAATTTCCTTGTAGGATTTTGAAATAATGTGGTATTTACGTACAGTCTATATCTTGACACCACTGGATGGAATTGAAACACTACCACAAAAACTTTTGTCATAACCAGAGGATGTATCTGGAGTAACAGTTTCCTTCCTTCAAAGTAAGGCCATATGCCAGCTCAACATACTGCAGATTGGAAACTTACATTTTAGTTATTGGGCTTAGATACGACAGTAGTTGAAATTTACTACCGATAAAGGAGCATGCATGAAAATTATCTTGTCTGTTGTCTTATTGAACCCAAAATAAACAATGTTTATGTTTTGAACACATGATTGTGTAAATGGTGGGCCCCTGTTCATGGCCAAATTCTTAATAACCATGATCTTAAACCTGTGTATGAAGTTTCAGAAATGAAATGTTGTCCAGCAGACTTTAAGGCTCTGTGAATTTTTCTGACCCACTGACCCTAATTTATTGACCACATGTGGCAAGTTACCATATTGCCAGTGGTCTTAACATTTTACTGCTGCTGAATCAGTTTTCCCAGTTAAAGGGTAGTGAATCTAATAGACACAGATGTAGATTACAAAGGCGATACAAAGGGATTGCTTTGTCCATCCTTCACAAAAACTTAACGTTGGCTATAACTTTGCCATTTCTTAAGATTTCTTCATTAAACTTTCAGATTGCATTGCTTGTGATGCAGCCATATGTTGTAGGTCAAGGTCATACATGTATTTGACAGAGTTATGCCCCTTTTTAGCTCATCTGAGGTGAGGTATTGTGATTGCTGAGGTCTGTCTATCCACACTTGACCTTGTGTATGCAATAGAGGCTGCATTTTTCACTAGATCTTCATGAAACTTGGTCAAAAAAATGACTACCTTTATGAAATCTAGGTCGAGTTTGAACATGGGTCATCTGGGGTAAAAAACATTGTCACAGGGTCAAATCATGGAAAAGCCTTGTATATGCAGTAGAGGTTGCATTTTTCATTGGACTTTCATGAAACTTAGTATGATTGCCTTGCTAAAATCTAGGTCTAGTTTGTATGTGGGTCATCTAGGGTCAAATCATAAAAAACCTTGTGTATGCGATAGAGGTTGCATTTTTCATTGGATTTTCATGAAACTGTCAATATGATTGCCTTGATGGAATCTAGGTCGAGTTCGAACATGGATCATCTAGGGTCAAATCATAGAAAAACCTTGTGTATGCTATAGAGGTTGCATTTTTCATTCAACCTTCATGAAATTTGGTCAGTATGATTGTCTTGATGAAATCTAGGTCAAGTTTAAACATTGGTCATCTAAGGTCAAAAACTAGGTCACAGGGTAAAAATTGTAGACAAGAGGGCCAAGATGGCCCTACATCGCTCACCTTGGTACAAGGCCACTTGCCTGGTGGAAGATCACTAGACAATGTTATATACCAGGGGCATAATTCGAAGAAACTTTGAATAGGTCTACTAGGCAATGCTACATGCCAAATATCTAAGCTCTAGGCCTTATGGTTTCAGAAAAGATTTTTTAAGTTTTTCCTATATAAGCCTATGTAAAACTAAGTGACCCCCGTGCAGGGTCAATTTTGATCCGGGGGTCATAATTAGAACAATCTTGGTGGAGGTCCACTAGCCAATGCTACATGCCTAATACCTAAGCTCTAGGCCTTGTTTCTGAGAAGATTTTTAAAGTTTTTCCTATATAAGCCTATGCAAAACTAAGTGACCACCTGCGCGGGGTCAATTTTGACCAGGGGGTCATAATTTGAACAATCTTGGTAGAGGTCCACTAGACAATGCTACATGCCAAATATCTAAGCTCTAGGCCTTCTGGTTTCAGCGAAGAAGAGGTTTAAAGTTTCTCCTATATAAGCCTATGCAAAACTAAGTGACCACCCGTGCGGGAACAAATTTGACAACGGGGTCATAATTTGAACAATCTTGGTAGAGGTCCACTAGACAATGCTACATGCCAAATATCTAAGCTCTAGGCCTTGTAGTTTCAGAGAAGATTTTTAAAGTTTTCCTATATAAAGCCTATGCAAAACTAAGTGACCACCCGTGCGCGGTCAATTTGACCAAGGGGTCATAATTTGAACAATCTTGGTAGAGGTCCACTAGACAATTCTACATGCCAAATATAAGCTCTAGGCCTTGTGATTTCAGAGAAGAAGATTTTTAAAGTTTTTCCTATTTGTTGCCACAGCAACCAAAGTTTTGCATTGAATGGAATTCTTGAACAACTTTGATAGAGCTTCATGCAAGGAAAATCCATGCAAAGTTTCATCTATGGTTTTGAAATAAAGTGAGGTGGTACGAAAAACTTAACCAAGCTCAATACACTTTCTAAGTCAAAAAAGGGCCATAATTCTGTCAAAAACCTTGACAGAGTTATGTACTCTTGTCTGAAGATGGAGTTTATGATGGTTAACAAGTATGGTAAGTTTCAAAGCCATACCTCTAATACTTTTGAAATAAAGTGGGGTGGTACGAAAAACTTAACCAAGGTGTGACACCAAAGCTGACGCCAGGGCGAGCAGGATAGCTCCCCTTTTCTTCGAAAAGTCGAGCTAAAAACAGTTAACCCTATGTTTAAATTAGCTGCAAGGGAAAAGTCAACATCAAAATTTCAAAACATTTCTTTTGAAAATAGAAGTCCTGAATATATATAGCATAAACTATTGCATTTAGACACCCGGTATGTAAACCATTTCAAACTGGTTTCTATCTGGAAATACTGTCCATCACTCCCAACTTTTCACAATTTATTGAAATTATTGTATTGTAAAACTAGTTCTTACAACTTAGATTAATAATTCACAAGACCTGCGTATGTTCCCTAGATAGAATCAACTTTAAAGAGAGAGAGAGGCAATGTGAAATTGCACTTACGGGGATCATGGCAAGTGGTGCCACACTGTATTACAGTAAAATAGTTTTACGCATAAATACACATTCTTTTATCATACAATGCTCAAAGGCAATACCCCTGCTTATTTTGAACAAGCAAAATTCACAAGTCTTGCTTTAACATGTTCAATTACATGAAAGAAAATTATGTACAAATATCACAGTTACAATTCATCAAAATTATCATAATAGCATATAACATAACTGACCAGCAAAGTTTCCAATTGTAGCAATTCTATAAGATTCAAGAAATATTCCAAGAATTTTGTTGTTACTATAATAGTACATGTATATCATGTCTTCTGATACATAGGTCTGGCAATGTTTACCTTCAAAGGCTTATTGGGTAAGCAAACACAGTACAACAGGAAGTACAAACAAGTTCAACTTGCTTATCATATATAGTATTAAAGATGAAGGATTCATTTACGAATGTAAACATAGCATAGATTTTAGTTGCATTACTTTATCTTGATAGCTTCTTTAAATAAAGCAACAATTGCTTTATTTTAAGTGTTACTTGGTCTGGATGAGAAACTGATTGCATGGTCCTTGGATATAATTAACAGATAATTATCAGCTATTGCCCAGGATGAGTGTTTTCAGTTATAGCTTGCAGCAAACCAAAATGAGAAGACTTTTCTTTCTTCTGTATGACTTTTAAACAGATTTCAGCCTCTTATACCTCCAAGGATAGTCTGAAAATAAAAACAGCATAGATACAACTTACCAATCTTAGTTTGGAAAGTGATTTAATGATGATAGCACTCACCCATGGTTGCCAATTACAGCTTCTTGTAAATATGACAGAAGAACCATGAAATAAGCCAGATGGGATGCCAATACTGACCTTATTTTCAGAATTATCAACTGGAAATGCAGTATATGATTACAAGACCTACATTAGCTACTCGACACTTGGTAGCCATTAATTTCTGCAAAATTGCTTAGATTTATTCTTAAAATTTTCATTTTATATCCTTTGAATTTTGTCAAAAAGTTCTAACTAGTTGTATTCCTACCTTGGCAGCTTGGCGTACATGATTTTCCCTAATGACAGCAGATTTCTCTTGTTTGGCGTTATCAGCAGCCAGCCTAGCAAGTCGCTTTAGAAACATCTGATAGTTTAACCATGCCTGAAAAATCGAATACAAGCTATATTAGTATGTTTTTATGGCACAGGTGAATCAAGCCTACGAGTTTGATACACACATCTACATCCTCAATCACCATCCCTCCCAAACGAAACTGGCTGAGGTAGGGCCGCCCCTTCCAGAAATTCAGCTCATTGGAGTAGAAACCCTAAAGTGACCTATAATACTAATGCATTACTACATTTCCTACTGATGCTTCAGACCATGTTTGATAAAAAGCCAACAAGGGGTTTTGATGATGAAGAGCAGACAAGATTTTCTATCTACAAGTTTGACCTTTGATCATATAATGACCAAAAATTATACTAGATCTCATTCCAAACTTTGAAAACCATTTAGTCATATAGGAAAAATAGCACAGACATCGTAAAATTTGCCTAATCAAGGGCAACAACTCCACTAAAAATCAATGAATCGGAACAGACTTCTGATATTCATAAGCAAAATCAGACATGGTACTCATCACTTGTGTAATATCATTGTATGAATTCACAAATACCTGTTCAAGTGTTCATCATGTTCATATTTTCATATCAGTAACTTAAATTAGTTATGTTACTAAATATACCAGTAGTATCAGGGTATCCGGTAGGCTTTGAAACTCAAGGGTCATTGACTCTTCAGCCTAAATTTTCAAGGGTCAAAATAAAATTTTCAAGAGTCAAGGTGAGATTTTTAAGGGTCGAACCATGGGTCATTGGGTTTCCAGCCTTGTACATCATATTTTTTTTTTTTGTGTTCTAAAGCTCTACTGTTATGTTTTTGAAAAATTCTGAAATTAGATAGATCTAGCTACTGATCCCTTTCCCAGGCTTAAACGTTGTTTCCTGTTTGTCACATATTTTCGCGACCTCGCATGTACGCTATTTTTGTCTTTTTTCCCGATTTTATTGGAATTAAGAAATACTGAAGGTTATTTGACACAAATTTATAAAGATAACTATTTTATTATCTTTCAATATTAAGTTTTTCATGCAGGATGTAAAAGTAAGGCTCTTAGAAGTGAAAATTACGTCTATATCAATTTGCATGTCTCTTATATTATATGATAAATCTAAACTCATGACGAGTCACACACTTGAATATATTACTCGTCTAGGCCGCCACACAAACATCCACTTATTACCTAATTCGAGTGTCACCATCATCTACAAATTAAATGATGCGATACTCTTTTGATTGCATCATTTATATGCCGCGTGTGAACAACACCTTTTACACATACATCAATGCCGAACATGTGTTTATTGTTTGTCAATTGAATCTAATCATCCATTGATTACGTCATTATCAAAGCCGAGACAATGGGCATGTGTGTGATCGTCGCTGACTGACTGAAAGCAAGTGGATTAAAATACAAGCTCCGCCTCTGTTTTCACGCATCAACGGCCTGAGTGTTTGGAATTAACAAGTTGATTGAAACAAGTTGATTGACACGTACACTAAGGAATCGAAGCATGAATGAAAATTCCCACGGGTCAAATATGACTTGTCGGGCGTTTTTATTGCGGGTCAAATACGGGTATTTCGAAATTTTCACAGGTCAAAACCCGGGAGCTCAGGCCTACCGAAGTATTATAACCAACCTGTTAACATGGTTAATAAACACTCGTAGATCTATGTTCTGCCTCTTGTGTCATAGTATAACTTTACCTTCACTTTTTGTACTTTTAATCAGCTTTAGTTGTATGTGTGAAATGTTATAATATACAAATTAAGTCTGAGAAATTCTCTGCTTTGCAGTGACGTCATACTGGCTCATTAACCAATCGGATCATTAGATCGCGTTCATATCTTCATTCTGTAAAAGGTGAAAATTCTGTCTTTATCCTAGACAAGTAATGAATTATATGACCATAAAGCTAATGATTAGCATAATTCGTTCGGCTCATTGGTGACAGCAATGACAGCCGAGGAAACACCTTTCCCGAATGTAAATTATTTTTCAAACCAATGTAATCGTAACTGAAAGTTGTCTGAAGATTGCTGATCTTAAATTCACCTAAAAAAAATCCACAATTAAAAGAAAATCTGGAACTGAAAACAAAAGAAACATAAAATCATAAGATTATTTCAAATTAGGCCTCTTCATGGTACGAAATGACTTTGGTACGAGTTGTCTTTATTTCGAACTTGTCCGGAAAATTTTAAAACAAAAAAATACCATTGCATGTATCTTCGGGAGTGATGCTGCATCAAATCTATTTTTTAAGCTTGATTTTAACTTTGTTGTTGGAAGTTTACTCAACATTTTCTAAAATGATCGATAGTTTATGAAGTTCAAATAGCCCTCCTCGATCTGAGTGCTTGGGACGATTGCATTTTTGTAGCGGCATGCTATATCTCGTGACCCGGAACCCGGGATACAAATTGCCTACAGCAGTTACTCCCCCTTACAGCGGAGAGTTACAGCATCCCAACCGGCACGGTATTCGTTTTATAGACTGCGTGAAATTCGGCGCGCCATGGACAAAGCGACAAACATGGGGGGAAATTAACAAAAACATTTTGTTAATCGATTACTTCAACTTTGTCCCATATAGATATTCATTTTGTAAATGTACCATTTGCAGCGTTTATAAACTTCATAAATCTGCAGTTATTGTGTATTATTTATTTTCTTCTACAAATAGTATGCTATAGACGTAACTTCTTACTCAGTGGACGCTTTACCTATTTCTTACCATCTTAACCTAATCAGAATTTGACTTTAACCATTATCAATCGTTTTCAAACAGTTCTTTAAGTACTGATGTCACTTTTAACCACTTCTTACTAAGATGTCAAGTATAACCAAACAAACATATATCAATTTCTATTGTTATTAAAAGTTTATTTTCGTATTTTACAAATGTAAATACTAAATGTATTTTGCTAAAGAATTAGTAACATAGCGAACATTTTCTGTTAACCTATTTTTAATTTTTAATGAAACACTATGCAGGTCACACTTTTCTATTTGTACTTAGTAATACATATTCTACCTGAAAAATCTAACCAATCCAAATATATCATGTATATGCCGGTTATTGTCATTTTATTGCCGTTTTCTGTATATGAGAAACATCACGGATAAATTTCCAGTCCATTAATACATTTGTTTTTATAATTTTGTATCACCTCTGGATGCAGAAGTTTTGATTTTTTTTTCAAGGGAGCTTTGTTGTTTTGTATTTGTTTGCCTGGGTATTTGTCTGGGTAACGTGACCAAATATCACAGTTATCGGAAAGTACATATGCTATACAAGCGATTATGGGACAGGATTTTGTTTTACTGCGACTGGAAAGTATTATTGTTACAGTAAATACGCCGAACACTGAAATACGCCGAACGTAGGTGTCCAATATATGTTAACTTTTGAACGCTCATAACTTCAAATTAAGACAAAAATAGGTCGCTGTGACCTAAAAGATTAATACCATCGAAGTATTGCTTGTTTGAAGAATAATGCTATGCAACGTCATGGTAACAATTTGGGTTTCCAAAATGGCAGACAATGCCCTAATTGTCAAATTATTCATGTTCTATGAAATGGGTAAATTTTAATCCGGATCCCTGGTAAGAAACTGTCTTAATTGTATCCTACTATGACTTTATCATCTAAAAAGCAAATCAGAAGAACACAGTAGTGAGAATGTTTAAAAACGATGGGATAGTTCTAGATAGGAGACAAGGCAATACAATCATACCAAAAGTGGACGTACAGACGAACAGATAAAGTTCGTTCTAGCATACAGGAAACACCAAGAAAATATGAAAACTTACAAAATATCTGTTACGAAGCACTTGAATGAAACAAACATTTCTACAATAATGGAAATTGTTGAATGGATGCATGCAAACGATAGAGTGCTTAAAGGTGTTTGGTTTTCAGATGAAGCCCACTTCACATTAAGTGGATACATAAACAAGCAAACTATGAGATATTGGGGATCATCCAAATCGAACTTTCATGAGGAGAAGCCTGTAACTTGCTACTTGGCTTCATGAAATAAACAGTAGGGATAGAGAAATGACTGTGGATCGGATACCACTGGCCCAATTTGGTTGCTTGGTTGCTTTAGATTTGCATTTAAAACAGAGTTGCATGTAATTGCTGGTGCACTTTCAACATCTTTGAGATAATTCATACAATTTTTTTTAAATATGCCTCAAACACAAAATTTCAGGACTACCTTCTTCCCAAGCTGATGTGTGAACAGTAGATACAATTGCTCTGAAAGTTTTTAAATGTTCTGTATAACATGCAGGCACAAAACAAATCTTGTAATGTTTTTCAGGAATAGAACGTCGTAGACAGCTTCTAAATACTGTCTGCTAAAACAACACAACGATTGTGCTCCGCGGAGACACAGAAAACAAACCGTGATTCAAGATTGGATGAAAGCTCTCTTCAGGTTGATGAAACTGGTAGAGCCTGCTTAGAATACAAACCGTGATTCAAGATTGGATGCAATCTCTCATCAGGTTGATGAAACTGGTAGAGCCTGCTTAGAATACAAACCGTGATTCAAGATTGGATGCAATCTCTCTTCAGGTTGATGAAACTGGTACAGAGTCCTTAGAATACAACGACTTGAAAAGTAACAAAAGACTCGTATATCTGGGAGCATTGGTTTTAATACAGATACGAGATTTTGTTTGTTTTTCAAAATGTTTTCAGCCAGGCTTTGAACCAAATTTCAGGGCAAATTCTGTCCAAATTATATACAATACTTATAATTAATAAATACTTTACCCTACCGACGAATAGTAGCTTTTTCATCAGTATGGAATGCACTGATTAAACCAAAGTATAATAAAATACCAAATATATTAAAATTTAGAGTGATAATGCATATGGATTGACACAGCGCAACAGAATATAAACAAACTGAAAATTATTAGTCTTTTTGATTGATTATGTATAACTATTTTGGGGGAAATCTCTCCCGCGTTATGTATGTATGTGACCTCGTTTACATTGCACTGTAAAAAATATAAGTGGCTGTTATCTCTAAATTATAGTGTACACCAGCTTGCAAAATGGTGTTACCGTGTCAGTTATACCGCTTGCGAGTAGAGAATCATCGAAATGCAATTTTACTCCAGAATCAGCGAAGAGGTAGGCCTACTCCCGATCTAGCGTTTTGTAAATCCATACAAGTGTAAGTTGGTCAGATAGAATAACACGGAAATGTAACTTTGCCCTAAAAAAACGTTTCACCTACACTCGAGTTAAGGCGGTGTACACAAGTAAACTGACAAAGGACTTGCATGTGCCTTAATTCTATGCCGCATACCCCGCACATGATTATGATCTCAAATTGTAACATGACACAGACGTACACATCCGTGTATCATACATGAAATTATGAACGAAAAATATTTCTGTGACTTTCAGTTACGGAACCCGTCAGAATGTTGTAAAGAAATCAAATAAGTAGTTCTTGGAAAAAATAAAAATCAGAACCACTGACTAAGACCTTCTTGAGTCTTTATCTTACACAAACTTCTGTTTGGCATTCCCAAAGAATGTTATGGGAGTGACTGGACTAATAACTCCAGTTTTTTCCGTCCTTTATACGTAATGAAAGTGTACGCTTACACTGATGTGTTACGTTCATCTTGCGAAGCACGTGTTTGGTTACACCATTGATAAGGGTGTCTTGTTTGTCCGGTCTAGGGTGTATTTTTCCGTGAAAACAATAGTGTTATGTTACACTAAAATGTACATCTGGGTGTAAAGTTTCCTAATACTTTTTTACAGTGCTAAGAACTATATATATACTAATTTATTTATTCTCGATTGCGAAACAAGTTCTTACAACTTAGATTAATCGCTCTCGAGACTCATTCCAGATGGAATCAACCCCGAAGAGAGAGAGGCAATGTGGAATTGTTTGTGTCTTGCCTAAGGACACTACCGACATGGCGATGGTAGGGATCAAACCCGGGGCCCTTCGATCCTGAGGCGAACGCGCTACCATTGCGACACGGCGGCTCCACAACTTTTTACAGAGTGTATGTACATAATATTTCTACCTCATGTCGTCGTTGTATTGACGTGAGAGTAATGAAATAAAGTTGAAAGTTGAAAATCAACATTATGTGTTGTTGACTGCAAACTAATGTTAATTATGAGTGTAGAGTAATTATAGTTTCTTGACCAGTGAATTACGGTCAATACAGTTGCTTTAGGGGTATGGACTCGCCACCCAATCTAATACTTGTCCCATGTTGTACGTAACATATATAGATAAGTATTTATATAAATAAGTATTTATATATGTTCCGTACAACATGGGTCAAGTATTAGATTGGGTGGCAAGTCCATACCCTAAGCATCTTTGAATATTTCGAGTAACATAAATTCAGTATTTGATAAGAAGAACAAGGATTAAGTTTGTTTTCCTGATGCACATGTCACGGTACGGACTTAATAATGTGTACGAAACTGGTTAGCTCAGTTGGGAGAGCATTAAGGGTCTCGGGCTCGTTTCCCGGTCAGGGTGCACATTTTTATCACCCTGTGACATTTGGCGCCTTTTTACTGCTTAAAGATAAACTTGACAGGAATCTAGCTACCCGTCTTTTTCATATACATTTTGTACTCAAAATCGCGCCGATCGATAGTGTTTCTTTGCTCTATTTTTGTCAAATGTTTTCTACTATTCATCTGCTTGTGGCAAGTTTTCACTTTTAATATTTTTTTCAATTACACAATTAATATTATATAAGTAGAAATTGCCTGTTACCATGTGTTATTTTCTCCTATCAGGGAACATGGGGAATGGTCCGTAATTAATGTGGATAGAACTTGTGATCATGCTGTGGAACCTGGTATATTGTACTATAATTAATCAAGTCAACTTAAAGTGTATCTAATATGTATTTACAGAAGTCGGATATTTTAACAGTATATTGTATACCGATTTTGACACCGACTTATACATATTTTGCATATCAATTTTCACAATATAGCACATTTAAAAATTACCATACATTTTATGACATACCATAAGATACCCAGCATAATTAATTACAACTAATACTTGACAGGGGAAGCAACTCAATACTAAAAAAAGAATTGATAGAGATATAGTTGTCTCCCTCTAGTACACTAGTATAATCTTGATTTACATATTGCAAAAAACACACACACACAAATCCCACAGAAGTGCGACCGCAAAATCAAAGTTAAACACATTTATCCCACCAAATCAGATTTGAAGAGATTTTATAACGGGGCTCGGGATATAAACCTTTAGATGGTGGTTCGGCGCAAAAAGGTCAACTAAACAGTCGTATCAGTATCAGAGTGGACAGATTCGAAATCAATATCAAGCACACTTTTCTTTGCTTGTTTGATCAACGTCCTATATACACATGTGTATAATGGTCCGTGGTTTGATATATATGATACCAAAATTGTGGTTTGATATATATGATACCAAAATTGCCGGGTGCGCCGTAATCACAGCCAACGTAATATTAACGATAACATAAATGATATTCGTCCCAGGTTTTACGCTAACAAAGTGAAGAAATATTAAGAACATAAGATTAAGAACTAGTATAGATCTGCATATCGACAATGATATATGTACATGTATAAATTAAGTGTCTAACGAAACGATTCCAGTTCGCCAGCCACTGCTAATAATATATAGTTATATAACATATATTTGCTTAGGGCGGATGCATTTTTATAAATAGCTCTTTTCGCATATTGAATTAACCACCGTTAGATTTATATCATGCATATAATACTGTAAAAAATTGTTTCAAAAATAG
Organism: Saxidomus purpurata; assembly: GCA_022818135.1. Classification (NCBI taxonomy): domain Eukaryota; kingdom Metazoa; phylum Mollusca; class Bivalvia; order Venerida; family Veneridae; genus Saxidomus; species Saxidomus purpurata. The sequence continues at coordinate 51,303,844 of JAFMSR010000005.1, read as the reverse complement.
CTGTCTAAGAATATTTTTATCTTGCAATGTTATTGGCTATAATACTACGTGTACATCTACATGTTGGTCATGAGTGGCTAAATAATCGACCTTGATAAACGCGCGTTTCAATCGATCAAAACACGGAGCCTCATAACACTCTATATTTAGATCACTTGCTTGGATATTTTGTAACATGCACCAGCGATTCAAATATTTATACACTTCGTTGATATCATAAGTATTTGAAACAGGAAAAGATGGCCGCATCATGTACACAGGTAAGCCATTTAAACATAGCTTGTCTGCTTTAATACATTTAGTTGTACAGTACGGTTGTATTGTATTTAAGAGTATTGTCTTTAATTGGTTCCGGAAAATCTATATGACCAACGCCACCTTTAGGTTTCGGAGAAGTAGTTCTTACAGTTTAATAACATGCTATATGTATGTAGAACTGATACATCGGACCTCGGTTCTTGATCTCATCTGAAAGACTATTACTTATGTTGGTGGAGGAGCAGGAGATCGAACCTGCGATCCCTGGCTAAAGATAAACCACCACACCATTGACACGCTGCTACATTACTAGCACGGGGGTAGGACCTATATCATGTAGCTTGATGCTTTAAAAGTGAAAAAAAAACATGAAGCCTTTTTATGTGTAATTATTTTCGTGTTAGAAATCGAAAGTAGATATTTTTGAAGAGGTATGTGGATTCTCTCACGATAACAGTATAGGAAAATTTAACCGGTGATTAGGTATTGAAGAGATGCCCGCCTGAAGGTTGTTGTCTTACTGTCAGAACATTTTGTATTTCGCTTGTTATTGTGTTTGATTCATAAAAAATGAGCCTTCCGTTGGGGTGGGGTTGTTTTTGTGTCGCCCATTCGGAAAAAAAGCAATACATAGGGATCGCTTTGTTTGTCTGTCCGTCACAAAACTTAACGTTGGCTAAACTTTCTTTAACATTTCTAAACATTTCTTCGTCAAACTTTACAATTGTATTGCTTATGACAAAAGAGTGGTGGTGCCGCCAAATTTTGTAGGTCAAGAGCATATTTGACAGAGTTATGTCTCTTTTTTCGTAGATATTGACTATAACTTTGCTTCAGCTAACTTTCAAATTGTATGGGTTGTGATGCCGCCATATTTAGTAGGTCAAGGTCATATTTGACAGAGTTATGCCCCTGTGTTGTACTCGGCTATAACTTTGCCATTTCTAAACATTTCTTCATCCAACTTTCGAATTGCTTTTGACAAAAGGGTCGTTATGACGCCAAATTTTGTAGGTCAAGGTCATACTTTACAGAGTTATGCCTCTTTTTATGCCCACGAAGGGTGGCATATTCAAATCGCACCGTTCGTCCGTCCGTCTGTCTGTGCGTCCGCCCATACATTTTCCATGTCCGGGCTGTAACTTTGTCATGCATTGAAGGATTTTGAAATAACTTGGCACAAATGTCTAGCACGTCAAGATGATGTGTCACGTGCAAGACCCACGTCCCTACCTCAAAGGTCAAGGTCACACTAAGAGTTTGAAGGTAACGGACGACTTTATATAGGCACACATTCGTGTCCGGACTATAACTTTGTCATGCACTGAATGATTTTAAAATAACTTGGCACAAATGTTCAGCACATCAAGACGACGTGTCGCGTGCAAGACCCACGTCCCTATCTCAAGGTCAAGGTTACACTTAGAGTTTAAAAGTAATGGAATTCTGTATATGTGCATACATTTGTGTCCTGACTGTAACTTTGTCATGCATTGGTTGATTTTGAAATAGCTTGGCACAAATGTTCAGCACATCAAGCCGACGTGTCACGTGCAAGACCCACGTCCCTACCTCAAAGGTCAAGGTCACACTAAGAGTTTGAAGGTAACGGACGACTTTATATAGGCACACATTCGTGTCCGGACTATAACTTTGTCATGCACTGAATGATTTTAAAATAACTTGGCACAAATGTTCAGCACATCAAGACGACCTGTCGCGTGCAAGACCCACGTCCCTATCTCAAAGGTCAAGGTTACACTTAGAGTTTAAAAGTAATGGAATTCTGTATATGTGCATACATTTGTGTCCTGACTGTAACTTTGTCATGCATTGGTTGATTTTGAAATAGCTTGGCACAAATGTTCAGCACATCAAGCCGACGTGTCGCGTGCAAGACCCACGTCCCTACATCAAAGGTCAAGGTCACACTTAAGAGTTTGAAGGTAATTTAATCCTGTATACATTGTATATGCACACATTCGTGTCCGGACTGTAACTTTGTCATGCATTGAAGGATTTTAAAATAACTTGGCACAAATGTTCAGCACATCAAGATGATGATCGCGTGCATGACCCACGTCGCTACCTCAAAGGTCAAGGTCACACTTAAGAATTTAAAAGTAATGGAATTCTGTATATATGCATACACTTGTGTCCTGACTGTAACTTTGTCATGCATTGATTAATATTAAAATAACTTGGCACAAATGTTCAGCACGTCAAGACGATGTGTCGCGTGCAATTGGGTCGGTCTGTTTTCTATATTATACATGTAGTCTGTGTAGAAAATATAAAGAATTCTCTGAAACTACCGGTCAGAATTTAATTTTATTTGACATAAATTATTGTCTCATGACCATCAACTTGAAATCATAACTTAAAGCACAGGTGCAAGACGAAACCACCCTACGTACTCTACACAACTAAAAAAGGACAAAAGCCACTCTAGTCTATAAAAAGGGGTTACCCATTTGTTAAAAGGAATTACGGTCTAGTTAGCATTCTTCCAACTTTATCCAAAATATATGAAATATTAATTAGTGATCAACTGACTGAACAGTTTTATACTATTTTGATAGCCAATACCCATAAACCTTTAATATCTTTAAAAGTAGTACGCTTATTTAATGCGAATTTTGCGCAACCTCCTAAAACAACCTCACCAACTCTCCCAGCCTTCCCCCCCCCCCCCGAATTTTCCGTCCATTAAAAAAGTATAATTTGTATATACACTTAATGCAAAATTTCAAGCCTTGAATGAGGGTTAGTGTAGTGACCAGAACAGCAAAGTTCAACAAATTATTTCAGTGTAACTGTACATTCGATACCACATCGCTGCCTATTTTGAGTTTAATATGAGGCCCAGACATGGATATTGCTTATGCATGTACTTTAAATATCACCTTTCGTTTTCTTATTTGGTTTTTACCATTTATCCATTCAACTAAAACTTCTTCTATATAACTATATATAGAGACTTTGTAAAATATCAGTCTATTGTTAACTGTGTGTGAGTTATAAAACCATGCACAGTTCGTGGGTTTCCTGTCTTCAAGTGTTAGACAGTTAAGTACAACAAAGACCTACATGTACAGATTAAAATGTACATACATTGTTATAATTATACATATATATGAAAACAAGCAAAGATTAAAATTAAGCCAAATGAAAAAGGAAGCGTATGTAATATACGATATTAAAAGTATACCCTCTTTCATATATCTTCAAGTTGCAACCAAAGGGTCGGCCTCCAGTATTTATCCTTTGCAATTAAATGTAAATAATGTCAACGCTTACAGTACATACCCAAGTAGTGTTTTAACAGACATAATAGGCATAAGTCTGGCCCAATGACCGTACTGCATAGATTTACTCCCTTGAAAATCATAAATTTATACATTGCGCCAAATGGCAAAAAATTAACGAGTCAAACAAAAAAGTTCAAATTTATACACATACATGTAGTTGGTAAAGGTGATTCAGTGCACTGTGCAGCATTTTTACTGAAATCACTTTAATATTTTAAGAGATATCTATGGTTTATTGGGGTTCACATGGAGCTCTAACTGCCTTATAACAACTTTCTACCTGCTTATAGGTCTTCTTTTGGCTGTCAGACCACCTTATTGGACTGGAAGCAGGCGCTGGGCCAAAATATGTATATACTAGAGGTTTTGCCGTTTTTGTCATAGTAACCTTTCTCCAGTAATTTTTTCTCGAATGACCTTGTGAGATACTGGGCGGGGATATAGATTAGATTTGGCGACTGGCAATACAGATCGTAATTGCCTGCTCATTAACATTTCTGAACGTGAGTAAACGTGAGTAAACGATATCAAGTGGGGTTACACGGTACTCTAAAATACCAATCAAGGGATCGGAATTCGTTTCCTTGGCCTTTATGAAAATACGTTTGCATATTTTCACGTATGCTTCTGCAAAGCCATTTCCATGGCTGTGATAAGGACTGGATGTTTTGTGGTGAAAATCCCAAATATTTGCAAACTTGGCAAACTCGTCGGATGCGTAGCACGGTCCATTGTCAGACACTACAACTTCCGGTATGCCAAATCGTGCAAATATTCCCTTTAATCTACTTATTACTGTAGAGCTTTTACAGTTTGGAAGTTCCTTTACCTCATAATAATGACTGTAATAGTCGGCAACTATCAAGAAGTCTTTGCCATTAAAAGCAAATAAATCAGTCCCGGGCCACTACTTGCCAGGGGTATTCTGGGACTTCAGTGTAGGATAGTGTTTCCTTCTGGTTCGAATGCCTGTGTTTAAGACAAACCGAACAATTCAATACCAAGTATCATCCTTGGCCAGAACATTACATCGCTTGCCCTATTCAAAGTTTTTTGGACTCCCATATGCCCTGTGTGACACTTAGCCAACAATTCTGATCTTAGTGCTTTGGGAATGACAATTTTGTGACCTTTCATGATTAACCCATTGATCACAGTGAGCTCATCCCTGTAATTTCAGAAATCAAGTAAATCTGATTTGCACTGATTTCTCTCAGAAGGCCACCCCTCGAAAATAACCTGTTTGAGAATAGACAGCTGATCATCCCTATCAGTGTGACTTTTGATTTCTTGCAACTTCCGGTCGCTTACGGGTAAGTTGGACATAATCATGTTAACCTGTACCTCAAGTGTCTCTGACAGCAATGGGTATATGTCACCGACAGATCTTCTGGATAATGTGTCGGGAACGGGAATCTCTTTGCCGGGTGTAAAAGTAACCTCAGTATCATACTGCTGCATTTGCATTAACATTCTCATGGGCCTGGCCGGCGCGTCACATAATGGCTTCTTAAAAATGCTTACCAATGATAAGTGATCTGTGACGACCTTGACTTTTCTACCATACACCCAGTGGTGGTACCTTTTTATTCCGAACATGATCCCTAAACACTCAAGTTCGATCTGAGCGTAATTCTTTTCACTAGGCGTAAGTGATTTAGAAGCATAGGTAATAGGTCTACCTTCTTGAAGGAGTTGGGCTCCTAGACCGGACCTAGAACTGTCAGTCTGTAGAACCAAGGGCGTCGCTGGGTCATAAAATGCAAGTACAGGCTGTTGTGTAATGATTCTTTTCACCTGTTCATAAGCCTCAATTTGTGGTTTACCCCTGAAAAATTCCACGTCCTTGGCAAGTAATTCGCGCAAGGGCGCTGTGACCTGAGCTAATTTTGGCGCGAATCTGGAAAGATATGTAACCATACCGAGTACAATTTCCAGCTGTGACCTGTTTTCAGGACTACACTATGTAGTATAATGACAAAATTCTCTAAAATTCTCCTGGAGAAGGAAACAGTATAAGCACCTCTGCTGGAGATGTTATTATTATCGGGCTGACCAATTCCTTCATGTTTTGTTATCAGTTATGTCAGCCCAGATGTTGCTCACTTGATGGTAAAGATTTTTCTAGATAAAGTTGGACGTTTTACAACACAACACAAGAGAGAATTCAAATATAAAACTAAAAAGAAATAATATTTAAACAGTTACTGAAAATTCATTAAATATTTAATATATACACAAAACATTTACAAACATATCAAATTTATCAATGGACAAATATTTCGTATACATCTTTTTCTTTGATAAAAAATGAACTTTTCCCTGTTTATTTCTAAGATTTACCTTTTCACCTATCAATTTAGACAGTACCATTAATTGTTTATAGAGGTATTTACCAAAAATGCATTGACTGAGTAATGATCAGTGCAGGTCATGATTAGACTGCACAGATGTGCAGGCTGATCATGATCTACGGTTCTTGAAAGCAGGATCATTGGTAGATAGCAGGATAAAGTTTAATGTATTAATGGTACCAGAAATAAACATTTCACATTTACATAGGTCATAATTTTCGGTATATATCTGGTTGGAATTTTCTTTTAAACAGCCAAAATATTATTACAATTTCTCATAAGCATTAATCGTTTTTCATATAAGATTTACTTCAGCAAATAAAAACAGTTCTAGAGCAGCAAATTGCGAGCTACGTTAACTGAAGATTAACAAAAGTTTCCCAAAATGGCAGAAAAATTTTGATTTGGTTTAGGTCATTTTAAGGTGCTGCTTAAAAAAATTGTAGCACTTAATAAAAACAGCCTTCATAATTGTCACCAAAATCATATAAAATTGTCAAACGTCCAAAAGTAATATCACCTATATGATTTTAGTGATAACTAAGATAGCATGAAAAGACTAGATTTTCAAGCATGAATATTTAAACAGCATAATAATATATTGGCATAACAATTAAAAGAATTGGGTCAAAATGAACATTTGAGATGTAACATGTCTTTTAACAATCTCACAGTAATGATAGATTTTTTTTTAAATTTCTGAGCACATGTTTACTGATAAACATCTTAGGAGAATTCAAAATGTGATGATTTATTACCCTATGCTGTGTTAAGTGTCCACTGAGCGCTACCGAAAAATTTGTGTATAAGATTAATATTTCCTTGTACCTTACTTAATGTCGATTGAACAAGAAGGATAAGAATTCTTCAAAAAGGGTAATAGTGACTAGGCATGTCCGAATTTTTGATGTATTTGCGGGATCTGGGCTAAGGCATAGTTCTTATATGACCTGACCGAAATAGCTTATCTGTGATAGGCCAACTTCGAGTTGATCCGCATTAACTGTTGGTACCTTTTTCAGTGACCTTTTCAGAACTGCTATCAAATTAGCATCAAGCTCCGTGCCGTGGCCAATGGTAGCGTGTTCGCCTCAGGATCGAAGGGCCCCGGGTTCGATCCCTACCACGCCATGTCGGTAGTGTCCTTAGGCAAGACACAATTAAATCCAATGCCTCTCTCTCTTCGTGTTTGAGAATGCCCATCTGGAATGAGTCTCGAGAACGATTAATACAAGTTGGAAGAACTTGTTTCGCAATCGAGAATAAATAAATTAGTATAAACCTTAAACTAAATTATGCATCATGTTCTGCCTAGCATTTGAATTTACCAAAATGTCGTCTACAATTGTAATAACCCCTTCGAGGCCCTCGAATATTTCGATTCACTTTCTTTTGCCGAACAAATCCATGGCTGACGAAATACCCAGTTGGTAACCTCAAGTACCTGTAGCGGCCAAATATGGTATATGCCGAAGATATTTCCGTGAGATACCTGATCTAGCGTCTAGTTTCGTGAAAAACTTAGGAGCGTTTAGCTGCGGAAGTATTGTCATCCAGGGTTTTAGGTAGGGGTTAAGTGGCGGTTTAACCCCTTCCAAGTTGTCTAATGACAAACATTAAGAGTAAGTACTATTTATGTCTTGTACAAGAATTTTTCATATGTAACAGAATTTATGTGACATAATATGCATGAGAATAGAGCCTGTTCTGTTTTTTCACAATTTCTTGGCTGTCAGATTACTGATAACAAGTGTTAAATCAAAACAGATGTGGGAGAGGTAATTCAGGTACACTTTAAAAAAAATTGTATGCCTTTGGCTTGGTTAAAGGACAAAGTTGACCAACTGATCAATTTATACCTAAAGAAGGGAACATTTATATGATGCAAGTGCAAAGTACTATCAAACTGAAAAAAGAGTTTTTAAGATGAAATTTAAAAGCCATTTTAATATGTATTCAGGTCATTCAATTAAAGATTTTTCGTCATAAGAACACTTAATGCATTTCTTTTAAAACATCATCCATTAATGTCGATATTTTCTTAAGAAATTCAAAAACTTGTCGCATGCTAAAGACAAAATATATACTGAAGACATCTTCCCGCTATTTTGTGATTAATTGTCAAAGCAATTCTTGCTAGATCTTGTGTAGAAAAATTACGTGTACAAGTCATAACTTTGACTTATCTTTAATGTCTTGAACAAGAAACACGAAGCTTTATTGGGTAATACGGACGTTGAATATACTTTTATTCAGGTCATGCGTATCAAGGCAAATTCTTAAATCACCTGACTTTTTCTACATCGTGACAATTGAATTGACCCATTCTGTTGGTTCGCTTACTTTGGCTATTACCCCTAATTTTTCCATTCTGTCGAGCTCTTTTTTACACTTAGCACGTAGTGCTACCGGTATCCTAAAGGGCGGTGTACGATGGGCTCAGCATCGTGTTTGAGAAAAATGGAACATTTACCCGGAATAGTGTCAATGCCCTTGAATACTTGGGAAAATTCCTGTAACACCAAGTTTTTGGTCAGCGGGGTCTTCGTGGCATTTGTAATTTATACTCAATGCAGTTAGCTTTAATTAAAAATAGGCCGAATTCAATAAATGACCGTAGCCCGAGCAGAGGCGGCGATTCAGTTTCCACGACGTGAAATATTACAGGCCTAGTTTGTGCCGAAGGTGTGCGAGTACATTCTAGAATTATCGTACCTATGAGCGCTAATGGATCATTATTGTAACCCGACAGCCTGGTTTTAGATGGAGAGATGCCGTCTGAACCCCTACTTGTCTAAATGCAAAAAGAGGTAAAACATTTACCTGTGCGCCTGTGTCAATTTTACAATTAATTACTTTTCGACGTGGCACCACCTCAATATTAGCAAATGCCTGGCTTCTGTCACAATTAACACTATTTATGACACTTTATTTTATGTTTTTCGGTGGTTTATCGAAATATAACGGTGGATTATATCCTGATAAACTCACTGTTCACTCAGTGAAATTATCAAAATCTTCTACCCGGTTTAACGTCAAAATATATACACAGCGTAACGCCCGCAGGAAACCATACGACGTCATGTCGTCATGTTATGCTTTCTGATGACTTTTCCCGCGGTTTTCGACATTTTATTGAAGCAAACTCAACAAAAGTAGAGTTATAGACATAAAATAAACAGAAAAATTGTTGGTATCGATATAATATCACGATAATTTCACTCGTGAGCACCAAAAGTAGTTATTTTCACTTAGTTATTAATATCACTTTTGCTGCCCACTGGGTGAAACTATATTGTGATATTACACCGAAACCAACAATTATCCTCTATATCTATGTATACATCCGAATTTTCTGGTGAATCATCACGTAAGTCCGCCTTAATGATGTTTACTCTTTTACTTCTGCATACTTTAGCGTAATGGTTATATTTTCTGCATTTCAAGCATTGTACGCCATGAGCCGGGCATTGTCCTTTGTTATGCAATAGACTGCAGTTACCGCATTTAGTATTACTGTTCGCACCAGGTGTTTTAATGTCCTTATGGTTGTGCGTTCCCTTATTCGCTGTTGCACTGTGTTTAGATATCTGTCCCGTTTGCTTAACAGCACTTTGTCTGAATCCTTTTCTCGAGTTTCTTTGCGGTTTTTGCACGTAACTCACTGTGGAGCTCGAACCCTCGGCTGAAGGTTGTTGCATCGTCTTCAGTTGTTCTTGCGCGTTTTTATAGGTCTGGCATATATCTACCGCCTTCGCGAGTGTCAACTTTTCGCCAATCGTTAACAGCTTTTCACGTATTTTAAGAGATTTTTTGCCAAAAACTATCCTATCTCTTATCATATCGTCCTTGTAGGAATCAACAAAGGAGCAGTCGTTTGCAAGTACTTTAAGCTTTGTAAGGAATTGTTCTACTGAGTTTTCTCCTTGTACCTCGTTGTTAAATTTAAAGCGGGCGAATACTGGGTTTGATTTGGGTTGGACATGCTTCTCAAACGCCTCACAAGTGTCTTAAACCGATTTCCTGTTATCTGCTGTCAATGTCAAAGTTTTGAAAATCTCACGTCCTTTCTCTCCCATCCATAACAAAAGATACGTTATCTGCACTTCTTGTGTTTTTCCTTAAGGGGGCCGGCAAATATCAATTCCGCATGGCTTCGAAAGCTTCTGAATGACTGCAATAAGTTCGTACTTTGTCAGTCCATAGACGGCGTAGGCACTCCGACTAACTCCATGTTTTCTCAAGAAATTTCACTTTAAATCTGTTTTTGTAAATTAATAATCCTCACTGTTTTAAGGATGTATTTATTATTCTAACACAAGCGGCTGCTTTTCCTATATAAACATATAGAGAAAAATACAGCACGTTTTTCCAAGGACGACGTGCCGTAAATGACGTAACGACGTGACGTATGTAAACAAGCGCGTCCAATCGTATCTCGCGTTTTAAGGTTACAATGATATACTACTACGTGTTAAATAAAGTTAGGGATTGTTTTCAAAGAAAATAACGTGTTAGAATCGAAATAATAAATTGGTCCCTATATTTTATCGTTGAATAAAATACAGTCAGTCATTTGGATGCGTAAAATTAAATCACTCGTGCTACGCACTCGTGATTAAATTAGGCTACTACGCATCCAAATTCCTGACTATATTTTATTCCACGATAAAATACAGGGAGACATTTATTATTTCTTAACTAATTCTCTTTATGTGAGCTAATAATCCTGACTTTTAGGGATGTATTTAGTCACTTTTAAGCTTCTGACACCAAGTTTTATGGTAAAGAGTGACGACTACGTATTCTTTCTAGATATACTTTAATGAGCGTGCGATTTTCAACTGAATCACTAGACTGGCATTCAGTCCTTACTTTTACTATTTCTTACTCAATTATATAACTCCCTTTGGTGCCAAAAATGTAAGGACTGGTGAAAAGCGGATTTCATTTTCCCTAAATTCTGGGAATCGACCTTTTCCTGAGGTCAAGCAATAATCACCTGGCAGAGAGAAACAGCTTGTGGTCAGTGCTAATGTTCCATATCTTATTTTATTATCTAAGATCAAATGATACTGAGAAATAAACTCTGGGGTTATTTGTCCTTTCTGCATTTTCCTGAAATATATTAACTGAAACTTCTAAATCGTTTCAATATATTTTAACTGATTAATAAAATTTGGTGCTGTAAGGAATCTTGTGTCAGTTATAAGAAATTTCAAGTACGATGTACATGTACATAATTATGAAACCAAAAACCTTTTCTTCAGTATGAAATCATATCTAGGTACGATGTATATGCTTGGCATAATTGTTAGAAAAAATCTTTTAGTGCAGTGGAGCCTGTGAATTGAAATCTCAGAGAATTTATTTTTACTCAAACTGAAATGATCAATATAAATAGAATTATTTTAATCTTTGAAAATATAACTTCAGAAGACAAAACATCACACATGTAATACTTGTATATTCTTATTGTACGGCTGATGATTTTTGATTATCAAAATGAGATCCTGAAAACAATTAATTTCAAATCAAAGAATGAATTGAGATAAAAAAGAATAAATGTGAAAACGAATTTTGCCAGAAATAGCAGTAGATAATTATCAAAGAAAAAAAATCTTATTGCAAATTTTAGGGCTCAAGCCCTTTACAAATGTACCAAGCTTACACAGAATAGCATACCGTATGTAATGAAGTTTTTAGTACTTACAGAAAATTCATTAAATGTTGCTATTAGGAATCTCAAAATACCCAATGAATGACAAAGATACAGTCTAGACACGGACAGGAAATAAGCCCCTCATCCTTGTTTAGCCCTGCAGCTCAGTGGAGTTGGCACCGTGGCACTTAATATCCACACAGTCTCTGTTTACCCCGTGACCCTTACATTTGCAGTTTTCCCTCAGCCCGGAGAACTGAGCCCCGTTTCTTTCCTCAAGTTCAACTGGTTGCAAATTAAGCTCCGTGCCCCTGCCTTGTATCCTTGTGCGTCCTGGTAAATCCGTGTTTAGTTAACCGATGAACTGAGCCCATTATCCCCAAGCTTACCCGAACACGCACTCTGGTTACCTTGTAATCATTGATACCCACAGCCACGTGAAATTAGCCTTTTAGTCCCTAGTATCCCTGAAGCCTATTTACGGCGTGTCCCCAGGTTTTGCCACAGGTCCGTGAACTAAGCTCCATATTCCGTTGTATCAAGATGGACCCTGTAGGTAACACCGCTTCCTGAAGTGTATCCTTAACACTAGTATCAACAAAGCCCGTGAAAACAAGTACCTTCTCAGCGGGGACACATGTAGAGGCACAGCAACCTGAGGCTGTGTTGATACTGAGACAGGGGGCTAATTGTTTGGGGTTGCAGGGATATTAACAAAGTCGTGTAATCAGATACACTGTTGATACTAGATGACACAAAGCTTACTCATCACCATTCGGGGGATTTTCATGTAGGCAATATAATCTAGGGCTGCGCAGATGCTTGGGGACATGGAGCTGACGGAATACTGAAAGAAACGTTTTACTTGTGGCCAAATTGAAACTATGGGATATGAGGCGGAGTTCTCTGGGCTTAACAGTTCAGAGTTATCAGGATTGCATTATTCAAATTTTCAGAATAATACTATAACTAGAGCTATCACTAAATGTGATTAATACCCCCGAAAGACTGCTTTATAAACTGAGGAAGTTCGTAGAAACAGAATACCTTGTAAAAAAACACTAAAATAGAGATATTGTTCTTGGCAATAACTGTGTAATGAGTCAAGATAGAGTTATGGTTCTTGTACACTGCACTTCCTCTCATTGTGCTGGACCATTGTATGAAGTTGTATTGCATTCCAACCAGTAGTTTTCAAGTTATGCTCCAGACAAGGAAAAGTAACAAAGGGCAATAACTCTGTAAATACTCAAGATAGAGTTATGGTTATTGTATACCTCTCATTGTGCTAGACCATTGTATGAAGTTGTATTGAATTCCAACCGGTAGTTTTCTAGTAATGCTCCGGACAAAGAAAAATTACAAAGGGCAATAACTCTGTAATGAGTCAAGAAAGAGTTATGGTTCCTGTGCACTGCCCTTCCTCTCAATAATGTACTTGACCATTGTATGAAGTTGTATTGAATTCCAACCAGTAGTTTTCAAGTTATGCTCCAGACAAGGAAAAGTAACAAAGGGCAATAACTCTGTAAATACTTAAGATAGAGTTATGGTTCTTGTACACTGCACTTACTCTCATTGTGATATTGTGACCATTTTATGAAGTTGTATTGAATTCCAACCAATAGTTTTCAGGTAATGCTTCGGACAAGGAAAAGTAACAATGGCAATAACTCTGTAATGAGTCAAGAAAGAGTTATGGTTCCTGTGCACTGCACTTCCTCTCATTGTGCTTGATCATTGTATGAAGTTGTTTTGAATTCCAACCAGTAGTTTTCAAGTTATGCTCCGGACAAGGAAAAGTAACAAAGGGCAATAACTCTGTAATTACTATAGAGTTATGGTTCTTGTGCACTGCACTTCCTCTCATTGTGCTTGATCATTGTATGAAGTTGTTTTGATTTTCAACCAGTATGGTTCAAGTTATGCCCCGGACAAGGAAAAGTAACAAAGGGCAATAACTCTGTAATCAGTCAAGATGGAGTTATGATTATTGTGCACTGCACTTCCTCTCAATGTGCTTGACCATTGTATGAAGTTGTATTGAATTCCAACTAGTAGTTTTCAAGTTATGCTCCGGACAAGGAAAATGCAACTGACCGACCGACCGCCCGACCGACCGACCAACCACCGGGTGACTCCTATATACCCCCCCCCCCCCCAAAAAAAAAAAAACTTCGTTTCGGGGGTATAAAAAGGTAGCTCATCTTCTTTACCAATTCACTGCTGCCTAATATTTTATGTTGATACAGGTTTTCTCGTGTTAGGGCTCAAATTTAATGATGTTTTCTGAAACAAATTGCCAAGGCATAACAACCGTACTTCCTCACATGACACCAATACTGGTTTTTCCAGGATGCGGACTCGAGAGTGACTCGATAAGCTACAAGCTTTCTTCACACTCGAGCTAAAATAAATTAGTATAAACTAAACTAAGGAATAATACTTCAATAACCTGTTTTATTTGAATTAAGATTTAAAAAAAATTGTTCCGGAGTGTATGCAATCCTTATGTAAGTCAGTCAACAAAATCATGGCATCACTACTACAGGCTAATGTTATGAAATAAATGAAAATAGCATAGGAAGGTACAATAAAGAATTGGCTAAACCACTGTTCATTTAAAATTTAGTCATTATTTAGAAACTGATACACAGCAATGTATGAGTTAATACTGGTGATTAAGATCTTGTAACTCAATGGGGATGAGGCGAAACAGCTGGACATTTGACTGCCGGTTCTTTGGGAAGATTAAGCACTGTGTAAAAACTGGAACCTGTCTAAAACTTTAAAAAGGTAAGACCAACTACGATAGACTCCTGTCTAACCTGATGGGTTCGTCTATGCACTAAAAGACTCTTCAGTTCCATTGTATTTTCCAGAAGCGGCGAGAAGTGGTATATAGTCACATATCTACTCTTCAAAATAAACTGTTTAAACACAGTTTGCAAGTCGGTGGGGCTGACGATGTTTGAACATGAGCATCGCTGCTACCTTTTGGTTCAAATGGGTCGTCAGACGTCTATCAATAGAACGTAGGCATTATAGTTTTTGTAAACTGGGCGTCTAGGCAGTGCTTTTACATGTGATGCATCCTTTCTCATTCCATTTTTGGATTAATTGATTTATCAATCGGGCCAATGTTAACAAGATAGCTTCCTTACGGCCGACGCTTACATACATACAATAGTCCATATTCGGTACGAATTTACGTCTTTTTTTTAAAAATTTATAGTAACAGACAAAAAATCAAAACATTTCAGAATAGCATAATATTTTTATTCTTATTTGCATCTAAAAAACACAGAAATCATAGATTTTACTGCTAATTCAATAAATAAAGTCCTGCGAAATCACTCTTGATTACAAAAACCATGAAAAGATTTTCCGCTCCTGGATGGTGATTAAGATCTTGTAACTCAATGTTTATTTATGACCCTCTAGGCAAATTTCTCCCTGGTCAATTAATGGGCAGTTAGCGGTTGTTTCAAGTGAACAAGGGTATTGAATTTCTTTTACCTGCCGGATTTCACCAGCCCTGTTCATAGATATGGGCCAGAAAATATTCTGCTTGAATAATGAAAATATCCTATCATCTAGCCTGGTGGCGAGGCTACTGAATCACTAAAACAGCTTAGTACAAGCAGCGGGAAAATATATATTAACACATGCGCAGTTTACATGGTATACATGACATAATGACACATATATAACAAAATGTAGATATTTCTCTAGGGAACAGTGGTACCATGCAGTCCATTTTCGGCGGAACAAGCTGCTGGAGAGCTGAGAAAAGCCATGAAAGGACTTGGTAAGTGAACATTTTCCATTCAGGAATTAATTGTGAACGCTTCATTTTCATTAGCTCTAGCTATGCATAGTTTTAAAAGTAACACATATACCGATAAATGAATGTATTCAGTTTCAATGTAAGAGGTATTGACTTGATGAAAACAGTATGATAACGTTTTCGTACTTATTGTCTTAAACCAGGTACAGACGAAGCAAAGATTGTCGAAGTAATGGCCAACCATACAAATCAACAGAGACAAGAGATAGCGCTGTCTTTTAAAACACAATTTGGAAAGGTATAGTCAGTCTAAAGTATTCCTTGTTTACAGTATACGCATGATAAACTATTGTGTGTGTTTATAGGTATAGCATGTAATGCGACCAGTAAATACGAAATGTTTACTGAACTGTTTTGCACCAGGTACAAAATTGGTTAAATGTATATACAAATATGTGTTTTTACTTCGAAACTAGATGGTTGGGAATTTGACAGTTCTTCAGTGCTGTATAATGTAAGCGGTGTTTTTTCCCCGCGAAGGGGATATTAGAAATGGTCTTCGTCCGTCCGTGTCCGTCGTGTGTCCGTCCATTTGTTGGAGCATAACTCCAAAAGTACTTGAGCGATTTTCTTAAACTTCATACATGACATAGCACATTGTAGGAAGTGCAGTGTGCAAAACAATAACCACCTGCCTACTTTTAGAGTTATTCCCTTTATCAGATTTACTTTAAAAGTTTGTCAGAGCATAACTCCAAAAGACTTGAGGTTACAAACTTAATACACTGACATGCCATTGGTAGGAAGTGCAGTGTGCAAGAACAATAACCTACCTTCCTATTTTAGAGTATCCCTTATCAGATTATGCGAAGCATAACCCAAAAGTACTTGAGGATTTTCTTCAAACTTAAACACTGACATAGCACATTGGTAGGAAGGCAGGGCAAGAACAATAACCACCTTGCCTCTTTTAGAGTTATTCCCTTATCAGATTTACTTTAAAAGTTTTGTCCAGAGCATAACCCAAAAGTACTTTAGGGATTTACTTCAAACTAATACACTGACATAGCACTTGGGAGGAAGGCAGGGCAAGAACAAAACCTACCTGCCTCTTTTAGAGTTACCCTTTATCAGATTTACTTGTCCGAAGCATACTCCAAAAGTACTTGAGTTTTCTTCAAACTAATACATGACATAGACATTGGTAGGAAGGCAGGGAAGAACAATACCACCTCCTCTTTTAGAGTTTCCCTTTCAGATTTACTTAAAAGTTTGTCCAGAGCATAACCCAAAAGTACTTGAGGGTTTGCTTCAAACTTAATACACTGACAAGCACGTTGGTAGGAAGGCAGTGTGCAAGAACAAAACTCTCCTGCTCTTTTGTGTATTCCCTTTATCAGATTTACTTGAAAAAATATTTCTGGAGCAAACCCAAAAGTACTTGAGGATTTTCTTCAAACTAATACACTGACATAGCCATTGGTAGGAAGTGCGTGGTAAGAACAAAACTCTCCTTGCCTCTTTTGAGTTATTCCCTTTACAGATTTCTTGAAAAAAATTCCAGAGCATAACTCCAAAAGACTTGAGGGATTTTCTTCAAACTAAACATGACATGCTGGTAGGAAGGCAGTGCAAGAACAAAACTCACCTGCCTACTTTAAGTCAAAAGAAAAATACAACCTATACTGAAATGAACAAATACAATTGCAAACCTTTTCTTCATTGCCTTATTCTTTTTCCACTTACTTGAAA
Organism: Saxidomus purpurata; assembly: GCA_022818135.1. Lineage (NCBI taxonomy): Eukaryota > Metazoa > Mollusca > Bivalvia > Venerida > Veneridae > Saxidomus > Saxidomus purpurata. The sequence goes on along the minus strand of JAFMSR010000005.1, from coordinate 51,286,717 downwards.
ACTGCTCAGCATGACCATAACTATACGGCTTTTTAAGGTTTCCTCTCGCCAAGTAAAATGTATGAAAGTACAACCTTAGGTACTCTTCCCGGCGGGTTAACCAGTGAACATGGCTCTTTTTTTATGTAAGAATGACCATTTAAATACAACTGTGAATGGAACATCGCACGTTAAATATTGAGTTTCGCCGAGAGACCTTTTGTACAGAATTTAAATGTTTGACTTTAAACGGTTATGAAAAGGGAAATCGGAACATTTGTTGAACATTTTATATCAACAGGAGCTGAAAGCGGAGTTAAAATCTGAACTAGGTGGCAGATTTGAGGACGTTGTACTGGCTCTCCTTGAAAAGCCCAGAAACTATGACGCCATGCAATTGAAAGAAGCCATCAAGGTGAATATAATTATGTACTTTTGTTTTATATTTTTCGGTGGATTATCGAAGTGTAACAGTGAATTAGATTCCGATAAACTCACTGTCCACTCAGTGAAAATTCGATCTGGCAGTAAATTTCAAGGATACTCTCTTAAAATCAGAAACAGGTGCACAACATTTTTCCAAAAAGTAAAATAAGTACAGACAAGTCTTGCAATCCTTCGCCCCCCAGGTCCGTAAGACACAAAAACGAGCAAACTGTAAAGCAGTTCCCTTTACATTAGTTCTCGGTACTTACTGCTAAAATCAGGAGGAGACAGATAAAAAGATACGTCAAGAGGCTATTAAACGAGAACTAAAATTGTTAAGTGTGCATTCAACTTGTAAAAGTGGGGGCAGATCATACTAAGCCACAATCCACCTTTTTGTCTTACAGATGTTTCTTTCAGGTAGGTCTTTGATTTAACTTCGATACAGGCCTAAACAGACAAATACTTGGTTTGCACTAAAACGCTTTTTTGCCACCCGATGATAACAGCAAAGATTGCTAGATTAGTTACTTTAAATAGCCATAGTGCGGCACGGAACAACATGTTTGGTAAATACAAACTAACTGACAAGAACTATTTTATGATTGTCCTCTAGAACTTGTGTAACATGCGTGCATTTCTAAAATATTCCAACCGTATTCCTTCTCCTGGCGACAATTTCATACTTTCTAACCTTAGGAAGCCATTTAACTATATAAAAGGAAAATGTATTAATACGTATTAAACTCACTAAAGCTGTCATGACAGAAAAACATGTTTAGATTCAGAGAATACAGTGCTGCCAATTACAGTATTTTTTATTTCCTTTTAGATAAGACATAAACCAATAAACATTTTGAGGCATAAGATAAATGATAAACAGTATCAGAGCCTTTGTTAACTTGACCATTCCTGTATATAGACGTAACGTCCGATGTTGCGGGTTTCTGGCAATTTCTAGCGTATACATGATTCATTCTGACTGCATGGTGGTATGTGAAGTTGTATATAAAAATAAAGGAAAAAGGTTATTGTACATTACTGCGATATCCAAACACACTGAGATCGATGTCATTTTTTGAATGTTTGACGTCGTGTTACATGCTGTAATGCCCCGCAACATTGAACGTTGCGTCTATAATCGTTTGGCATCATTAGCTCTCATATGATCCATTACATGTACAAGGCATGTATCAGATCGGACTGCTAGATCTATTCGAGAAATACATTATTTTCAGCTTAATACAGTTCAGAACTTCAGATACAATACATAAGAAAGTGGTTTATAATTGGCCACCTCAAGATTATCATATTTATGATTATCATAATTCTCATTAATAAAAATGTATTTTTTTACATGGGTGATAAGTAATTTTGTTTAAAAGTGGTTGAAGAGCAGAAGGAATGATGCCGAATAACGTTGAATATTTCATAAAACACGGTCAAGTTTTCGAAAATGTTGATAGAGAGCTAGCATGTGGTGTTTTTAAAGTAAAACACCGTAATTTTGTAGCCATTTGTTAATAAAGGCACGAACCCGTTGGGCGGAAATTTTCGACAAGAAACGGTTTTGGGACAAAATCACAAACAAATGGCCGGTATTTCACGAAACGCAAATATTACGACCTCGGACTTGAAAAATCGGAAAAGTTCCGGTGACGTCACTTGCAGTACTCGAGATAGATCCGTTACATTGATTATAGAAAGAGCACACAAAACCCGTGAAAAACACGATTAACTTACTATTTATATTATTTTTGTAAATGGGAGGCGCTTGGTGTGTTCTGGGTGGATGCAGCAACAAATGGAGGAGAGAATAAGCCTACACCAGTACACCTTGGGACTCTAATATAACAAGCAGTGACTAAGACAATAGGGACGAACCGCAGTCGCAGAAGTTGGGCCCTGAAAGTCATTCAAAAACACCCCGGCCCGACTATCAAGCATATAAAACGAATTATATAGTTTATGGTCGGCCCGGTGTTTCTATATCTTTTCGGGTCCGAACTTCACGTGACTGTAGACGAAGGTTTCAAAAATCTAGAGTAGCAACTGCGTGAAACGGTCCAAGCGTTGAAAGCCGCTCAGTCGCTCATGCACGACAAGAAAAAGACAGAAAATGTATTTTAAATCGGCCTTTGTAAAAGATCTCGATCTATTCAATTTGATTGTTTTCTTTAGGAATAAGTTTAAAACTTTGTTTATTACAAACTTTTCCAATCTAGATTTTCCCAAGTGCAACTTTACTTGAAACTTAAATCATGTCGAATTACATCATATAGAGGAGTTAGGTTGAAACCTTTGTTACAAAATGTATTTTATTACAGAATATTATGATATTATTTAAGACATATGTTTTAAGATCGAGTCTTTATGAAAAAGCTGGCATTTATATTCAAGATCATTTAAAAAAAATAATGTAGAACAAAGGCCGCATATAGATATAACAGTTACTCTACTAGAAGTTTACTATGGTGCGGAACCTCAGTATCCATAAAGTTTAAAAACCTTAACAATATCTCGTTTTAACAACGTTGCCATGGTAAAAATTAGCGTAGATCTAACCATTGAAGGAATACAGTAAATTAGCCCAAGGGCATAAGTCACAACAAAGGAGCGATATGATGTGTTAATTGGCGCCCCTGCCAGCAATCTAAGTCACAATTTTTGCATATTGCACACTGGTCAATTGCAATTGATAATTACAAACAATATAAAACAACAACAATATAGTTTATAACAGCAAAGGCCCAAATAAAATATGAAACCATATTAGTTTTAAAGTTTCAATCTGAAAAACATAAAATATACAACTGTAAAAAGCAATCAGCAAAAGAAAGTTCCAGCAACCCTTAAAGTTCAGAAAGTAATCTTTTTGGTGCCGATGACACATTATGTACTCGAATGAAATAATTTTCTTAAAGTGAAATTGACATGTATTAGGTAGATATCGTGATTTTAATTATAATGAGTTTCAAACAGGAACCGTATTCCTGTTTCAATAAATTGGTCAAATTGTTTTTAACCAACAAAATCGTAAACATTTTATTTACATTCTTAATTCAAATGTAAATCTAATTCTTTAACCTACCCACAAGAAAAGTGTCATGAAAAATGAAGCCACATTTTGAATTGTAATAGATCGAGCATTTGTGTTCTCATTTCATCATCAATGGAAATAAATGGCCATATTTGATAGTTTGTAAGTCACGTGCATGGTACATTTAGATTGTTTCGATACATTTACATGGTACTTTTCTTCTCATTTAAGAATGAAACATAGATTTCATTTTGATAGAAACAAACAGAAACAGAAGTTGGTGCATTTGCATATAAAAAACTCGACATAACTGCTGTATTTTTAACTTTAATCAAATAATTTTATAACATACACGGACTTCGTTCTATACGTTACGGGCTCAAAATTCCTCATCTCTACTCTCTGAAGAGCCTAATAAGATGAAATATCGCTTTGTGTTGTTAGAGTACCTGTTATCGGGGACATTGTACTGGAGACGTCACTCCAGGCTAGCGATTCCGAAACGCCGCTGTAGGTTTCCGGAAATATATCGTCACTTTCCGTACAGGTGTTTTTTTGAGAACTTTTCGGCTTACGGACAGGTAACCCTGGTATTTTTCGTTAAAAATTATCAAATTTGCATTTGCTGACGAATAATATTCAAATGTTAAAAAGAAAATTTTTCAATCAATGGGACCTTTAAAATTAAAACGAGGAAATATTTGACCCAGTTATGCATGTAAAACGTCGATTTTACACCACCGGCATTCGACATCACGTTGCTAGGAAACGAAAGGAAAAATAGGAAAATTAAAACAAAAAATGCGAGCAATATGTTATAGTACCATCAGGCAAAATTTCATAACAAACGGTGAAACTCGCTTTTTGACGTCTGACGTCGGACAAAGGTCGCATACTACCTTAAATCTTGACTGTGTTGGTTTGTTTGGATAGAGTGGTGCAAATTATGGAATACAGTGCTTTGTGAGACAGAAGAACCATGAACACGGATGGCAGAATTACAACGCGGACAATATTTGTGGCTGTTCTATGTTATTCTTTCTTTGTTCTCCAGGGACTCGGTACAGATGAAGGGACACTTATAGAGATTCTTTGTTCAAGACCAAAGGCAGAGATTTTGGAAATCAAACAGGCTTACAAAACTCGTGAGTACATGTGGCTGTATTGTAAATGTTGTTGGCTTTATGAAGATTCATACGAGCATGAAGCAATGTTAGAAGACGTGACCTGTTCCCATTATAATATTACGAAGCATTGTCAGTATAATACGGATAGGCAAATAGTAATTGAAGGAGAAAATGACACTAAAAACAAGAAAATTCGGCTTACAGTATATGTAAACAAAACGTTTTACTATAACATATTACATAAATGTCAAATTGGATACTGGACAAGTCCAACATGTACACGTAGTAGATTTAGGCTTAACAACACGTGTAATGTATGATTGTAGTGTTCAAGTCTGACCTAGAAAAAGATGTGACTAGTGACACAAGCGGACACTTCAAGCGTTTACTGGTATCTCAGTTGTCTGCCAACAGGGAAGACGACACGGGTGTGGACCCGGAAAAAGCGAGAGCAGAGGCTAAAGAACTCTTTGATGTAAGGTTTCTATGAATTTCTTTTTGTAACATTTTATTTTCACATTTATTTTGTCATTCTAATTTGCGTTCGATACTTAACTCTACTCATGGCTGTCATGTATACATGTACATGTACTTCTTTTTGTGTAAAATATTTAACATCGGAGCTAAAATACAAGAGAAAATATATACATACATACATGTACACTAATAGCAGCATCACTGGTTGTTGTAGACTTCTTGCATAGAAAGCGGGCGAGTAAAATATTTAAGGGAAGTTGATGAAAGAGTGTTCCGGAATCTGATATTTAAAAATAGTAGGGCTTAATATAGATAAAATAAATCCAAATTTGAACATGCATTTCCTGTATATTTCAGGCAGGTGCAAACAAATTGGGAACAGACGAATCTACGTTTAACAGGATATTGTGTCTGCGGAGCTACCGGCAACTTGTGGCAACATTCGACGCTTACCGTGCCAACCACGGGACGGAGATACACCAAGTGATCAAGTCGGAAACCAGTGGTTTCCTAGAGGAGGGATACCTAGCAATAGGTAAACTAAGAATAATTATAGTAGATTCTAACTATATTGTTAGTGTGATGGATTTAGAATATACATGTACATTTGTATCTCATCGTGTTAATAAAAATATCAGGTTTTTTTTTAATTTTTAAAGGTTTATATAAACACAGCTTGTTTTGGGTTGTATTTGTTTCCGTTCTGATGCTTATTTTCATTTATTTGTGTTTATTATTCAGTTTCCATTGCCTGTAATACCCCCGCCTATTTCGCAGAGAGATTATATCACAGTATGAAAGGTGCAGGGACCAAAGACAAAGTGTTGATTCGATGTGTCGTTACTCGATCAGAGGTAATCACCATTAGATATAATGTCCCGTCCGTTAATCCCAAGGGCACGTGATGCAATATTTTTATCGAACAACTATCTATTATTCTTTGTAACGATACTTCAGAGGTTTGTTTCTAGTGCTGATTGTTTTATCATATGCTGATAGAAATGAATGTTAATCAATATTTGCATAAAAACTCCACAGAACTAACGTTGATTGTTATGGAATGCGATGTTAGATGAAGCTTATCTAATTTTTTCTTAATATGACGCATTATAAGCGTTCAAATGTTTTGTTAATGAGAATGTACAATACCTTGAAAACCGTTTATTCTAACCTAATTCGGTTACCGACTTAATATGTTCAACTTCAGAAATGGGCATTGACTTACTCACGGCAGTATTTAAAAATGAGCATGATATTCTAATACATGTAGTCGAATAAAGAGTAAAATAATGGCACGTAGGGAGTAAGATTACGGTACTCACTGTCAATACTAATATATAGTAATGTAATATATACTAGAAGTATGTTCATTGTAACCAGACCCTGTCTGAACATAAGATGTAACGGTTCAACAGATAAATGTCACTGTTCAACAGATAAATGTCACTGTTCAACAGACAAATGCCACTGTTTAACAGATAAATGCCACTGTTTAACAGATAAATGTCACTGTTTAACAGATAAATGTCACTGTTCAACAGATAAATGTTGTCACTGTTCAACAGATAAATGTTGTCACTGTTCGACAGATAAATGTCACTGTTCGACAGATAAATGTCACTGTTCAACAGACAAATGCCACTGTTTAACAGATAAATGCCACTGTTTACAGATAAAGCCTGTTCAACAGATAAAGCACTGTTCAACAGACAAAGCCACTGTTCAACAGATAAATGTCACTGTTCAACAGATAAATGTCACTGTTCAACAGATAAATGTTGTCACTGTTCAACAGATAAATGTTGTCACTGTTCAACAGATAAATGTCACTGTTCGACAGATAAATGTCACTGTTCAACAGGTAAATGCTTGAGTCAATGTAAGAAAGTTCGAGGTAAACACTGAAGACCTTTATGTTATACTGATAGTTAATTATATCTCCTACGTGTTATTTGTAAATTGTATGTTTTAGATTGATTTGGTGCAGATAAAGCAAGAATTCCAGAAGAAGTACGGTAAAACATTAGGCAGTTTTATCAAAGGGGATTGCAGCGGAGACTACAAGAAAATGCTGCTTGCCTTATGTAAAGAGCCATTGAAATAAAATACACTAATTTGTGTAAGTTTTAAAATAAGAGCTACTAGTGTTCGGGATTGGCCAGACAGACAAGCCCAATGTTTGTTTTGTGTTTTTATGTACTAGGGACGCTTTCAAATGTTTCATTTTGCTTATTACAATATTCAGTTAACCAGCCTGATTGTTTTCATGATACATGTACATGTATGTTAAAGGTGACGAACAGGCGCGTCAGTTGCTGTCGGTTTAAAGCAGTTGCTTTTACAGGTTCATCTGACTTATATACCTTATAAAGGTGAATCAATTTTACTCTTAAATAACAGTTTGTACCATCTCTTAGCTAATCTGTTAGACTAACCAACGTCAGTTTAAACACTATTATTTTATCCAAAAACTATATCTTTATCATACATGATTAACGACTTTATCAGACGGACTAGTGCATATACATTTATAAAGAAAAAAGAAAACTTAATACATTGTATTGTCATAACTTTCATTTCGAAGTAATCATGAAATGTAAAATAATTTATTCGTCATATTTCTGTTAATAAAATTGAAAGAGAAACGTGTTATGTTAGATACAGTCATGTCACAAAAAAATCGAACTTTGTCACCAAATGGGAGAAATTTTCGCTCGATCACAATTGACAGTTAGAGGGGGCACAGGTTGTAAACTTCAATATGATGGCAGGACTTCCTGTTGCTGTGAGTTACTTCCCTGCTCGTTACAGTTGTAAACATTGCACAGACGGACGGCAGGAATCGCCGTAGTGCTAACGGATCTGGACGACATTAATTACCTTCCTCTGTATGCCAGCTGAACCTAATCTGAGAATGTGTCGCGAAACTTAGCCTGTACGGAACAGTTATGAATGTGAGATTCGTGTGCAATTTCTGTCAGTGGGTGCTAGAGTCAGTTTTCACTAAACTTTTTCAAAAATTTTTCAAGCAGTGCTACTTGACCATTTGCATTTCTGTCCACTATTTCTCAGGAACGCTACGGTAAGTTTAACTATACCGGAGGGAGTCGTCGACATGTGTCTCGATAATTAAAGCACCAATAACACAATTTCAACAGTTTTGAATCTCTGTACTGAAGTGGAGAGGCTTACAAATCTTGCCGGACACGGACGCACATATTCTTGTGAAATAATTTTGAAATCGTGATGTGCATTGTAAATGCTTTCCTTGTAGACGTATATGGAAATGCGACGATATAACTCTAGTAAAATGGTTTGAACAAACTGGATAGGGGTCAAGCGAATCACTTCCTTGTAATAAAGTTTAGGTCGTAACAAAATACAAATGTAGTAGACCTAAACAAAAAGTCTTAATATATGTTGTGTGCGTGTCTTCATTATTGTGTAGTGCACTTGGCAAAAGTGTTGCCTTTAATTAATTTAATTAGTCGAGGTCCCGCTGGAGTTGTAACTGGCCGACGACGCTGTTTATGGTGCGGTAAAGAAGACAGTCTGGTCTTGATAAGGGGTAGTCACGGTATGAACATCAGAAGCCCAAACACAGTGCCTTGGAGAAAGCTAGAGATCTACTTCTTTTCGTGTACGATCTACACCGTCAGTTCAGTCACAGAAATGAAGGAATCAGTCTTATTGAGTTCCTCTTTCTTGCCGCAAAATTCCTCGTAAAAACTTGTGTGTGAATGTATGAATTATGTAGGTAGTAGTGTACCCATAAAGGATAGAATGGAATGTCTCTAGATCCTGAGGAGCTGTTGATGGTCCAAGATTTGCGCCATCTTTCGTCAACTTAATGCATTCAGTACAAAGCTCATCTTTTCAGACAATTTTTGTCGAGGCCCAAAGCTTTGTTTTCATGGGGTTGTCTGACAAGAACTGGTACTTGCTGGCTTGCATGTATGCATTCGCATCCCTACTTTTACTGTGTGGCGGAATGGCAGTGACTTCCTCCATGGCAGTAAATGGGAGTTTCACGATCATTGATTACTAGTATTCCTTAGGTTTGGGTCTGAACTTTATTTAGCATTTGCTGATTCGTCTTTGTAGTGGTTACTCAAATAACGGAGCCGTATTCAGGATGTGACTTCATTGTTCCAAAGTATGAATGAATGAACGAATGAATGGTGTTTTATGGCGCAGCGATCTCCAAGCATTAAAATCGTGTACAGTGAATACATTGGATTTTAATTATAGTTGTGCACATTTGTACCTTGAATCCGCTTTGAGAACCAGCGGTCTTGGGTTCAATCCCCATAGGGCATAGGGGCCAATTTTTTTCCTTTTAAATTGAAATACATGAACATTTAAGTCATTTTGCAAGATTTGAGATATGTATCTTAATATTCCTGAAGACTTTTATCATGCTTTACAATTATTTGAAAATGTAAAGTTGACCTTGATACTTTTTAAAAATTCAATAGTTGAAGGTAAAACTATTAATTTTTCTTTTATTGCATTTCAAATATTACTAATAAAAGTTCTATAAACAGTAGTGATGCCCCTACTCTGAATCTTTTGCTACACTTCTGTAATTTAAATTGTGTGATAATCGCCTCAACACTGACAGTGTCAAAAAGCATTTTCATACTATCAACCTTGTAGTGTTTTGAGCGAATTGGTTCAAAATCAATGCACTCAATAAGAAAATGTATTACTGAGTAAAGATGTTTGCAGAGGATGCATTCTGGTCCGATGTTCATGTATAGCAAATCCTACAACGTGCTAGCATTACTTCTTCTCGACGGTTGGTTCTGTATGCAGGATGCCATTCATCGAGAGTTGGTTTGACAGAGTGAAGCTTATTGCAATTTTAACCATCCCACAGGGACCTGCCCAGATGCCTGTATAAAGGCCTTACTGAAGTAAAGTATCAGCATGTCGGCTGATCAAGTCTACGGAGTATATCCTCGTAACTGTTTAGTAACTGTTCACAGGAGGTATTAGATCAGAAGCCATGTTGGACAATGTTTTAATGTTTTACATAGAATGGAGGTTAGTGATACAGGACAGTAGTTTGCTTGGTTGGTCTTGTCCGCCTTCTTACACATCAGCGCTGCAGTTACATCCTACCAATCAGATGGTACTTGGCCTGAATCGTATGATTGTTGAAAGAGGATACATTTTATGGGAGCAACCTCTTTTGATCAATTCAGTTTACGAGCGGGAAGAATATTTGAACTAGCTACCATCGGGAGGTAGGTTTCGTTGCCCAGGGTGGCGAACTTGCTGCCATTGGAGAGTAGGCTCGTTGCCCAGGGTGACGAACTTGCTGCAGTTGGAGAGAAGGTTCGTTGCCCAGGGTGACGAACTTGCTGCCATTGGAGAGTAGGCTTCTTTGCCCATGGTGGCGAAGTTGAAGGGAAACTGGACCATCTAACTGCGACAGTTGGTCGCATACTGAGTTGTGTTAAGAGCACCACACTTTCCAATAAACTACTACACCAGCAAAGTATCTTCTTTACTGGTATATAGAGAATATTAGGCTACTGTCTTTTGATAACATGTGATATCAGGTGAGGTAGATGCGGCCGGAAAAGGCGAGGCTCTGCCGAGCCTTTTCCGACCGTATCTGCCGAACCTGATATCACATGTTGTCAAAAGGCAGTTGACTAATATTCTATTTATCATGCAAATCTTCATATTGTATATTTTTGACACTTTTAGGGGCCTAAAATAGAATAAATACGGTATTTATAAAAAGAAAATGATTTCAAATTACTACATGTGCCTCGAAAAATAGTTCTACATTTCAAAAGGACAAAAAATATAAAAACGACATAAATATAGCTTTATAATTACCTTCATGAGACTATTTATAAATGTTTTTCTGTCCTAATGTAATGATATTGTTTTGACGCAAGAATTTCCAAGGAAAACACTGACATTTCAAAAATGGCGGCGTGGGCTCAACACCACTGGGGTATTCTAATTGTAAACAAACGAGGAACTTGAGAGTTGATGAGTGAAAAGTGAGCGGTTTAAAGACAGTTTTCAACTTTTGATAGGTAGCTGATAGGTTCCAGGCCATTTCAACCACGCATTAAGAACCTACTGTAAAATTGGATAGTGATAAAAAAAATGAAAATCAACTTTTTCTCAAATGTTGCCTCAAAATTGCTGTAGATGGATAGCAAATGATCTAACTAAGAAAAATGAATACCAACAACCCTATGTTTATTTCAAAAATAAAAATTCTACAGGGGATTTTCAATTTTTATGGTGCCTTGCTGTTCGTTTTAAATCATTCAATTTATCTATTTGGGCTGTATTTTTATGCAATAACTACATCATTAACAATGATTTGTAAACAAAAATACAAAAATGATAGGATAAATGAAATGTTTTGATTACTTTTTCTCTGTGATTGCACTTGAGGAGTCTTGCTTGTCGAACTTGAAGTAGTCCGGCATGTGGGCGTGGTTACAAAGTGTTATCACGTCAGTGACGTGATATCATTTCAAAATATCGGACGGGTGTTATCGGTCAGATTTAATGCTAGTTGCATGATAAATAACAGTAAACATATGGTACGAACTGAGTTTTGACTGTTTTTTGAGTCATTTTTTGTCACGCACAGTTATGCGATTTTTGAGGATTAGATTCTTTTCCGTGGATGTAGTAATTTATCGACTGTAGTTGACTTACATTCTAGTATGACCTAACAGGTGTAGAAAGATTAAATTTGCTACAGGCAAACGTCTATTGCAGTGGTGTTTAACGTAACGTTTTTATCAATTAAAGAACATGGCGGAATATGTAGAATATTACGGAGAGACACAGGTAAGACACCTCTTATTATTTAATGTTTTTGATATCACAGATGTGTTATGTATACATATAAAGACATGTTATGTATACTCGTAAAGACATGTTATGTAAACATATGAAGACATGTTATGTATATGGCGTTCACAAACTGAGTTTGGAGCGCATTTCTTTTTTATTGGCGTCATAAATAAATTAACTTTAAACTAAGTCCATCAAATAACATAGTCATGGTAATTATCATTTTTTCGTCCGGACGACACATGCTAAATTCATATCATTATTATTACATATTGACGATAAGTAGTTGTTATCGTCTTGTTTTTACTTAAAGTTAATCAAGCGGCTCACAACAACACAGTACAAAAATAACGATACGTAGTATATACCTACAGATTTATGCATGAGTTTTATATACAACAAATGTGCACACGTTAAATTCCTTTCAAAAGATAAATGTTTTGAATAATTTTCCAGCTACGAGATACATCTTAAGATGGTGGTATGGTCACACAGAATAACTTTTGTTAGTTGTTGCTGATTAACGCCCGTTTCAACAGTATACAAATGTACTTACGAAGGAGCAGTATACTAGCTAGACTCATCTCCCGGAAGACATGGCCAGCTATCTCACATAAAGAATCAGCTCGATAGCGGGATTCTAACCAGTGAGAGGTACAGCGACCAGCGACCTAGCTTAAAGAATTATAGTCATATGTACAGCCTAATTTCTAGATCAACTGTTATGCGACATCAGAGATATAGAAAACGCATAATAATAATTTTCTGTGCTAGATGTTTTAACCTTACACAGTGTGCGTTAAGGTTTGTATAATGTCATGCATGGGGTAAAATTAAAACATTTTAGTAATTGTATTTATGATATATTGTATTTCTAGGGAACCGTGTTTCCACGTGATCCGTTTGATCCTGAAGGTGCTGCAGCCGATCTCAGGAAAGCCATGAAAGGTTTCGGTAAGATTACCAACCAAACATGTTACTGTCATGCAAAATACGAATTAATGGAACACAATCTGTGACAGGCTTAGACCTGAGCCAAAAAGATAAAGATAAATTACGGTTGGTTAACTACAACAACAACAACTCGTTGGTTATTTCGGACCTTTACCCTGAATGTCGGTTGCTTATGTTTTAATTACCGGTACCCGGTAGAGTGAAACAATTATACAGCAGATGGTTAAGGGATGGATTGTGTTTGCCACTAAGTCCTGCTCTGGTTCTGGTATACAAACAATACATTGAAAACAACAACTGAGAACATGCTACAAGCGTTCCTGTAAGATTTCTGACCTCCAGTTCTAAACCCTTTGATACATTTGTATATAGCATTAAAAACCCTTTCTGTACATTCCAAGCTGAATCTATGAATGTCATGCTAAGAATATAAAACACAAAATAAGATGAAGACGGGGTCCCTGTTGACCATCGTACAAACTCTACGCAACAGAAGATAAGGCTTATAATAAAATAGATCTTAATCCAAATAATCTGAATATGAGACAAGGCATTGAACAGGTATGGTGGATGATTTCTGTCATTTCGTTCTGGCGTAAACACTCACAAAAGAAAGTGTGCATGACTCTTTCTCGTGTAACTTTGTAACCAGTCGACCAATGTTTGTCAAATTTTCAGCGTTGTCAGGCTCTTATGCAATAGTTTGCACGTGAAGATCATGCTGCATTCTTTTCTTGCGATTTCAATGTCGTATTCCGTTCTAACAAGAAAACACATAATATTGCAAATTTTATCACGAATAGCTATGCCACGCCTTAGCAAACAAATGAGACTTCATGCGGTAGTAATCATCGCGGCTGGCGTCTGGAACTTCCGTTGATGACGTTGCACGTCTAATAAACTGTCATAGTAATACAATTTCACGTCTCAATGTCCGATTTCGATAAACTTGAGACATTTCTGACAGGCCCGGGTCAGATAGACCTTTTGAACAGGATTCCAAATAACTTCATCAGACGTTTCGTCAGGTCAATGCGATCTCGTTTATTGGTAGTTATACGTCGAAGAGGTGGTCACACTAGGTATTAGCTGGTTTTAGGAGAAAAGCGCTGTGTTAAACATATCCTGCAGTTTTCTGGTTACTTTCTTTCAAATCTGCGAGTTTTAAAATTGATCCCTACCTTATAAATCGTTGACAAAATTCACGTTTTTCTGCAAAACACATAAAACATTGATTGCATCATAATTATGGACCATAAATTAACCTTTAATTTGATACCAAATGTGTGTATGTGTAAACTATAGATTTTCGTTCATGGTTGTCTAAGCCCTATGCACACTTTCTTTTGTTGTCTAAGCCCTATGCACACTTTCTTTTGTTGTCTAAACCCTTTGCACACTTTCTTTTTGACTGAGTATATTTAGAAAGTGTTCTCATCAAACTTATTGTTAAGTAACGTTAGTTAAATGATCCAGTACTTAATTGCATCTAGGTACGAACGAAGACGCAATAATAGAAGTCATTTCCAGTCACACATCTGAACAATTGGCGGAGATAATGCTGACATACAAGCAACAGTATGGAAAGGTATGAATTTTATTTTAGTATTCTCCATATACATTGTATGCAGACAATTGAATTGTCTTGTATAGATGTTTTACTGTGAGACTATGATATGCAATGGTCTTCAACTAAAGAATGACTTTTAATTGAGAAGTGTTTTGCACAGTCAAAAAACAAACTGTTTTAAAGAAAAATTTCATACTGTATTGTTTACTGTGATTACGCTGTATTTTAGGACCTTAGACGTGATTTGAAGTCGGAGATTGGTGGTCGGTTTCGAGATCTTGTGATTGCGCGTCTTGAGGATCATTTAACCTATGATGCAATCGAAGTCCACCGTGCAATAAAGGTACAATGTAGTTTACATTATATTCTAACATGACCAGCATCTTTAGAGGAAAATAATCAGTGAATGTATTCACGATAAAATACAGGACATCGTAAGAGCGCGTTTGTGGTGTATCATCAACGATTCCATTTTGTCACGTTTGTGTTATCCTTGGTACTTGGTACTGAAAAAATACATACAGACCTGTCTGATTTCCCGTCAGAAGTCAGAGTGCTCTACAGTAAAAGATCGTTTTGTATTAGCATAATGATTCAGAGAAATATGTTTATTAATTTACAAATTATAGTTAATCCCATTATGCCTGATTTTATTTAAGAAATAATAAATGTGTCCCTGTTTTTTATTGTTTAATAAAAAAACAGTCAGGAATTCGGATGCGTAGTAATTAAATCACGAAGCCGTAGCAGGAGTGATTTAATTTTTCGCATCCGAACGACTGGCTGTATTTTATTAAACGATAAAAAACAGGGACACATTTATTATTTCGATTCTTACACGAAATTGTCTTGAAAAAATACAACGAATTATGTTTGACGCGTAGCAACATTCCAAAGTAACTAAAAAGCACGGAATGCGATTGGACGCGTGCGAAATTTACCCCACGTTTGCCCGTGGAAAAAGTGATCTGTATTTTATCGTAAAATAATGTATAGCTTCTTTCCCTCTATATCTATATACGAAAAGTTGCGGATCGTGTTAGAATAATCTTTATAGAAATTATGTAATGTTTGCGAAAGTAAGTGGAAAGAAAATTCGAGACAACAGCATATTTTACTGTATTCTTTATAAATAAATTAACATTAAATTGAAAGAGTTAGCAATTAGCAGTATTGCTATTACTTTTAAAAGTAAATTGAATAAAAAAATCTTCTAAAATAAGAGAATAGAGAGGAAATATCGAATTTTCAGGAAATTTTTGTGTTTTGACCTTGAAATGTCCTTGAACTTGACATTGAAGTGGTCATTGTTGTACGTTAACTTGTTTTACCTGATAAAATAAATAACATCCATGCAATTACTTGGCACTATATCAATAAATAAAACTGCCACTTCTAGACATAAATTTTTCATTGAACTGATAGTGAATGGCGGCCATCTTGGACGCCATCTTGGATTGCCAGGTCCGCACCACGTGTTGGCAATTTATGTCGGCAGTTCCATATACTACAGCCTTTGCCGAACATTTTGATATATAACATCCTTTGGTATATTTTTATGACCACCTACCCCTTTAAATATGCGACTTTTCAGGTATTGTCACCCTACTAAAGTCTTGTTCGTATCACAAGATCGCACTAATGGCTTCGAGGTAATGTTATACAAATGTAGTAGTGCGAATGCCTTTTCTTGCTTTTTTGAAGTTAAGCCTTCATGTGTAACGGTATGCTAGGCTGAGCTTGCTTGATCTTTCTGGTAGTAGCGTACGTGTTTTTCTATTCAATACGTGCGGCACATAAGTGACGTACGGCGTCCACTTGCATTCCGTGTTTATAATTTACAATAAAATGTCGCTACACATTGAAAATAGTTAGAGGTATTTGTCAAAGAAAATGTGGTGTTTGAATCGAAAAAATAAAGTTCCAGTGATTTAACGTGTATTGAATCACGGTTAGTCATTCAAATGCGTGTAGTAAGTACACTCGTCCTAACGGTTTCGTGATCTAATTATTACGCATTTTAACTCGTAACAGTGATTTAATGCACGTTAATACACAGTAAGGATCAATGTTGTTATTTCTTAAATAAACGAACCATTATGATTTAAAGCAGGTGCTATGAAAGGTTTTTGTTAATGTTCATGAAAAGATGTAAAACCAGAGTTTTAGTCTGTAGTCTTGCCTATGTATCAATGTGGCTGTACCACGTGATTTTTTAAAATCGTACACAACTCCGAAACGCCCGTCAACATATGTGTTTTTTTCACGAAATTTAATTTGACTTCGCAAAATCTTGTACATGTAGTTAGTCAGTGCAAGCATTCAATCAACCTTTTAACAGTTATTGATAAACGTACACATCTGTCGGTTAAATTGGCACTTTTCTTCGCTTTAAACACATTTTATTCATCCACTCGAATATTTAGTGTATGTTTCTTTTCTTATTTTCTTTATAACGACCGAAAGTTCAGAAATTAAAGTGAATTTTAAGAGATGGAAACCTACGCACCTGTATTGAGAAGAGAAAGGTATACACCTTTCTTCTCTAGATTTTTAGTTTGTCTCGGATACGTAGATCATTCTTCGCTTCGTATGCAACAATGTGTTTTTTAGAGTTCGATAGCTACTGACTGTTAAATGGAAATTTGCTGTTATAGATTTCATTTTTCATTAGTGCACACATTTAATTTTCGTTTCAGAATCATGAAGAAGAAAAACTAACATGACCAACTATGTGGCCTAAATACGCTTACATGTACTTGTCTTTTCCTTACTAAAATAATTTAGTTAATAAGGCAGTTTGGGAAGCTCACGTGTCATGTTCTATTCCGAAATGATACCAAACTTACGACCGAGCGCACCATTCGATTGAATAACTTCAACTTTTTCGTCTATATCCAATTTATGTACAAGTTTCAGTTACAGTAGCCTATTGTTGAATCATCAATGTAACTTCTGCAGTAGTTGACTAGATCTGGAGAATCGTTTAAAATGTGTATATTTCAAAAGCTGTTGGAACAAAAAAGGTTTTTTGAGAATATCAGATTAGAATCTGTATTACAAAAGTTACTACTTAAGATCACATTTGTAAGTCTACAAAACACCATGGTGTTTATTGGTTTTTGTGAAATACTAAAGGGAAAATCGTGTAACATCAGTCAAATTAAAAATCTAGAGAAAATGGTGTGAACGTTTCCCTTCTCAAAATGGGTGTGTACGTTTCCATTTCTTACAATTTACTTGCAGTTCTATTAGTTCGGTCGTTATACAAAAATCTCTTCTGAATTGCATTAACATGAAACAGACACTATATTATCGTATGCAATGGATGCATTAAAATTGCATAAAACTGACATGGAACGCGCGCGTCAGGTTCTCAGCTTTTGCGAAGTCAAATTTGTACCCGCAGAAGTGAACTTTATCTAATCAAATTGCTGAGATTATGTTAAAATTTCTCATCCTAAATCTAACGTTTCGGAGGCAGTGTACGTTTCCAAAGTCACTTGGTATAATCTGTCCTTCACCTCTTCTTAATTAAGTATGCATTTGTTTTAACAGTGCTCAAGTACTCACATTTTACCCCAATTATACCAGTGTATTTAGAATAATTGTTATGCTTTTAGGGTTTAGGAACGGATGAGAAGGTTCTCCTGGAAATACTTTTCACAAGCAGCAATGAAGAACTGGAATTGTTGAAGGAAGAATACAAGAAAGGTTTGAGGAGAAATACCTTTTTGTATAACAAAACAGTCTATACAATGACACTTACGGTCATCTTTAAAAAAGTGTTTCTCGATTACTTTGCTTAAGCGCACCTGTTTGCATATCACATGGGCGTAGAAACAGGTCGGTTGACGGGGCCGGGACGTGGAGGCAAGCGTTCAGATGTCAGACATGGGACAGTTTACGTTATTCCCAGCCCCTGTACTACCTAATAGCTTTTCTTAGTTCAGAAATTGGTACCCAACAGTATATACAATGTACCTATCACTGTCTGTTTATGATTTCCGTAACGTGCGCCTTGCTAATGTATACGATAGACTCTTTGCCTGCCAGTCTGCCCCTTGTTGCTTTTTACTTTTATTAACATTTACATTTTTCACAGAATTCAAGACTGATCTTGAAAAAGCTATTATGGATGACACGAGCGGACCTTTCCGACGTTTACTGGTGTCCCAGTTAAATGCATTCAGATATGAGGGGGATGAGATTGACGAGGGGTTGGCTCAAGCAGAAGCGACAGAACTGTTCCAGGTACTATTGTATTGGCTCTACTCCTACTACTTAAGAGAATATAGGATATCAACCGTGTTAAGTATAAAGGATAGATGCTATAAGACATAAATCACGAGTAAATGTACAGCATGATTAAACATAATTGATACCAGTAGATCTATATGCGATATGATAAAAAAAAATGTTTTTTCTCAAGATATTACACTCTATCATGGGTCATGAGTTTAAAAGAAAAAAATAATTTTTAAACTTCTCTAATGAATTCATTAATATATAATTTTTAATGCATGTCACAAATATTCAATGGGTATATTTATATAACGTTCATTAGTCACATGTTATACTGCTTCACTAGGATGACGGCTATAACATAATTGTTCAGCCAGGATTATTGGGAATTCTAAAAATGAAAATAATAACTCCGTGAAAATCTTACTTCAATTCTTAAGTGAACCTAGATGAGGGCAAATAACAGATGTAAAAGTTTGCTGTGATTTATAATGTTTCAACCGATGGAAGACCTTTAAGCCGGGCTTGCCTTTTGTATTTGTATATGCATTCTATGAACATTTTCACGGCAGGTAGGCTATAATCACTGCTATTGGTTGAAAATGTTGCGAGCGGTATACCTTACTGTTAGTTTCTTGTTTTTAAGACAGTATGATGAATGTTTTGGTCGTTACTGTCATATAAAATGCACGTCGTGTAGTCGTACATTCCACTTACAGCAAAATGATTTAACGTTATCTGCTTTAAATGCAACATTTACAGGCGGGAACAGACAAAATTGGAACGGATGAATCGACTTTCAACAAAATATTCTGCACACGCAGCAATGTTCAGTTACTTGCAACATTTGAAGCATACAGGTCTATGTACGGGAAAGACATTGAACAAGTTATAAAAGATGAAACCAGCGGATCGTTGCAGGACGGTCTCTTGGCCATAGGCAAGCAGTTACATAGAATGTAAACTAGATTCAATCTTCTTGCTTAGTCTTACTTTGCAATACCTGGCAGTTGGAACGCTTATTACCAAGTAATATAAAACTTCCGTATTTTTAGACTTTTGTAATCGTTAAAACTTTTTTGATTTGGCATATAAGATAATGATGCAGGTTTAATATCCATACGTTTATCGTATCGTTTTGAAAGTAGTGTTCCTACAGAACAAGAACAAGGGGAACGGGAAAGTGTCCGTTGTATTATAGCTTTTATTTCATTGTAGTATATTGTATTTTAATTCCTATTCCGTGTTTATGTCAACTGGTCTATTATTTCTGATTCTGTTTTGTAGTATGATACTAGTTCCTAAATATGTATGTCTTGTTTTCAGTACGTATTGTCCGCAACGAACCAGCCTACTTTGCTGAAAGATTGTACAAAAGTATGAAAGGGATAGGTTCCAAAGACAATGATCTGATCCGACTCGTCGTAACTAGAATCGAGGTAATTTGCTTCAACTATTACAGTCTCGGGTAAATGTCAAAAGTTTTACTATACATGTATATCTATAAAAAATAAAATTTCAAAATCATTCATAGATGATACTTTAGCGAATGATACACCAACAAAAACAGAATAAAAATATTTCTTCAGATATTTATTTCAAAACTTCGTCCGTAAACTTTGTAGTTTCCACGAATTTATCATAACTTAAAAAAAGTGGAAGTAAAAAGATGTCATCTTTGTTAAAGCAAATACATTTGCTTTAAGACCCTATTAGTGACCAGTGGGTTAAGCCGTATACTTGAAATGCCAAATGGAAACAACTGCTTTCCTCTACATTAGGTTACTATTGTCAAGATAAAATAGAGGAAGAGTATCATTTTTATTAATTTGGTTTTGTATATTATTTTAGCCAGTAAAAAAAGAGAAAAAATTAAACACTTATGAGAAATGTATCATTGTTTCAGTATCGTGCTTTTAATTTAAGAAAAAGTTTTGATGCAGGATCTTGTCATTTATAAAAGGATCCAAATAGACATGTTGATAGTTTTGCTTGAGACGTGTTTTGAAATAAGTATGGTACGCCATATTGTTGTGTATGCTTGAGTGTGGTTTTCAAGTATGTATTGTACGCCACATTTTTATGTATGCTTGAGTGTTGTTTTGACGTATGTATGGTACGCCACAGTGTTATGTTTGATTGAGTGTGGTATTGCAGTATGTATGGTACGCCACATTATAGTGAATGCTTCAGTCTGATGTTGAAATAATTTGTTATGCAACATTACAGTGCAGTTTATGTTCAATGCTGTAGACAATAGAAACAAAAATATATTTTAAACAAATACGAAAATGAACCGTTTAAACAAAATTCATTTTTCAAGATTTAGCTGCTTATTTTTCACATTCTAGTGCAATGAAAATAACAGCACGATAAAAATAAAGAAATAAATGATTCATTTATTGTAATAAAGGATATGTTTAAAATCAAATATGCACTTTTTAGCTCGACTATTCGAAGAATAAGGAGACTATTGCACTCGCCCCGGCGTCGGCGTCGGCGTCGGCGTCGGTGTCGGCGTCGGCGTCTGCGTTGGTTAAAGTTTTTAATGAAGTCAAATATCTTGAATACTATCAAAGGTATTGACTTGAAACTCAAAAATATCTTTACCATCAACATCTACACCTGAGGAAACAATCCCCATAACCTGTTTTGATTTTTGACAGATTTATGCCCCTTTTTAACTTAGAATTTTTGGTTAAAGTTTTTATAAATTCAAAATCTTGCATATTATCAAAGGTATTGACTTGAAACTCAAAAATATCTTTACCATCAACATCTACACCTGAAGAAACAATCCTCATAACTCTGTTTTGATTTTTGACAGATTTAGCCTTTTTAACTTAGAATTTTTGGTTAAAGTTCTTAATAAAGTCATATATCCTGAATACTATCAAAGGTATTGACTTGAAACTCAAACGTTTGTTTACCATCAACATCTACACCTGAGGAAACAACCCCATAACCTGTTTTGATTTTTGACAGATTTAGCCCCTTTTTAACTTAGAATTTTTGGTTAAAGTTTTTATAAATTCAAATATCTTGCAAATTATCAAAGGTATTGACTTGAAACTCAAAATATATCTTTACCATCAGCATCTACACCTGAGGAAACAATCCTCATAACTCCGTTTTGATTTTTGACAGATTTATGCCCCTTGGTTAAAGATTTTTATAAATTCAAATATCTTGAATACTATCAAAGGTATTGACTTGAAACTCAAAGTATGTGTCTACAATCAACATCTACACCTGAGGAAACAATCCCCATAACTCTGTTTTGAGTTTTGACAGATTTATGCCCCTTTTTAACTTAGAATATTTGGTAAAAGATTTTATAAAGTCAAAGTTTTGAATACTATCAAAGGTATGACTTGAAACTCAAAGTATGTGTCTACCATCAACATCTACATCTGAGGAAACAATCCCCATAACTCTGTTTTGATTTTTGACAGATTTATGCCCCCTTTTAACTTTGACTTGATTTTTTTATGGACTTAAAATGTATGTTTACTGTCAACATCTTCACCAATGTTTTTGATTTTTGACATTTATGCCCCTTTTAACTTAGAATTTTGTCACAGTTTTTACCAGACTAACATGGAAATACTCGAAAGGCTTTCTTTTGAAATGTCATAGAATAATTATGCAGCATGCTGCGGTCATGCTTTTTAATTCTATACATTTCAATTTTGAAAAAGTTACAGAGTTATTCATGATCAAATTTACAAGGTTATGTATTTCTTTGAAATTATCCCCTACTCCCTCCACTTGGCTTACAGAATCCAGAGTAAGGCTTTGAAGTAATGTACATTTACAAAGGTCTTTGAACAAGTTTCATATCTTTGACCTTAATTCTACAGACAATTACACAATACTCCGTTCTTTGACAAAAAACCCATTTTACCAACAACCTTTCGAATAGTCGAGCGTGCTGTCATGTGACAGCTCTTGTTATTTATGTAACAGTCCATGATTCTGTTTGATTTCTTATTTATTCACAGTTAGACATGGCGCAAGTCAAACAAGAATTTCTAAGAATGTATGGCAAACCCTTGGAGAGTTTCATAAAAGGGGACACGAGTGGAGACTATAAGAAATTACTGCTTGCAATGTGTAAGGAGACCAACCCTGCCATATGCATACAAATGAAGAAACTTAGTGTTGGCAGTAGTCATTTAAAAGCTAAGTCTAAAACAAAAAGTAAAGCTAAGAAAGTCAAGAAAGTTTTGAAGAAGAAAGGTGGTCATAAGAAAAAACATACCCGTGAGGAGAGTGAAAGTGAGGAAAGCGATGAAAGTGAGGAAAGTGAGTCCGAAGAAGAAGATGCTGGAGACGAAGAGGAGGCTGAGGAAGAGGCGGAAGACGAGGAGGAAGGGGGACAAGAGGAAGGAGAGGAGGAAGAAGAAGGAGAGGGAGAGGAGGAAGAAGAAGGAGAGGAAGAGGAACAGGAGGAGGGAGAAGAGGAGAAGGAAGAAGAAGAGGGGGATGAACAGGAACAAGAGGACGAAGAAGAAGAAGAGGAGGAGGAAGAAGAGGAGGAAGAGGAGGAGGAGGAAGAAGAGGAGGAAGACGGAGATTAACCAACGAGTTGTGTATATCAAATATATAAAATAATGAAGTTCTTGGAAAGAGCTTAAAAGTTTCTCCTTCTTCCCAAAGTTGAAATACTGTTTGTGTAGAACTGATGTTGCAAAAATATGCATGAAAACATAGTTTAAACAAAAATGACATTCAATCAATCCAATAATGAATTTACACCTTTGCTTTGCAGTTTGATTTTATGGTTGTGGTCTGCGTCCTTCCGTACATGCGTCCGTCCGTCCCCCTTTAATAATAGTCTCCATGGTCTGCTTCGATATCAAGAGGAGATGTGACTACTATCTTCACATTCAGGTTTAATTATTTTTTGATGGAGTAAATTGCCCTTTTATTATTCTTTCACGTACCTTCGTTCCCGTACTATCTCTCAGCGACTAGAGGCTGGAAATCGACCAACCTTCATGGGAAGTTTTACTAATTAGGGGAGATGCGCATGTTGCAAGCATATTCCGGTATCTCCATTTACACTGAATTATGGCCCATGTATATAGTATATATATCCTTTTTTCACTATTTCTAAGGAACGCATTGCTTGATATCAATGAAACTTCACAGAAAGCTTCGCTGTGACTACCCTATTCATGTTCAGGTTCCGAGCTATTACCCTCTGATTACTTTTACATATAGGCTGGAATGTAACAACTTCACTAACAAAGGGAGATGAGCATATTACCAGCATGTTCGTGTTCAGTGATTGTCATTTAAATAGTTAAAGCCCTTTCTTAATATAAAACTGCTGTTTTCGGCAATCTTTCACACAACATGGCTTTTGTTTGGTTAAATGTGACCTAAAGCGTCACATGACTGTATGTATGGATCTATGTATTTTAGAGTTTTATCGTTAATACCGAATAATCAATATGACCAATGCCCCAAGAAGAGTTTAGTTATTTTAGATTTCGGTGGATAGTGCAAGATACAGAACGCGTCCCATTCCAGAGACAGCTCCTGGTTATTTAACATGCCCGGTGTATAGCACCGATACATCGGTCTCATTCGAAAGTCAATTAATTGGTTATATTAGTGGAGGAGCTGGGGATCGACCCTGCGAACCCTGGATTACAAGTCCAGCGCATTAACCGCTGGACCACTGATCCGCTCATCAGATGACTGTTATTTCAGCTCCATAATGTACGAAAGAAGAGAGACAAGCATGAAACTATGAGAAGCACATCCAGGCTGAGGCAAACTATTTTGAAGACAAGTTACAAATCCGCCTGTGTTAAAGAATAGCTAACTCTATACATCATAATATGATAATTAACTTATAGAGTCGAAGAAGAAGTGTGTATTTGGAGGGGATGCAAGTATTTAACAATGTGCTATAATGTCTAGAGTTTGCAATGTTTTCAGTATAACAGCCTTGATAAAAGTGCAACCCTAAGACTCTGGTTTGAATCAAACATTTGCCTTGGTATTTTTCTTGATGAAATTGTCGTTTCTGAAATATTTACATTTGAATCGTATGTTTGTGCTCGTTTAATTTTTGTACCTTGCAGATATATGAACATGAGTATTCTAATAAATTTAATATATGTATATGATTTCTGCAAATCTTTTGATTTGTTGCAAAATGGTTGTTGCATGAAATTCTTCTACTGTAACAGTTTCAGAGAAGTTGCAATGGAACTTGGTGAGCATAATACGCATAGTACAGGGTATAGATAAGCCCAGTCAGTTTTTTGAAGTCAGTAAGTCAACGTCATTGGAACCTGTAAAAGGTAAACCATTGCTATGCCTTGTCTCCAAAACCTCTTACAGGATTTTCAACAAACTGGCTGGAAGCACCAACCTTTTTAGCTCACCTGGAACAAAGTGCCATTTGTGCTATAAGAATCGCTTTCCGTCCGGCGTCTGTCAACATTTTTGTTCAAACAACATCTCCATTGAAACCACGAGGCCAATGATGATGAAACTTGGCAGGGATGTTTCTTGCATGAAGCCCTTTCATAGTTGTTCAAATAATTCCATTCAATGCAGAACTCTAGTTGTCATAGCAACGGAAAGGAAAAACTTTAACAATTTTCTTCTCAAGAACAGGATGGCCTAGAGCTTAGATATTTGGCATATGGCATAACCTAGTGTACCTCTACCAAGATTGTTCAAATTATGACCCCCCTCCCCCGAGTCAAAATTGGGGGTCACTTGTTTTTACATAGGCTTATATAGGAAAAGCTTTAAAAATCTTCTCTGAAACCACAAGGCCTGAGCTTAGGTATTTAGCATGTTGCATTGCCTAGTGGACTTCTACTAAGATTGTTCAAATTATGACCCTCCGCTCAAAATTGACCCCGCCCAGGGGTCTCTTTGATTTTACAAAGGCTTACATGTATGTAGAAAAAACTTTTAAAATCTTTATTTCTGAAACCACAAGGCCTAGAGCTTAGATATTTGGTATGTATCATTGTCTAGTTGACATCTTCCAAGAATGTTCAAATCATGTCCCTCAGGTCAAAATTGACCCTTTCTGCTATTGATGACCTTGTATTATAGTCAATGGTAGCCAGGTGAGTGATATAGGGCCATCATGACCCTCTTGTTTGAAATGTAGTTGTATATACTGTAACATGGGATCAGAGGGTCACAGTATTTCTGGATTATGTATCATTTTATTTACAGTATAGAACATTATGGTCTGCAGATAAACAAGAGCTGTCAGTAGGACAGTGTGCTCGACTTTTTTAGTGCTTGCCAATAAAACAAAACTTTGACACATAAGGCAAAACAAGGATCTGTATAAACAAAGTAGCAAGATATTAAGTCAAGAGTTATCAAAATTAAATGTTTGATATCCCTGAATACTACAGAAAAGTTTTAGATTAATACTTCAAGTGGTTGATATATGTGCATGACAGTGCCAGTTGCACACAAGACTTTAACTAGGAATTTTTAAGTACAAATCAAAAAACATTTTCACAGAGTTATCTTCCCCTACTTACAGATAGGTGTGATGATGGTTCACAAGTAGTCCAACTTTCAAAGTAATATCTCAAATGGACAAGAATGAAAATTTTAACCGAGTCTCCAAGTCGAAAAGAGCCATAATTCAAATAAAATCATTGACAGAGTTACCTTCTCCTGCCTATGTTTGAGGATCATGATGGTTAACAAGTATTCCAACTTTCAAAGTAATATCTCAAACAGTTCAGTCAAAAAATGGACTGGTACGAAAAACTTAACCGAGATTCTAAGTCCATAAAGGGCCTCAATTAAAAAAAAACTCCTTGACAGAGTTACCTTCTCTTGACTTCAGATGGGGGTAATGATGCAAACAAATATTCCAACTTTTAAAGCAATATCTCAAAGGGTTAAGTCAATAGTGGATTTTACCCCTATTTTATGTATTTTTTAAGTAAAACAAGAGCTGTCAGTAGGACAGCGCGCTCGACTTTTTTAGTGCTTGCCAATAAAACAAAACTCTGACAGTAAAGGGCACACAATACTTTAACTAGGAATTTCTAAGTACAAATCAAGAAACATTTTCACAGAGTTAGCTTCTCTTGCTTACAGATAGGTCTCATGATGGTACATAAGTACTCCAACTTTCAAAGTAATATCTCAAATGGTTAAGTCAACAAGTGGACAAGAATGAAAATTTTAACTGAGTTTCTAAGTCAAAAAGGCCATAATTCATATAAAATCCTTGACAGAATTACCTTCTCCTGTCCATGTTTTGGGATCATGATGGTAAACAAGTATTCCAACTTTCAAAGTAATATCTCGAACAGTTTAGTCAAAAAGTGGACTGGTACGAAAAACTTAACCAAGATTCTAAGTCGATAAAGGGCCTTAATTTTTAAAACAAATCCCTGACAGAGTTACCTTCTCTTGCCTACAGATGGGGGTAATGATGTAAACAAGCATTCAAAGTTTCAAAGCAATATCTCAAAGGGTTAAGGCAATAAGTGGATTTTACCCATATTCAATGTATTTTCTAAGTAAAAAAGGGGCATAATTCTGTTCAAAACCTTGACAGAGTTATGTACTCTTGTCTGTTGATGTAGGTCATGATGGTAAACAAGTATGGTTAGTTTCAAAGCAATACCTCCAATGGTTTTGAAATAAAGTGAGGTGGTACGAAAAACTTAACCAAGCTCAATACACTTTCTAATTCAAACAAGAGCTGTCAGTAGGACAACGTGCTCGACTTTTTTAGTGCTTGCCAACAAAACAAAACTTTGACAGTTAAGGGTACACAAGACTTTAACTAGGAATTTCTAAGTACAAATCAAGAAAATTTTTCACAGAGTTATCTTCTTTTGCTTACAGATAGGTCTTACGATGGTACATAAGTGCTCCAACTTTCAAAGTAATATCTCAAATGGTTAAGTTAACAAGTGGACAAGAATGAAAATTTTAACTGAGTTTCTAAGTAAAAAGGGCCATAATTCAAATAAAATCCTTGACAGAATTACCTCTCCTGCCCATGTTTGGGAATCATGATGGTAAACAAGTATTCCAACTTTCAAATTAATATCTCAAACAGTTCAGTCAAAAAGTGGACTGGTACGAAAAACTTAACCAAGATTCTAAGTCGATAAAAGGCCTTAATTTTTAAAACAAATCCCTGACAGAGTTACCTTCTCTTGCGACAGATGGGGGTAATGATGTGAAATAGCATTAATAGTTTCAAAGCAATATCTCAAAGGGTTAAGACAATAAGTGGATTTTACCTATATTCAAGTATTTTCTAAGTCAAAAAGGGGCATAATTCTGTCAAAAACCTTGACAGAGTTATGTCCTCTTGTCTGTTGATGAAGGTCGTGATGGTAAACAAGTATGGTTAGTTTCAAAGCAATACCTCCAATGGTTTTGAAATAAAATGAGGTGGTACGAAAAACATAACCAAGCTCAATACACTTTCTAAGTAAAAAAAGGGCCATAATTCTGTCAAAAACATTGTTATGTACTCTTGTCTGTAGATGGAGGTTATGATGGTAAACAAGTATGGTAAGTTTCAAAGCCATACCTCTAATACTTTTGAAATAAAGTGGGGTGGTACGAAAAACTTAACCAAGGTGTGACGCCAACGCCGACGCCGACACCGACGCCGACGCCGGGGCGAGTAGGATAGCTCCCCTTTTCATAGAAAAGTCGAGCTAAAAAGGGCCATAATTCTGTCAAAAACCTTGACAGAGTTAAGTACTCTTGTCTGTAGATGGAGGTTATGATGGTAAACAAGTATGGTAAGTTTCAAAGCCATACCTCCAATACTTTTGAAATAAAAAGGAGGTGGGTACGAGTAAAACTTAACCAAGCTCAATACACTTTCTAAGTCAAAAAAGGGCCATAATTCTGTCAAAAACCTTGATACAGTTATGTACTCTTGTCTGTAGATGGAGGTTATGATGGTAAACAAGTATGGTAAGTTTCAAAGCCATACCTCTAATACTTTTGAAATAAAGTGGGGTGGTACGAAAAACTTAACCAAGGTGTGACACCAACGCCGACGCCGGGGGGGGGGGGGGGGGGCCTTTAAAGAGGGGGGGGGGAAAAAAGGGGAAAAATTTTAAAAAAACGGGGGGGGGGGGGTTTTTTTTTTAAAAAGAGGGGGGGAAAAAGGGGGTTATTTTGGAAAAAACCTTTTCAGAGTTATATACTCTTGTCTGTGGATGTAAGGAATGATGGTATATTAGTATGGTAAGTTTCAAAACAATATCTGTAATGGTTTTGAAATAAAGCTCAAAGCACTTTCTAAGTCAAAAAAGGGCCATAATTCTGGGGGAAAAACCTTGACAGAGTTATGTACTCTTGTCTGTTGATGAAGATTATGATGGTAAACAAGTATGGTAAGTTTCAAAGCAATACCTCTAATGGTTTTGAAATAAAGTGAGGTGGTACGAAAAACTTAACCAAGGTGTGACACCAACGCGGACGCTGAGGCGAGTAGGATAGCTCCCCTTTTCTTCGAAAAATCAAGCTAAAAAACAACCCACAACATTTAAATCCATTTATTTCAAAAGACAGTTGTACAAAAATCAAATAAATAAATGAATGAAATGTCATGAATTTATTCAAAAAACTTTTAAAAGTATTTTGTGTTACACACTTTTAATTCTTCCAGGTCTGACATAGAACATTATTTCAAATATATCTGAAGGTAGTTACACCAGATAAAAAATGAGCTTTCTTTTCAGATTTTCTTGAGTATAAAATCTTTCTGAGATTTACTAACAAAAATACATCTTTGCCAAGATATTGTAGAATTGGATACGCCAAACAATGAGGTTGTTTTGTTAAATAAATCGCTGTTTAAAATAAAGGCAAAGACAAGTGTGATACACCCCCTGTGCTGTTCAAGAATCCATAATTAAAACACTAATAGTATAGAGATGCATGTATCTGAAACTTGAATGTTCACAATAATTCTTATAATATAATTGCAACCTTTATGTTCACATTATTACTTACAATGTCTCTACATGTACAACCTACAGTAAGCTGATCATCCAAAATGGCTGTATCACCATGTGAGTCTGATATTGCATATTGCACAATTCACAGCTCTAGTCCACATGTATACAATATGAATATACAGAAACAGAGATGAATGTGTGTATGTAATCTTGATGTCCAACATCTGTTTTATACTATCAACATGTCCAGTGACGTCTAATATACATGTTTATCATAAAAACACCACCTTCATGTCAGATCTGTGATCACACTGAATCAATTGAAAAACTCTTAACAGAGCAGCATTATAATAAAAATACCTCATAAATTCATTCACAAACCAACACCAGCTTTAAGTTTTGTTTGTGTCTGTGTATACATTAAAGTGTCAGAATGAAATGAAAATAAACATAAGGCAGAAGAGATTTCCAGTCTGTTGTTGAAGCCATGCAGCACTTGTTTGTGAAAGACGTCTGGTCCTAAAGGTGAAGGTCACATGACTAACTGTTCACTTGTCTAGTCGACACACTGGATTATCATACACCATCTGTAGGTTGACTTTAGGACCTATCAACTCTCTTATATTGTCAATCTTGTACTTTATCATAGTGGGTCTGAAAATACAGTCAGCAGAAACAGATGACAAATACATTCTTACAAAGGAAGATATACATGTATGTAGTCTTATGGTAGTTTCTCAAGCAAACAGTTAAGACTGCTCTTTGACTCGAAAATATGTTTAAGGATACAAACTTTTTTGAAAAAATACATTGAAAGGGTCATAAATCAACACTAAATGGATTTATTATGGCTTGTGGAAAGATGTCGTTGTGACAAGACAGGCAGATGACGACCTTTTTATACAAAAACTGAGCTACAGTGATCTTGCAATAAGCATCAATGTCCTTATAAGCTAGCTACCGTTCTAGAGACAAGCCCCATGCAATGGCATTCACACCCTCAGGTAGTCCCATAGGCAACAACATTTCTGGACGAAATATACCAGAGTTTCCTATCTCCACCCACTTCTTCAGACCTATGAAAAATGAGAAAACAAATAATCAGATATTATATTTGCTAGTGTAACAAAATGTTTCCACAGTCATAAACATGCTACAAAAACCTTGTTTGCAGCACTAAACATATTTTCAACATCCTCAATTACATACCCTAGCCAATATCCATAGCAAATAAATGTAACTGAAGAAACCCTCTAGTTCATCTCATGCCTTCCCTTTTGGCCATTTCATCTTTTAAATGAGAGGTACATTGACTCAGAAATTCCCTTTAGAAATTTTATTTCAGTTGTTTGTGCATACTTCAATCAATCGTGATTTTATTGAGAAATATATTTAAACCATTTCTGGTTGGATAATGTATGAGTCATACAGTATGACCTTAGAAAAAAATGTTTATATGAATCTTGAGTAAATAAATCAGCTGACTGATCCAACAATCTGATAAATAGATAATAAAACTTACCTTCATGATAGCTGAACACTTCCATACTAGGTTCTGTGTAGGGGTTGTATGCTGGTTTGAAACGAAGCTTCTTAATACCTGTACATTCAAACAGTTACAATTATGTGACACAACAAAAACTGGAAAATGTAATGAATGCATTTATTTGTGTTTAGCTGCTCTGCATTAAAATGCTAGGTCTGTTTATATATGTATACATAGAGAAAAAGTTTACATATTGATTTACCAAGAGCTGTTTAAATCAAATGTCTCTCAAAAATCAATTATAAAATATCTCCATTCATAACTAGAGCATTTTTTGTTTGTAAAATGTTTAAAACCATGATGCCTTGCAACTGGACAATAAACACAGTGACTTATTGATCTCATCTATAAATATAATTGCAGTGCATGCACCTACACACAATACTTGTGTAAAGATTTCCAATTTTTTATTCCTATATGCAATTCATGATGTGACAGCCTGTTTATGTACAGGTCATCAATGCTTAATTCAATCACAGTTGTCTTGATTTTAAACCCCATGATACCTGAAGATCTTACAGGAAATGAACAGAAGTAGTTATAACTGCTATGTTTTAAAATTCAGCTATAATCTGCAGCTTGTACATTAGTGTAATGCTGGTTATCTTCTTGTGGTAATTGGACTTTCCACACATAATTATTCTGAAGGGACATTTACCCCTGAGAAAGGCATTTGTTTTCAACATAGCACTCCATGGTACAAATGCCCTTACGTAGACAGAATGTTAACCATACCTAATTTCTTGAAGAATTCATTAATAGTTCCAATGAGATCTCCGAGAGTGAGACCATAATCTGCGACGACACCCTCTATCTGGTGGAACTCAGCAAGATGTGTTGCATCAAGATTTTCGTTTCGGAATACTCTGTCTATTGAAAAATACTTCACCGGTTTGAATTCAGGCTGAAATAATCCAATAAAACATTATGACTACTAATTCAGAGGTACCTCTTCAATGTTATCTAATGTGTCTGTCTCACTAGCCCTTATGGTACAAGCAGGTGATCACAGGTTGCAGTATACAGATGAACACAGACTGTGGTAAACACAGGTGATCTCATATTCAGGTACAAGCAGGTCATCACACAGGTGATCAAAGGTTTAGGTAAAAGCACGTGAACACAGCTGAGGTAAATCTTGTGGATACAAATAAGCCAACTGGAGACTCTTGTCATGCTTAGTGATGATAAGACAGAAACTGGGAGAACAGTTTATATCTAGTTCAGTAACAGCCAATTGTGTCAACTATCACCACACTCAACATAAAATGCATGGGTATATAGTAATCTGAAGGCAGTTTTACCTGTTGAGCAACTTTATACAACATCCTAGCTGTCACTGCAGTTGTATGTGTTCTTAGAATATTCTTCTTGGCTTCATCTAATGACCAGTCATATCTATACCTGTAAATACATTACAAATAAAATCTGTACATTTAGTAGGCAACTTACCTGTACATGTTTACAGAAGTCCAAACTAACATATTACAAAATGCCGCAGGCAAATAAACAAAAAGCGAAAATAAGAATGTTCTTCCTCATTTCTGAAAATTAAAGCATCATTGTTAAAACCATTTCTGTTATAGTTTTCTTGTTTACGTCTGTCTCAATTATCACAACAAACATCTCACAGGTGGAAACGGAAACATTTAAATATTATAAAACTGATTTCTTTAAATCTAAAGACATTCCGTTGTCACAGATTTTATAATGCAACTCCCAATATACATTTCAGCTATTCCTTAGCTGTCATATTTTGAGCGAAAAAAACTGTTTTCCTTTGTCAAAAAATTTCCAATCTTTTTGGAATGCACTTAGTTTCAATAGGATTTTACCAGACATTTCTATACCAATCCCTTATGACTGCCTGTAGATCTTTATAATGTGTGGTTTCAAAACGATACTTGCAGAACAAATGAAATTTGCACAAATGGGCAATGAAAAGGTGTACCACCATGAGTTTTTCTTTATAATTAATACTACACAATGTACACTGCTTTAAATTTACTAAATGTTTAAATTTAACAACAAACCCTTGTGATCCATATCCTCCCTCTGAGTGTACTTTCTTCACTCTCTCTAGATAATCCATCGGGAAAGTGTGTGCCATAGCAGGGTCTGTAAATAAACTACTGTTAAAACAGACAGTTCATACATAATTGAATTCCATACAAAAATTGTTGAATAAACATTTTGGCCTTGACCTTTGAGAAACAGGCATGACTTACATGTGTGAAACACACTTCTCATCTGGCACATTTCTACATTTTTTTTTCTAACAAAACAGTAAAACATTCTCTCTGGTACTTTTTAGGCATTCTTATGACATGGAATCTTGTGTACAAATCCTGACCTTAACAACTACTTTTGCAATCTATCTCTGACAGCTGCCTACTACAAACCTCTTGTGCTTAATATTAGCGCTTAATATCTGCATGAATCATATTTGATCATCCCTTTGTGAGTATGTATTGAGTTTGTACCTGAGATGAAGAAAGTGTCATGTGCATCTCTAGCAGGATGTTGCTGGGGCTGGAAGAGTGTGTCAAAGTTCCAGAAGCTGATTGTCGGCATTTGTGATATTAAAAAACAGAAAGGTTATATAAATACCGTATTAAATACCTTTGGTAAAGTCCAAAGACTTAAAATGATGGTCGTTACAGAAACCTGAAAAAAAAAAAAGAAGTTTGGCATAACTCTCAATGAAGTTAGAGTTATGCTCTGTCCGGCATTTCCTCTCATTGTGCTTGTGTATGAAGTTGTATTGAATTCCAACCAATATTAATACACAGATAAGGTTATATAAGATTATCGTATCCGGACCTTTATAATTGTATAATACCCAACATAATTATTCAAATAAAAAAGTATAAAATCACCTGAATATTGGGTTATGGTTCCATGTAGCTCTCCAATCAATGGATATTAATACATTGTAAGACTATACACCTAAAATATATTGGAATTTATTGACCAATTTCACACTTCACACAATACCCCTAAGAAAGACAAAGGTTACCTAAACTCTAATTAGTTATAGTTTTTGTACACTGCACTTCCTCTCATTGTGCTTAATCACTATAAATTTATTGAATTAGCCTTCGGCTCGGCAAGGAAAAAAAAAAAAAAAGGCAATAACTCTGTAATAGCAAGATGGAGTTTGGTCTTGTTGTTAATGTGCTTGACCACTCTAGAAGTTCCAAAATAGTTTCCTGGAAAAAGGAGCCAGTACTGGTGTCATATGAGGAGTGTATGAAGTCGTATTGACCTTGGTGGGGTTTGAACCCACTAACCTCCTGGGGATGATAAAGATGAGGCAGGGTAATTTGAACATGTATAAAATCCCATTAGGGGTCCTCAATGGATATTAAACCAGTGTAAGACTATACCTAAAATTGGATGACTTAACAAGTAAGAGCCAAGGCTTATTTTGCTAATTTTTCATTTGTTAAAAAGCTTGGAGCTCATTAAGCCCCGCGCGCCGCCCCCCGAAAACCACCACGGGGGGGCCTTGGGGGGGGGGGGGGGGGGCCCCCAACCCCCGGGGTGGGGGGGAGACACCTTAACCTTTAATAGTGCTCTATTAACAATCCAGCCTCTTTGTACTTTCATTAAGACCTTTAATAGTGTTTACGCCCTGCCAGTTTATTAGTTGAACTGTGAAGGGAAGTAACAGTTATATAGTATTTAAATTTATAACATAATTCTAACTGACATCAGTGAATGTTCTTTCTATGTTAATGTCTATGACTAATTTACAATACACGTTGCTTCATAAATATCCAGCTTACCCCATTTCCAAGAAGATCTGTCTATATTCTGCTCGTACTTTGAGTAATGGATGAAGATGACCACAAGGGGGCATAACTCCAAGGGCATTGAAGTTGTATTCCTTGAAGGTTTTGTCTTTCCATGTACCTCTGGAAAAGTTAAATGTTGTACAAATATTAATTATAAGAGTAATGTTTAACTGTATGAATATATCTTTTCCATATGGTATGAATGTTACATAGAAATGTTTGTTTGATTTTCTTGATCTATGCCCCTTTTCAATAATATTTCAGTTATACATGTATGACAGTGGTCAGTTAATTATTCTTGCATAAAACCACTTGCTTTTTTGTTGCTAATATATGTCCGATGGTCGCATGGTTTTACCAGCTGTTAAACACTGTCTAACTTTTATATGTAACAATCAATTCACATGAAATAATAAATATAAGAGTCATTTTATATTTAAAATGACCAAAACTTCAAATAATAGCTTCATAATTCTGTTTCAGTAGGAACCTGCATTCACAACAAAGTATGTCAAAGCATTTGGTTTAGTTCAGTATTGAACCACCTATTATGAAACATTCAATGTAAAGAAAATGACAGAAAATCCTTACTTAGATATCATCTCTGGTGTCAGATCAACATCTTGTTTTGCTATAGACAATGTGAAGTTGGCTCCCTTTGACAACAAGTAGCTTGTTAATTTCCTGTAACAGACGACAATATCAAATAATATTATACAGCAAGTAATCATTCATGAAGATTTCTGTCAGAAAACATCACTTTAAAATTAAAGATTGCCAAAATGCTAAACTGGATTTATTTTAATACAAATGTCTTGCTAGACAAATTTTTCTTAACATGCACACAAAATTGACTCCAAAAATTATATCAGAAACTGAAAGTCCAAATTGCAAAGGTACTCTAGATCTGTATGGAAGCATTAATGTACCATAAATGAACTACTCACACTTCCTGTACTAATTTTCTCTTCTTGTATTCATTTTTCTGATTATCTGTGATTCCATCTAACTTTAGGTCTCTGATCTTGTTCATGCATTCTTGCACTGTATCCTCTATACTGTCAACCTAGATAACAAAGAAAGGACTACAGCGGAATTAAAACATTGTCTACCTCTGTATGTCCCTTTACATAAAATATCAGTGGGATGTCGTTATGAAATGCACATGCTGTATCATAGTTGCTTTGTATGTTTTTAATTAGTGGAAATACAATGTAACTGCCTTTGCAGGATGGTATAAAACTGACATTGTTTGGTGGTCATTGCATGCACTACTTGCATATATTTTGTGATTGATTCACATTAAGCAATAGTTTGTTAAGCGGTTCATACAACAAACAGCTATAATCACGACCACTACCTACAGCAGTATAGAAAAGAGCTGTAAAAGGGCTTAAACCTGCAGCCTGTGGTATATCCCAGTACAGAAGAACTAAACAAGAGGGACAAGATGGCTCTTTATCGCTCACCTGGTTACCATTGGCCAGGGTCAATTTTGACATGAGAGTCATGATCTTAGACGAGGTCCACAAGGCAATGCTACATGCTAAATATCTAAGCTCTAGGCCTAATGGTTTCAGATAAGAAGCTTTTAAAAGTTTTTCCTGTGTAAAATCAAATGATCTCAGTTTTGACCAGGGGGTCATAATTTGAACAATCTCAGTAGAGGTCCACTAGGCAATGCTACATGCCAAACATCTAAGCTCTGGGCCTTCTGGATTTTCAGGAGAAGATTTTTAAAGATTTTCCTTTCAGTTGCCATAGCAACCAGACTTCAACATGGAATGGAATTCTATGGACAACTCATGTAGAGCTTCATGTAAGGAACATATCTACCTAGTCTCATTAATAATTGTCCAGTGGTTTCAGAGTTGATCTTGTTTGAAGGAAATGGTGGGCAGACACACAGATGATGTACGCCGGACGGTGAGTGGTCCTAATAGCTCACCACTTTGTGCCATGTAAGCTTAGCATAGAAAAAGAAAATATGCAAACCTTTTTAAACACTTTAGGTCCTCCTTCACATTTCTTATCCATCTGAACCCATCCTGCCTGCATAGCCTTACTGAATCCAATCTTGGCATTGGGCACAGCTTTCTGCAAAGTTAGAGTAAATGTATGAGGCCATCTTGAACAATTATGAAACATACATATGCAGACATAAAGCCAAAACTACCAGAACAAATGTACCAGGACTACAATCAAGAGGAAGTGTGTTTTCAGATTTAGATCTATATAAAGTGCCTCTTAGTCAATAGTAACCTGGCCTACAGAACCATTTACCCTACACATAAGTGCTTTATTGTAATATCCTTAACATTCTGAAGAGAAATCTACCTGCATTTAGCAGTCACATGCTTAATAAATGACAAATGTTCCTGTATCCAAAGGCTAACTGTTTAACACATGTTTCGGAGTCAGACATACATGTATATATTGTATGCACTGCTATCAATGTACAGTTATTAGTATGAAAAAAAAAAGATAAGACATAGTCCACCTTTTGAAGAGTTTGTCTCAAACCATCTCTCATTAAATTTCGTATGTGTCCACTCATATTAAAGATACTTAAACACTTTTCTTCCTGTCAGAGTCCCAATGTAAGTTGTTTATTTGAAAATAGTGGAAGAACAGAATTTTAGAAAACCATGAATGAAATTGATCTATAAAGTACCAAGTCTTTATTTTCAGTAACTACATGTACATGTACGTGAAATTTTGATATAAAATAGCTAAATATACTTATTTCATAAATTAAAATAAAACAGTTCATTTACACCCATGTCTTAAATAAAATTTGTTGAACGTTATAATTAAAATATACATTTTGGTCTTTGACTCACCATAAGTTCAGCTTGAAGAATTCCACCATCAGGAATGGCATAAAATATAAGTGCCTCATGACTGCCATTCTCAGCTACTTGTTTACCTTCTCCAGTTAATTCATAACTTTTGTTTTGTCGCTGTTCAGCATTTATAATCTAAAATGATAAATGAAAAATGCATTTAAAAATGTCAGAAACTATAGAATGATTAAACATTCAGTGCAATTTAGACTTGGTTCTTTTCAACTAATTTCACTACTCGAAAGCACCTTGTTCTACAACAGGCGAAAAAGACAAATTGGTGAGAGAAGAATGTGCTAACAACTGCACAAATACTGTATAAGTACTATTTTTGGCGGGGGTTTTATTTTGGCTATATTGGCGGTCACTCTTAGTAGCGCCAAATCTAGACACTGCCATTTTAAATCACCGCCGTTTTTATACACCGTCAATATGCAGTCAAAAGGAAGCAACTCAACGAGTTTCAAGTGTGAATCAGTTGGTATTTTGGGATAGGAAATGACGAAATTGCATTTGCTTTATTCTTTATTAACCTTACCAGAAGCAATCTTTTAAATAGTATGCAAAGAACCTGAGGAAGTTTGGTATTCATAAACCTGCCTTCTCAAATGACTCTATTATTCATGTTTATTATAAATGGCCAAAACAACTTGCTTGTAACAAAAAATAGCTGTTTCATCATAAAGAGGTGTGATAAATTTAACCCTGTATGCAGTTAAAAGGTATACAATGTATTGTTTTCTTGTTTTGGCTTAAGGCGACCTGAGAGGCCTGATGTGTTTTACACTAGAGAACAATTATAATAAAGGTTTGTATAACGCACCTTTCACTTCCATTGTCCAAAGGATAATTGGACTAGATCTATTAAATCAATTGAATACACTGTCAATCATATCATTCGAAAAGTCAATTAACAGTGACATATCAAAATGAAAAACGGAAGGTAATCGCCGACTATTAAAATATCTACTGAAAGAGTGACATTCATGCCAGTTCAAGGTTTTATTTTAGCAGGCTCTGGTCGAGGTTGAGGTTAAATTTTGGCGGTTGATGAGATTTCCGCCAATTTAAGACATCGCCAATTCAAAACACTTTAAAAAACGCCAATATTTGGCACCGCAGATTTAAAGTGCTATCCAGTAGTATAATTTATTTGACACTAAAGCCTGCCAGATATATTTTCAACTTTTTTCCTTAAAAAACAGCAGTGTATAATTAAAGAAAATTCACTTCCGTTTAAAGCTAGCATAATTAATTTGGCTCTGAAAATGTGGACTCGATATCATAACACAAAAAAATGTTTACGTAACATTTCCCGGAACAGACAAACTCATAAATAATTGTCATAAGCGCCCAAGTTATTCTCACAATTTATCACCAATCATAGTTGAAAATTAACTGTGTTTCTTCAAATTCTTGTCTTCTTGTGTGTGCAAGTCATGTCGGCCCGCAATTAGAGATGCGAACAAACTTATAGATAACTGGAGGTCAAATTAGTAAGCACCCATTATTATTTGCATATGTGAATTAATCTGTTATTGTTTTCAATTGGGCTGTGATTTTCCAAACAAGTCAATAACAGCTTATAATACAACACACAATGCCACACATGTATGGCACTTATTTGTATACTCTGTGTCAGCGTGGTTGGTAAAAACATGCCAGTAAATGACGTGTCAAGTCAACTGCATCATCAAAATTTTTCATCATTGACTCCGATTTTAATTTGATCTTGAAATACAGCGTAGTGACACACTTGAACACAACTTATTTGCCCTAGTTGCCCCAAATATGGTAATCACTGATGTTACTGATCGTTATATTGATGATGTATTGTTCATATTTATAGACTTTTCGTTCTTACTCTTTTGAAAAATTTCCAGGACTCATTGTCTGATAGATGCGACTCATTGTTTTGAAAAATGTGCGCCCCAGGCACTCCTGTAAATCAGAACGTAGATTATTCACTGCATACTACCCATTTTTTAAAAACAAAACATTGTTAAAACAATAGTAGCATGTAGTAGTTGGTTTTACCTGTTCTTTTTTAACCCTATACTATGACAGGCATGTCGTGTATCGTGAATCAAAAACAGATGCTGATACAGTAATAAATTGTCCCACAAATTGTATCGTTGCACCCTTAGCTTTCAGTATTACAATTTACATGTGCATACTTTCAAAGTTCAGACAAAGTATTTGCCTGCATGCATATGGTAAGCCAGCATAGTATACCAGCAACAAAAATTGCTCAAGTCCTAATGTAACTAATGTGAACCATATGCTTCAAGCCAAACAAGTTATAATATGATGCAATTTTCCAGCAAAATGAGAAAAGCTTGAAAATTTAATAATAATTGCATTTCGCCTTACATCTCCAGATGCCTGTAGACTCTTCACAACTCCTACAACTTTTTGATGATCAACATTCAACAATTTAGCAAGGTCTTGTGTGTCAATCGGCTTATTTTCATTCAAGTATTTCAGCACGCTGACAGCAAGTTCGTCCGCCATCTTGTCCAAAAATGTGTCACGTGGTAGAATTTCACCCGGAAGTACACACCTCCAAGTGTAAATTAAGGTCAAGGTCGAATTTGTTATGCAAAGAAATTGTCAGGGAATACCACAAAAATCTACCCTTTTTAGCAACATAAAGGAAAATGGCCCTTCGGCAGTTTGTGAAACTTGTAAAAACAAGTAAACAGACACCAGTATTATCAGTGTGTCAGCGTCTGTCATCAAGTTCAACAGGTAAATTTATAAATTTTCTACAATGTTCTACAGATCATTTCATAGTAGGCCAGATATGGAACACAGTCACATGAAGTTTGGACCCCGAAAAATCATTTTTATAAAACACCCCGGACCGACTATCAAGCATATATAATACGTATTATATATGCTTGATAGTCGGTCCAAACTTCATGTGACTGTCATAGGAGCTCGGGGTCGGGATTATGCTTTTTCCGGCTTTGTTTTGTCTTTTTACATTTATTAAAGAACCAAGCTAACAAAATATGATTTTATTTTCCCCGGATCTTAAATTTCATATTTTACCACTGAAGTACCCGGTAGACTGAAAAAAGAAAAGGAGTGACATCCGCCATGTTATCCAACACAAACTGCTAAGAGTGACGTAACTTTTTTTATAAAAAAAATCTTTTTTTTTCCGCCTGGACCGTGTGCTCAATTTGTTCAAATGGTATAGCAAGATAATAGTCTATGACTGCTTCATTAAAAAAAATAAACTGTTCCGCCAGTTTTTGAAATTGCCACCATACTATGTTTACATGTATAGGTTCCGGTTCCATGTTGCGTCACATTGGTAAACGGAGAACCAGTTTTTGAGGGACGTAACTCTTAGCTTGTTGGATAACATGGCATATGTCACTCCTTTTCTTTTTTCAGTCTACCGGGTACTTCAGCGGTAAAATATGAAATTTAAGATTCGGGGAAAATAAGATCATATTTTGTTAGCTAGGTTCTTTAATAAATGTAAAAAGACAAAACATAGCCGGAAAAGGCGTAATCACGACCTCGAGCTCCTAAGGTGACTGTGATATGGAATACTCCATATAAACAATTTTGTTTTTATAGGCCCTTTTGTTTTTGTTTTCCCAGTTTTCAATGATGTATGTGTTGGTTCTGGTTGGTGTTCTTCTTTATATTTTTACACTAACACAATTAATTCCATGAATTGAACTGTTATTCCGTAGAATATAACGGATGGTAGTGTTTTCGTCCGTAAATGCTAAATTACATCCACCTCCCTGTGACATCCACCTAAACGTGTATGTATTTCATTTCGTGTGCGTTAATATTAAATCATGACATCCACCTCACTGGGTATAGATATTCATAACAATTAATTAATTTTATCACTATTCGGCTTTAAATTTAACATTTGTAAGTATAATGGCAAACTTGAACTATCAAACACATTTAGGTGGATGGCTCATAATCTACGTTCAGTGGTTGGAATTTAATGCTCACTGTTTTCGCCGGCCTCCCGTTTCGTCACCAAGAGTTTTGTGTACAAAAGAGGTTGTGGTTTCGTCACTCTTATTTAATTGTATTTTAAATTGTTTGTTTGACATAAATGGGATCAAACAAACCAATTAACTTTGTCGTTACACGTAATTATAGGATGCATTAGGGTATTATGACCACTTTTTTTCATCAAAATTAAGTAATTAGTTGACTTTAATCAGTCATATTTAAATCTTAATTCGATGAGTCAGATACGTAGTTAATTTTTTATTAATAATTATTAAAATCTAAAAACAAATTTTAAACAGATAAATCAAGTACGATTTTTAATCACATTTTTTGCAGTAAATGTGAATCATGTTATATTCTCATTTAACTGTGTGAACTTTGATTTATAATTTTAGTAATTACCTTTAAGTAGGTGTGGTTATATTTATCTTATACAAAACTTTGGTGACGAACTGGCAACATAAATCCTTAGTGACGAAACGGGAGGTCGACGAAACCACTGTTATTCAATATAACCACTTGTAAAAATTTTTTTAAAAATATTGACACGTAGAAACAATCATTATTTTCACTATGATCACAGTGTCCATCACTGCCTTGAACTCAGTAATTCAAATTTAAAAATGATTTAGAACATACATAGTGTCCGTCACTATTGACTTAAAAATACTTATTTTGACACTGTCGCCACTATTACATTCATATACGGTGTCTGTCACTATTGACTTGTATATATTTTGACACTGTCTCACTATTTCAGTTCCATTCATTCTCATATTTGAAACACTGATTTAAAACATATGTATGTCATTCGTAGCAGTCAACCTTAAATTTTTTTATTTTTTTTTTTGTGAGAGGCTGGGTCTCATTTTTTTAAAGCTCTAGAGCTATTTTATCAAATTTTATCAGTTTTAGTGACATTACTTTGAGATATGTATCATAATGCCTGCTATCCAATCATGACCGGTTTCAAAGTACAAAATGATTACATAAAAAACCTTTCCCAGTGGGATTCGATCCTATGGCCCTCGTGAATATTGAATGCTTTCCTATGTTAAGCAAACTTACTAATGAGAACAGATTTTC
Source organism: Saxidomus purpurata (assembly GCA_022818135.1). Lineage (NCBI taxonomy): Eukaryota > Metazoa > Mollusca > Bivalvia > Venerida > Veneridae > Saxidomus > Saxidomus purpurata. The sequence goes on along the minus strand of JAFMSR010000005.1, from coordinate 51,243,821 downwards.
TTAAACTTTAAGCAAAATAAAAATTGTGTTGTTATATACAATGTACATGAAATACAAAGATCGTTTCAGTTACATGTTTTTCCTAACCGTCGTTTCTGGAAAAAAACAGTACTAGAACCCTATCTTTAAGAAACTGCCAAAGTTCTCACGTAAACAGGCGTGGTCAGTGGCGGGGCTCAAACCCAATCAATGATTGATTAAAGTGATTTTAAGTCAGCTACTTTAAGTCAAACCACTTGACCACAAAGGAATCTCACTGTCTGTAACATTGCTCAAAATTGCTGTTTCAACTAAAAGATATTTACACAAATCAGACAGATATCTATTGAAATGATGCAAAACTTGTGTTTAACAGCCATTAAAGTACCAATCCTTTACTACAATAGTTTCTGAACGAACATTTTCAGTGCCTTCAGCTCTTTGATTGTTCTTCCAACAGATTTTACTGGCATATATCAATCTTTTTCTACCCTATGGAATTAGTCAGACTAATCTTTTACCCTTACACTTAAAAATTTATAAAGGTAAACTGTGTACATTTTTGTGTAAGCAGCGTTAACTACTGTGTCCAGCAATGTTTTTTGCCAGTTTTACACAACAACTTCATTGACTTGGGCGCTATATCTTAGAAATATTGTAGTACTCCAAATAAATAATCAAAACTTAACAGTCTTTGTTACATTTCTTGCTACATATATTTGGAATTTTATTTTTTTTTTAGCTTTCTAGCACTCATATAAATATGAAAGCACGTATAAAGCACTGGTGGTTAATAACAATATTCTGTAACTCCTGTATAAGTGCATCATGCTAGTAATGTGGTGGCATCATTTATAGACAAACTATTATGAAAGAGTTAAATCAAAAATATATTTACAATAATTTTATATTCTTTCTAATCATTTCTGCATCAAACAGTAAATATATGTATAAATAAAATGACACTTTGTGCCATATTTACATGTACATGTTATATGTGTATGCAAATTTGTTGAAAGTGATCTATGCGATGTCTTTGATATTTTGGGACAATAGAATACACAGAAGGAAGAACTATCTGTAATTGTTCTACATGTACATGTAGGTGAACATTACGAAATTGTATAAAATTAATAATATGACCAGTCTATACTATTTCTCAGTAGTGTCATGGAACATGTCCATGCAATATTCTGAACACAGAGACATAGGTTACTGACTGGTCTCTGCACTGTGTAAAATGTGTATTTCTGTCTACAGACACTTTGTGTCATTCATGTAGCGTATTCAATTGATATGCTAAAACCGCTGAAACGGCAAGGTATTTTGAACTTCGCAGTATAACACCTGGCCAAACATTAACTATAAGTCAAACATTTTTTGGTAAGTATCTAAAAATTCAAGATATTGAAATTTAATTATTTTATGAGTGATATTTGTATGATGATAAAGCCTTCTTTATTTTGTCCTTATTCATTTGACATAACCAAAGGATTACCATGATTTGCTAGCATGTGACAGATATTGTACATAATAACCATCCAGGGAGGTTTTATATATACAGTCCTGTGTTGGGAAAGGAAAGTAAATAACCCCCTTTAAAATTGTATCACTATGTCAGTGAAAGGTTGCTGTTCCTACCATAGAGGGCTTTCACATATACGGTAGTCATTTACATACATGTTATTTTGCACACAAACAATCCTAAACAAAATGAATCCATTTACACGCAATTACTGACTTTGAATATCTCAGGCAGACTTTTATAATGAATAATATGGAAAAGTAAGAGGATCTTTTGATTTAAGTTACAGTAGTTCAATAACTTACGAGCTCTGCAGTTATATAAAGTCTGCTGGACACAACCTAAAATGAACTTGATCTGCCTTACAGCACTTTTACCTTTAAACAGTTAAACTTAGAAATAATCAATTACTAGACCTTGACCTTGATCCTAGTGACCCCAAATGCAACCCAAGCTTCCTCTTCCTGCAAACAACCTACAAACCAAATTTCATTGCAATTGGTCACTCCTAACTTAAGTTATTGAGCGGAAACCATTCTACAATTCCGGGTCACTGTGAGCTTGACCTTTGACCTTCTAATCTCAAAACCATTAAGGGTCCTCTACCGGTTATGACCAACCTCCACATCAAGTTTCAAGATGTTAGGCCCAAGTGTTCTCGAGTTATCGTTCGGAAACTGTTTTACAATTACGGGTCACCGTGACCTTGAAACTTGCCCTACTGACCTCAAAATCAATAGGGGTCATTTGCTGGTCATGACAAACCTCCACATCAAGTTCGAAGATGCTTGGTCCAAACATTTCAAGTTATCATACGGAAACCGTTTTACTATTCCGGGTCACTGTGACCTTGAACTTTGACAGGAGTAAGATCACGTTACAATTTCATCGAGTGGGCACCAAAAGTGATAAATAACTACTTTTGGTTGTGCACGAGTGAAATTATCGTGATATGACATCGATACTAACAATTTTTCTGTTTATTTTATGTCTCCAACTCTGTTTTGCTGAGTTTATTTTAAAAAATGTTAAAAATCGCGGGAAACGTCACCATGACATCATTTTAACGACGTCATTGTTAATGGTTTCCAGCATTCATTACGCTCTATACATTTTTTTACGTTAATCCGGGTAACAGATTTTGATAATTTTAACTGTGTGGACAGTGAGTTTAACGGAAATCCGTGGTCCGGAAAAGGACACAGTTGAACAGTGTTACCTTTTTTTTTCTTCACTTTGCCGGTTTCAAAAAAAAGAGAACGGGGTTTTTATTGTTGGGGGCCCATGGCGAGATGGGGTGCTTAATGGCGCTTTGTTCTTGTTTTTGTGCGTTTCCTTTTGTGTTTTTAGAAAAAACCAATAAAAATAGAGTTTTACCATAAAATAAACAAAGAAAAATTTGGTATCTGTGTTTTCGTAATTTCGTGAACACCAAAAGTAGTTATTTTCCGGGTGGCCCTCGTGAGAAAATCCTTGGTGGGGGGGTGAAATTATAAGTGATCTTACACTGAAACCAACAATTATCCTCTATATAATCCACCGTTATATTTCGATAAACCACAGAAAAACATAAAATAAAAATTCAGAGTTTTATAAAAAAAAAACATCTTTGATAATTTTTAAACATCTGTATAAACATTTAATTTCACATTATTACCAGTGGTGAGGTGAAGTGTAAGATCTTAAAGTAGTGCGATATAATAAGTTTTTTTTTAAGAGAATCAAAGACCTTTCGTCAATCAGAACATAAAAGTCAAAAATGACACATTAATCAACTTACAGATAAATGTGGTTTATGTGTTGATTCAACATAATTATGTTGACAAAGTTAGTCCTACATTAGTTTCTGACCGTCTCCATACAGGTGTTATCGACCATTCCTGTTGGGACCGGATGTGGATGGAATTTTTAAAATAAGTTATCTGTTAAGTACCTGCCACATAACCTGGTAACATAAAGATAAAAAAAAAACAATTTCATTATCTTGTAATCAGTGAAGAGTATATGTATTTCACTTCATAAAAGAGAATGAACCAATGGCATTTTTTATTGAAGCACATAAAGTAGATGCCTCACAGAAGGCTGAAGCAGCCCCATTTAACTGGAAGGATGCTTTAAACCTTGAGACTCAGCTCACAGATGAGGAAAAGATGGTCAGAGACCAGTTCAGACAGTACTGTGAGGATAAACTTATGCCGAGAATCTTACTGGCAAACAGAAATGAAGGTATAATCCATATTTCAAATGTATCATGAGTTAAGTGAGCATTAACTGTTTGCCTCCAAAAGAGGCGACAAGGTTAGAGAATAAATCAGTAAACAGTTTAAACAACTTAAATAAAAATGCTTAAATTTCAAGTTTTATGTCTTAAAATGTCTTGATTATTTTCTAGTTCTCAACTTTTGAGTAGAATTTAGAAACTCTAACAACTTTGATGCCATATTCAGACATCTCATGTATGTTAGTAGTTCATGAAACAATAACCTGATGAGGGACTGAAATTAAAGTGTTGCCAGTTCAGTTGGTTTCTTTGTAAAAGTAGACTTGTCATGATAAAGATCCCTATTTTCTAGCTCACCTGGCGCAAAGTGCCAGGATAAGCTATGAGAAGCGCTCACGATCCAGTGTAAGAATTCTGTTCACATTTTCTTTAGAATGACATCTCCTTTTACTAGGCCAATGTTGATGAAACTTGGCAGGGATGTTTTTCCTTGCATGTAGCTATGTCATAGTTGTTCAAAGAGTTCCATTCCATACAGAACTCTGGTTGCCATGGCAGTGGAAAGAAAAAACTTTAAAAATCTTCTCAAAAACAGGAAGACCAAGAGAATTGTCTTCTCTGAAACCACAATGCCTAGAGCTTAAATATGTTGCAATTAGCATTGCATAATGGACCTCTACCAAGATTGTTCAAATCATGACCCCCAGGTCAAAATTGACTCCACCCAGGGGGTCCATAGATTTTAGTTCATACATTTCTATAGGGAAAACTTAAAAAATCTTCTTGTCTAGAACCACTAGGCCCAGAGCTTAGATATGTTCTGTTAATTAGCATGTAGTTTATTTAGTGGACCTCTACCAAGATTGTTCAAATTATGACCCCTGGGTGAAAATTTACCCTGCCTGGGGGTCACTTGATTTGACATCGATTTCCATAGGGAAATCTTAAAAAATCCTCTTGTCTAGAACCACTAGGCCCAGGGATTAGATATTTGGTATATAGCATTATGTAGTGGACCTCTATGAAGATTGTTCAAATAAGAATCCCCAGGTCAAGATTGACCCTTTCTGCTATTGATAACCTTGTATTATAGCCTTGTTTCTTTCCTCTATTTCAATACCTATGTATTATGAGGTAAATGATCACTAAGCATTTCTGTCAAGCATGTTTGTGATGAGTGGGACATAGTTGATCTACATGTTATGCCATTGTGGCTTCCTGATGCATCAAAGGATTTTGGAATTATTCAGCATGATAGAATGGTGTTGCAAAGATCGAGATCTGCAACTCAGAGATTAAAGTCACACTTAAGTTTAAAGTTCAAGAAAAGCACATCAGACCTTGTTCAGGTTGTAACTTCCCAAAACATCTAAATGATGTTAAAATGACTTGGCAACTTTAGCTGTCCTCCATGATGAGAAGATAGCTAGCTAGGTCATGCACAAACCCAAACTTGAACCTTGAAGGTCACACATAGAATGTTAAATTACAAATTAAACTATTTATATTCATCAGAGTTTGTGTACAGTCCATCCCTGGTACTACTGTTCAGGCATGTCAAGCCTCAAAGCTCTCTTTTCCTTTTATTCATTCACAGCAGCAGCCTTAAACATGTTGCATTTAGGTGTGAAGTGTTTCAACTGACATGTTTGTCAGGTTAAGTTTTGTTTTAAGTAGTAGGTAAGTTACACCCATGAATATTTATATGATTCTTTATATCCTACTATAACTTACAGTATTCCATCCTGAAATAATACAAGAGATGGGAGAAGTGGGAGTACTTGGGGCTACTATTGAGGGGTATGGCTGTGCAGGGGTTTCGTCAGTCGCATATGGTCTCATTGCTAGAGAATGTGAAAGGTAAGAGTTGTGTTTGGTGTTGTAAAAATGTGTTAATGACAAGTTATATGTATGTAACATGAATGTAGGACATTATCCCCTTGGACATTATCCTTTTAGCAAAATTTTGCACAGGCGAACATTAGCTCCTTCTTGACTTTGCAAAAGTGGACATTATCCCCTTCACTCTTCGAAGTTTGAAATTTGATTTAATATAATCATTAAGTTGAAATTGGAAGTCTTTTTGTTAGATTTATTAATTTTGTCAAAGGTTTTAGACATAATTATTAGGCAGATGCATTAAGAAAGATAATTTGATGAAGGGGCTATTGTCTGCCTTTGCAAAGTCAAGAAACGGATAATGTCCTCCTGTGCAAAATTGAGCTAAGGGGATAATGTTTTAGAGGATAATGACCGTTTACCATGTACATTTTAAGACAAATGAAGAATTGTCTCTGAAGAAAGCTTTGAATTATCACTGAAGTGTAAGAGGCTGACCTTTGCTTGTACAGTCACTCAGATAGTAGCTTATAATAGAGAGTTGTTCATATGAATTCCATTTACACAGTTTCAGATGTAAGTGTTTTGTTTCATTTCAGTGGTTTTTTAGATTGTTTGCCACATCTTTAATTCACTTCTTTGTTTCTTGTATTTACGGAAAAGGTAATTGTTTGATTTTAAGAGTTACATTATGTAACTGTAGAAAAAGTTTATCAACATGCAGTATACATCAGACAAATGTTGTTTTTCTAGGGTTGACAGTAGTTACAGATCATGTATGAGTGTACAGTCATCTCTAGTCATGCATCCTATAAATGCTTATGGTACAGAAGAACAAAGACAGAAATACCTTCCCAGACTTGGTATGTTGTAACGTGACATTGTTGTCACATGATTGTGTTCTTTTGTCA
>JAFMSR010000005.1:51195996-51236846 GCA_022818135.1 Saxidomus purpurata | reverse complement strand
CTTTCATTCGTCATTGATTTAGTCATATTTACGGAAATTTCCGGTACGGTCGGTATGATTGTTACGTTTTGGGGAGATATGTGTTCTGTTACTTTTTCATACTGCATACTGCATACGCACACTTCGCGCACTTATACATATGCGTGCAGCACGCTAGTTTTAGTTTACCTGTCGCGAAAAAAAAATGTCCCAGTGCGTAACTCTGCCAGGAGCTCATCAAGACAAACATTGCGACTAAGTTTTTGACAGCTGCATATGAAATGTCATTATGTGGCCTTTTGAGTGCAATGTTGACAGACAGCTAACAGGTAATTATCATCCAGCCAGGTCCATTTCAAAAAGTTCAGTTGAGTCCTTGTACTATAGACAGGATTTAAAGGCAACCAGATCTTTGCATGAAATGGATTATTTGTGAAGTTTGTTGAAAATGGTCCCATGCAATAGATAGTGCTCGTAAAACAATTTTTTATGACACGGAAACCGACACATTACTTCACTTCGAGGAGCAGCGCTTTGATTTTAAATGAAGGGAGACAAACATGGAAATCTTGTTTCCTTATTTTGAACTACGTCATATAGAGTGCATTCCCCTTGGAAATAAGCGAACTTCCGTTTTCATTATTTACATTTTGTCCAGGTAAATAATTTTCTACGGTTATCTTTCCGGCTCAATTGTGAAGAGTTTAATAAATATAAGTAAGATTATCAGGTTTTTTAATCGTTGTTTCGTCTTTGTGTCCTGTGTAAAATTTTGATACCACAGGCACGACCAAAGGCACAGGAATCCCTCTGTTAACAGGTTAATTAGCAAGCTTAAGTTCTGTACATATTAGACTGCCAGATGACGAACTTGGTACCCAAAAAATATTGTAGTATCAGTTATAAAGGCAGTTTTAAAACGTATAGTACAAAATCTTTAGGAATGGATTATCAGACAGGAAGACATTTGACTAAGGTGGCCACATGGTAAGGTCGTACTGTAGTTTATACTAATTTATTTATTCTCGATTGCGAAACAAGTTCTGACAACTTATATTAATCACTCTCGAGACTCATTCCAGATGGAATCAACCTCGAAGAAAGAGAGGCAATGTGAAATTATTTGTGTCTAGCCAAAGGACAGTACCGACATGGTGATGGTAGGGATCGAACCCGGGGCCCTTCGATCCTGAGGCGAACACACTTCCACGGGGGCTCCTGTAGTTTTAGATGTTGGGCCCATTTGTATATTGCCTGGAACTGAGAAAAATTGTTACATATGTGAAAAGTACAAGTTACTGGTAAACACACTGATGTAGTAGAGATACACTGTATAATATGCTTGTACTATTTTCCTTGTAAAAACCTATTTATTTAAAAAGTTATGTAACTGTTATTATAATTGTCTTGGTTTCTTGTCACTAAGGTAGCTTTTATGGTGACGTGGTAGAGTGTCCTTCACAAACTGGAGGTCCCAAGTTCAAATGCTGCTTGGGGCAAAGGAGGTATAACCTACATGTACTACACTGACACATGAAAGTTTCTTTACACCTGTGTTATTGATAGGGGTATGCGATAAAACCGGTATACAGGTATATTGCAATTCGCTTGAGGCGCAATACGTACCGGTATGGTTTCACCCAGTACCGCTGTATTTTTATGCAAATAAAAAACTGCAATTTCTCTGTCATTTATTAACTGAAACTTGAATTTGAATATGCTGTGTGCTTTTTCTGTGATGACAGTGCCGGACAGAAGACATATAAAGTAATAAACCGCCCGTTTATTACTTGGGCTCAAAACTCAAAAAGTAAACAAATAAACATTTAAGACTTTTTCCGAGGAATGATTCAATAATTTTTTATCAGACTGTGAGACAGACAGATAATATCTTAAATTGTAATAGCAAGGTTACATACACAGTAACAACATGGTATAACAAAATATAAAGATCGAAATAATACAGCATGTATGGTTAGTACTGGTTAAGCATGTCAGATATATCAATACTATTCTGTTGTAGAGACTTGTGTAATGATTAAGTGCACATTTCAGTGTTACGGGTGGGAGCAGTAACAATGATTACCGGATGGATAATTCTACACAAATTCTTTCAGAAACATATCGCGCACAGAATTAAAAAAACAACCCCAAAAAATGTAAACAAAATTTCGTTGATAGTATACTGGTGTGAGACTTAATTATAATATAATTTATTTCTTTAAAATAACTTTCTGTGCTAAGCAAAATAACATAACACGTTATTTTTTATCATATTATACATTTGTAACCAAGTTTGAATTCTTTAAAGTATATTTTTGTAAGAGTTAAATTCACTCTCAATATATTGCAACAAGTCAAATGTTTGAACGCCACTAAATGGAGTGGGGGTTGCGATAAGTAGTAATGTTGGATTTAATGTATGGTGATTAACCAAACCTAATCTTTTTGCACTCTAATTTTGTATATGGCTGACCATTTGTTAATGTTTAATGCTGAAAAAAGATGATTCTACGTCAAGTCTATAGGCATTGTTTCCTCTGTATGAATTATCAAATCATTGAAATAATAATTTTTTTTTTTATTTTCCTAAGTTTAGAATTCTTACATATAAATTTGCTTCAATTTATATTATTCTTGTACGAAAGAAAAAATATTTCTAAGATATAAATTAATTTGTTCGCACTATATAAATAAAGTTAATTCTACTCCGGCGAGGTTTCGATCTCTGATCTCCTGCGTGCCAAGCAGGGATACATCATACATATCAATGCGCTATCAAGGCATTGAGTTTCAGAGCGTATAACTTCGTTATTCACCAATACAGACGTTTGTTTCGGAATGGCGGTACAAATGTATGTAAACAAACAAATTTAACTTTCCAGACACTTTAAATAAGAAGTGGACACATCATAAACTTGCAAGTTTCGTAAAGTATATTCAAATATCTGTTAGTAGTCATTCGTTTAAAATCGGCTATTTTCCGTAAAATTTAGACTGGTTCGCGATCTCAAATCAAAAGACCGCTTGTTACAAAGAACACACTGTGAAATCAGTTTACAGTCTAAAAGGAGTTACGTCACCCCATGGAAATTTTACTTGCTGCATTCCAATATACACGCCACCTCCAGGTGGTGTGTAATAAAGTGCCGCGTATTGCAATTTATCGTGATACGAAATTTCTGGCAATACCCATCCCTAATTATTGAGTATCCTTCTGTTTTTTGCATATTCAATTTCTTGACCTCTTTTCCTGCAAAATAAGCCAGCATACAAGTTTATTCTGCGGTGGCGGCATGAAACAAAGATAGTGCACTTAATACAAGAAAATGAGCGATAAATGTTGGTACAAGATGTAGAGACAGGAGCATCAGTAGGACAAGAAAGAGAAGAACTGGAAACAAGAATTAAATACAGTAAACTCTGTATATAACAAACTTATTTGGATCATTTAAATTTTTGCCTTATTTCTTGCATATCGGATCAGCATTTCCGGTGATTTTACCCGTGCCGGAAAAATCTGTCTGGCATCTGAATCTCATGAATTACTTGTGATGTAATGGTATAAACAGTGTGAAGTCACTTCAAAACACAACGTCTAAATATCGTTTGTTTTTATATAAAAATGCAACATTTTGATAAGTTTGCATTTAGAAATCTATTTTAAAGTGGAAGACGGTATGCAAGAAAAAGGTTCTATCGTGAGACATTTGGTTCAGATGGAAATATCCGTCACCTCGGTCAGCAGAGCCTCGTTCCCGACAAAACAGCTACCCTCGGTGACGGATATTTTGATCTGCACCACGTGCTCATGACAGAAACTATGAATCCGTAGTATGTTACATCCATAGAGCTTTTCATATTAAATACAGAAGAAAACAAATTGGGTCCTTACATTAGGAATTTCGCTATATCAGGATTATCGGGAATCATAATGCCATTGTTTGCAGAGTTTTATACTGTAGAGCATAACTGAACCATCCATGGTAGGAAAGTTCGGGTAAGGAGCCAGTCAGTATTGAAAGAAATAAAGTCTGGAAATTGAGAGTCGGGCTGTTGATCAAGAAATCTGGAAACAGGGAAAACCAGTGAACAGTCCACAAGAGCTGAAAACGTGTCAACATCGCTACCAATAAGAAAACCAGTCAACAATTCCAGGAACAGAGATTGCCATCAATAGTGCATAGAACAGAGAAAACGGCCAACAATGCATAGAACAGGGAAATCAGTCAACAGTACAAGTCATGGAAAAGATAAATCCAGTCAACAGTGTATGGAACAGGGAAAACCAGTCAGCAGCACTAGTCAACAGTTGGGCTGTGTATATAACCTGGGTCCTAATATAAGGCCCAAGATATAACCTACGGAGAATAAAATGCATATATGTAGATACGGGATTCATGGTATACAAAATTACTCTAGGAAAAGTGGTACATAAGTACACAAAATGTGCTAGCATAGAGAATAAATAATTTCCTTAAATCTTTGTGTTAACTGTCTCTATATAAACAGAGACATGTTTAATTTGCAACTGAATGTGTCAAAACTGCAGCAATATAGCTTGTGATTCAGTATGATGATCATATTGGGTAGTGCTCAGGATCACAATTTAACAACTTAGCAGTGTAATGTCACAACCCTTGACAATATTAGATGGAACAGGGAAAATCATTCAACAGTGCAAAGATTAAGGAAAAAGCTAGTCTTTTCTGTTTCAAAAAGAGACAGGAGCAGATCAGTGTGACAGGACAGAGAGGCAGGAGACAGGAGCAGATTAGTGTCACAGGAAAGAGACGGGAGACAGGAGCAGATCAGTGTCACAGGACAGAGAGGCAGGAGACAGGAGCAAGTTAGTGTCACAGGACACAGAGGCAGGAGACCTGAGCAGATTAGTGCCACAAAACACAGAGACAGGAGCAGATCAGTACCACTGGACAGAGAGGCAGGAGACAGGAGCAGATCAGTACCACTGGACAGAGAGGCAGGAGACAGGAGCAGATCAGTACCACTGGACAGAGAGGCAGGAGACAGGAGCAGATCAGTGTCACATGACACAGAGGCAGGAGACAGGAGCAGATTAGTGTCACAGGACAGAGAGGCAGGAGACAGGAGCAGAGCAGTACCACTGGACAGAGAGGCAGTTGACAAGAGCAGATAAGTGTCACAGAGGCAGGAGACAGGAGCAGATCAGTACCATTGGACAGAGAGGCAGGAGACAGGAGCAGATCAGTACCACTGGACAGAGAGACAGGAGCAGATAAGTGTCACAAGACAGAGAGGCAGGAGACAGGAGCAGATCAGTACCACTGGACAGAGAGGCAGGAGACAGGAGCAGATTAGTGCCACAGGACAGAGAGGCAGGAGACAGGAGCAGATCAGTACCACTGGACAGAGAGGCAGGAGAAAGGAGCAGATAAGTGTCACAGGACAAAGAGGCCGGAGACAGGAACAGATAAGTGTCACAGGACAGAGAGGCAGGAGCAGATCAGTGACACAGGACAGAGATGGGAGACAGGAGCAGATAAGTGTCACAAGACAGAGAGGCAGGAGACAGGAGCAAGTCAGTGCCACAGGACAAAGAGGCAGGAGACAGGAGCAGATTAGTGCCACAAGAAACAGAGACAGGAGCAGATCAGTACCACTGGACAGAGAGGCAGGAGACAGAAGAAGATCAGTACCACTGGACAGAGCGGCAGGAGACAGGAGCAGATCAGTGTCACAGGACAGAGAGGCAGGAGACAGGAGCAGATCAGTGTCACATGACACAGAGGCAGGAGACAGGAGCAGATTAGTGTCACAGGACAGAGAGGCAGGAGACAGGAGCAGAGCAGTACCACTGGACAGAGAGGCAGTTGACAGGAGCAGATAAGTGTCACAGGACACAGAGGCAGGAGACAGGAGCAGATCAAAGTCACAGGACAGAGAGGCAGGAGAAAGGACAAAGAGGCAGGAGACAGGACAGAGAGGCAGGAGACAGGAGCAGATCAGTACCACTGGACAGAGAGACAGGAGCAGATAAGTGTCACAAGACAGAGAGGCAGGAGACAGGAGCAGATCAGTACCACTGGACAGAGAGGCAGGAGACAGGAGCAGATAAGTGCCACAGGACAGAGAGGCAGGAGACAGGAGCAGATCAGTACCACTGGACAGAGAGGAAGGAGAAAGGAGCAGATAAGTGTCACAGGACAAAGAGGCCGGAGACAGGAGCAGATCAGTGTCACAGGACAGAGAGGCAGGAGACAGGAGCAGATCAGTGACACAGGACAGAGACGGGAGACAGGAGCAGATAAGTGTCACAGGACAGAGAGGCAGGAGACAGGAGCAAGTCAGTGCCACAGGACAAAGAGGCAGGAGACAGGAGCAGATTAGTGCCACAAGACACAGAGACAGGAGCAGATCAGTACCACTGGACAGAGAGACAAGAGCAGATCAGTGTCACAGGACAGAGGCAGAAGACAGGAGCAGATTAGTGTCACAGGACAGAGAGGCAGGAGACAGGAGCAGATCAGTACCACTGGACAGAGAGGCAGTAGACAGGAGCAGATAAGTGTCACATGACACAGAGGCCGGAGACAGGAGCAGATCAGTACCATTGGACTGAGAGGCAGGAGACAGGAGCAGGTCAGTACCACTGGACAGAGAGACAGGAGCAGATAAGTGTCACAAGACGGAGAGGCAGGAGACAGGAGCAGATCAGTGACACTGGACAGAGAGGCAGGAGACAGGAGCAGATCAGTACCACTGGACAGAGAGGCAGGAGACAGGAGCAGATCAGTACAACTGGACAGAGAAGCAGGAGACAGGAACAGATAAGTGTCACATGACAGAGAGGCAGGAGACAGGAGACAGGAGCAGATCAGTACCACTGGACAGAGAGGCAGGAGACAGGAACAGATCAGTGACACAGGACAGAGAGGCCGGAGACAGGAACAGATCAGTGCCACAGGACAGAGATGCAGGAGACAGGAACAGATCAGTACCACTGGACAGAGAGGCAGGAGACAGGAACAGATCAGTACCACTGGACAGAGAAGCAGGAGACAGGAACAGATCAGTGCCACAGGACAGAGAGGCAGGAGACAGGAGCAGATCAGTACCACTGGACAGAGAGGCAGGAGACAGGAGCAGATCAGTGACACAGGACAGAAATGCAGGAGACAGGAACAGATCAGTACCACTGGACAGAGAGGCAGGAGACAGGAGCAGATCAGTACAACTGGACAGAGAAGCAGGAGACAGGAACAGATAAGTGTCACAGGACAGAGAGGCAGGAGACAGGAGCAGATCAGTACCACTGGACAGAGAGGCAGGAGACAGGAACAGATCAGTGACACAGGACAGAGAGGCCGGAGACAGGAACAGATGAGTGCCACAGGACAGAGATGCAGGAGACAGGAACAGATCAGTACCACTGGACAGAGAGGCAGGAGACAGGAACAGATCAGTACCACTGGACAGAGAAGCAGGAGACAGGAACAGATCAGTGCCACAGGACAGAGAGGCAGGAGACAGGAGCAGATCAGTACCACTGGACAGAGAGGCAGGAGACAGGAGCAGATCAGTGACACAGGACAGAGAGGCAGGAGACAGGAACAGATCAGTGCCACAGGACAGAGACAGGAGTAGATCAGTATCACTGGACAGAAAGGCAGGACAGAGAGGCAGTAATAGAGAATGGCATTATGGACGGAGGAATTTTGTGAAGTGGGTGTGTGGACCTTTCTCTCCCCTGGTCTGTAGGATATTTTTTCTCATTATGGGAACCAGTGGTAATAATAATTACAAATACATACACCTTATTATGATTTATGATGCATGAAAAAGCAAAAAATTGATGTTTATAATTGTTTCTTTCATGTTACATTGTACAAATTGAACCAGTGCCTGTATGATTTGTGTGACCAATACAATCATGTACCTTTTTAATACCTGTGCTGTATGGAATGAGTCAAGACCTAGACTTTGGTTACCAGAAATGAAACTGGCCTTGCGTAGACAATTGCTTTTGAAATATTCAGTAGCCTTCATAATAATGAAAAAAAGGCATCATTGAACCAAAACATTAATCAGAGATAAACCTCTTTGCTCGGTTATGGCCTTGAAAGTCTTATGCAAGTTTATTTTGTGTGAAATAGATATGAAACTGGCAGTAGTTATGTCTGACATTATAATTGTTTCACAGATTAAGGATGGTGAAGGTTATATTTGTGTCTGCTATGTCTAGACTATTGTTTGAAACACAGACACAGACACACATGTGAGCTAATACTTGTTTTCTGAAAAAACCAAGGTCAAAATAACAACACTTTTTAACAGTTAGAATGTTCTGTAAAAAGGCATAAGTACAAAGACGGCAAATAAATATTTGAAAATGCAACAGTGCGTTGTAAATTGTTGTACCTTTACTTTGCTTTAAAAGGAAACACTGTGTCAATACCTTTCCCAAAAATATTGATACAAGAGATAAAGTTTTTCAGGTTTTACAACAATCTGGGTACAAATTCATTTCAAGGTTTATTCATAATAGCTGTATTTGAATGTGATAAAATATTTTCCATTTAAAGTTTTTGGTTGACATGAAGTCAGCATCTACTGCCGCATTCTTAGCTACAACTAAACTATTTTTCAGAAACTGTGACTTTATCAACTTGAATTTATCAAATACTTGTAGGTCAGTATTTTTACCTAGCTTTGTAAATAAAATTAATTATCTTAACTGTCAACCTATCTTTAAAAATAGAGTTTAGTCATGATTGTATATTATGTAACTTGTTGTTACAAAGCAAAACACCTTACAAAAGACCTCTTATTTTGAACTACAAGACATTAGCTGTCCTACAATTATCTATGTGCCCCAGGACGTGAAAGTGTAGACATAATTACATGTATATCTATTTTGTGATGTTTTAAGTTCAAGTATAATTGAATCATTATATATATCAGCCAACAACAAAAACACTGACTTGCATTGATTTTTACTGATTAAGATTTTAAGATTTCTTTATTCATAATAATGCAATTATTGAAATAAAGAAATGCAAAAGATACATTTAATTCATGGCAAATTTCTAGAATAGTTTGGTTTTTAATGAAATTTTATTATTTATATACTGTTTAAGTTAATGCATATAGTACCGGTAGTAGTCAACTGTATTGCATGTATATATGCAGTTTTTGTCTTGATATCTGAGTATACAGTACAGTCTAATTTTTTTTCTATGTCACAGAACATTTATGACAAAACATTAGACACTATTATTTATGTTGATTATACAAAGCAGACAATCCTTCATAATATTATGAAATGGAAATATAAGTTATTGCTGTCATTCATCTATAAAGAGATTAGTCATTCAATTGACTTCTTTTATTATACTGGTATTATGTTTGATTATCATCATTAAAGTGACTAATCAGTTTACAAGATAAATCTATGGATTTATCTACTTTTGGACACTTGGCGGCTTGACATCAAAGTTAGTTAAAAATGTATGACTCAGTGAATTATCGGGATTTTCAAAAGGACACCATGGATGATTACTAAGTTGTATCAGTTGTTGGTTAAACTTCCGCCAACTAGAAAGTAGAGGACAAGACTTACCTTTGATTTAAGGATAGTTACAGGTCGATACTACATATATAATAAGCATTTAACCAATAAATGACAGTAAGTTCAGTAGCTCATGACTGTGAATAATTTGAATTTCACGATCATTTGGATTGTAAGTTGTTTATAGTACAGTGTTAAACAGGTAAATATATCCAAGTTTTCTATCTTGAAAAGTGTTTGTCTGTTTGAAAGTTTTACCTTTGAATTACAGGTGATTTGAGGTATTGGTTAGTTTTGATACTTTATATATTTTCAGCTCTTCTTTGCTTCTTCACTACAGGTACCTAAGAACATCACTATTTTTTCAGTACTGAAGAATGTCATTAGTTTACCAGTACTGAAGATTGTCACTAGTTTACCAGCAAAGAGTTTCACCAGTTTATCAGTATTGAAGCATGTCACTTGTTTACCAGAACCAAAGAACATCACTATTTTACCAGTACTGAAGAATGCCACTTGCTTACCGGTACTGAAGAATGTCACTTGTTTACCAGTACTGAAGAATGTCACTATTTTACTGATACTGAAGAATGTCACTATTTTACTGATACTGAAGAATGTCCTTTGTTTACCGGTACTGAAGAATGTCACTTTTTTACCGGTACTGAAGAATGTCACTTGTTTACCAGTACTGAAGAATGTCACTATTTTACTGATACTGAAGAATGTCACTATTTTACTGATACTGAAGAATGTCCTTTGTTTACCGGTACTGAAGAATGTCACTATTTTACCGGTACTGAAGAATGTCACTTGTTTACCGGTACTGAAGAACATCACTATTTTACCGGTACTGAAGAATGTCACTTGTTTACCAGTACCGAAGAACATCACAATTTAACCGGTACTGAAGAATATCAACAATTTACCAGTATCAAAGAACATCACAATTTAACCGGTACTGAAGAATGTCACTAGTTTACTGGTACTGAAGAACATCACTAGTTTAATGAAATAAGCTCAATGGTAACAGAAGTGATGTCTTCTCAAACTGGCTCACAGAACAATGTCATTATGACATATGAAAAATGTTTTCTATCCTTAAATTATTGGTTTTGTTTTAAATTTCAGATTGCTAGGTCAGTTCTGTGAAAACTCTGAAGATGAAAAAGAACATGATAGCATAGTAGGGGTGGCAAAACTAGAAACAAAGCGAGATGGAGGCATTTATTCATGAAGTCAAAGGACCTGCTGGTTACCCATGAAACTTCCAGTGCTTGACTCTGTGAGTGTCGCCATGGCAACCAAGTGTTCTAGTAGTGTTTCCATGACAACAGACATGGTGCATATGAGATCACATAGAAGTCATCGACCTGCACATGGTAAGGCTTTCCTTGATTTGTCAGTACTAAACCAAAGTGTTGCAAAGACTACTAGTACAAAGATGGCAGGATTGTACATAATTTACAAACTCTTAATATGTTCATACAGTCGTGTAGATTTTCTAAGTTTAATCTTTGACCAGTGAATTTCTGTTGAGTGTACTTACAAAATAGGAGGATACATTCAAGACTATGCCGAATGTTCAACATGTTGTAAATTACAAGTACAGTAAAAACTTAGTTTCACTGTAGTCTGCCTGCAGTTCCATCTTCTATAGTGTAAAGGCACAGTTAAATTTCTGGATTTCCCTGTTCCCATCTTTCCTATTTGGGCTGTGGATATCAGTTATTTACAGCTGGCATAAAATTGTAATGGCACATAATTGCCTCTTGTGCTGATACAATATCTTACAAGCATTAATTTCACCTTACTGACCTTTTCTTTGATGTTTAATATATCTTCGAATAATTGAATGACAAGTTTCCTTACTGTCTGCAATATCTTATCACCACGTTATTGATGAAAATTGGACAATCAATATCACCTTCCCTGGGAAGTTTGTCACCTTGTCAAGTCAGCTTGAATATTTTTGCCAGGGGCTTTCTTTGGGGCTTGAGAGTAGAATCATCTTATTCTGCATTAGTAAAACTGCTATTCTAATGAAGGTTAGAAGCCCTGTATTATGTATAGTGGATTTGCTGATACTTGATATTTGACATTGGACCAAGATTTACTTGGAAACTATCTTTGGGCTGGTATATATATGAATTGTTATCATGCAGGATGTTTGCCTATCTTGGCAGTAATTGTGAACAGATACACATTGATCATTTAACCTTCATACAACCTGATTACAAATGCAAATGAATGCTGGATTATCAAATTTATGCATTGAGTTGGTAAATGAACAAGATAAAATCATTATAGAATGAGTGCTTTTTGTGGCTACATAATAACATTGCCATGATCAAAATGATAGAAATTAAAAGGCGATTTTGTTAATTACACAAGCCATGGTTCAACCTAGCATTAGTGTGGCTACTTAGCCAGAGTACAAAATATTAAGACTACTGCAGACAGAAGTTTAATCCCTAGGTTTAACGGACACTGTCCGTTGTGCCTGGTCCAATTTCAAAGTAGCTTCCTTGTCTTATATATATTAGTCTCATTAGTTCATAGCACAAACAAAGATCAGAGTTAAGTATCTAATTTCTCTAACATAAATCTGAAATATCTACAGTGTCACAAAGCCCAGTAGAGACACACAATGTTAGGAACCAGACTTTACAGAGACTGAATGGTCGAAAATTTTCACCACAGATAAAAAAACACATTAAGAAAAATTGCTGTCTGTCTCAACATGTACAGAATGTATCCGGTTTCTATTCAATTCACTACAGAAGGACTTGCAACTGGGTCTCAGTACTTTCAAAGCTCATTAGCATTGATTGAAAAGTAAGATATTCAATAGCAAAATCTAGCCCATTCATCAGTAAATTAGACTGTTTAATAATACAGTATTTATGTATGGCAATAACTTCTTGTGAGGTTAACAGAAAAAATGGGTAACTTGATAATACAGTGTCAATGTTATTATGGTATATTATGTTACAAGAAAATCACTGAAATAATTCCTAAATGTTAAATAAGCTGTCTAGTACTTCTTACTGGCATCACTTGAGTGGCATTGATTAAAAGTTTGCATTACAGTCCTCGTTTTTGCTACTTTTGAACTAGGAAATTTTGTTAGAAAGTGTTGTTTGAAGAGTTTTTCTTGAACCATACACATTGTGATTTTTCAAACTTGCAATAGCTGTTAATTAAATTTACCATCATAAAATAGAAGGATTAGCACTTGATTTCAGATGATTGGTGGCTTTGTTACATTGCTGACTGAGGACTCTATATATTTTCTTGTTTAAAGTTATATTACCCATCAAAATTTCCATATTGAGTTATAGTGAAGAACAAAGCTGAACACGCAGTAAATGCTTTGAAAACATATAAAAAGTAAGTTATGCCCAGTAATTGCTCTAGCTGATTGCTCTATGATTGAAAATATACCTATCAGAACGAGTGGATTCTCAATTTTTGACTAGGATAGTTGAAACAGATTTTAACTTATTTTCTCTATATTCAATTGGAATAAAACTGTGGAATAAATTCAAACAGTCTTTTAATAACTATGGCAATGTTAATTTTTCAAGTAGTATGAATTGGTGATAAATCTCTTGTTTTATAATGGTCACTTTCGAATTCTGTGGTAATATAACTTTAAAAAAAGCCAAGTCATATCCTATAAAGTTATTTTACCCTAAAACCAAGATTAGTGAGGGCTATACAGTATAGGGATTACTTTGACCCATTGCATCTACCAGAAGTGTCACTGTCTTACAAATGCTATAACTTCGCTTCAGTTGTTGTCAGTCATTTCCAAAAATGCAAATAAAATACTTCCACTTCTGAAGATATAAGATTTTTAAGATAAGCACTGAACAAAAACTTGTAGGGCTTTTAACATTTAATACTGAATTTTAATACTGTTTTTGTATTTCCATCAAGATATAGTTGA
Organism: Saxidomus purpurata; assembly: GCA_022818135.1. Taxonomy (NCBI): domain Eukaryota; kingdom Metazoa; phylum Mollusca; class Bivalvia; order Venerida; family Veneridae; genus Saxidomus; species Saxidomus purpurata. The sequence continues at coordinate 51,223,362 of JAFMSR010000005.1, read as the reverse complement.
TGTGTAAAGTTAGGGAGAACAACCCTTATGAACTAACCTTGTTTTTACTGCAGATTAACCTCCCTTTGATAGAATATCATTTCCATTGATCGGTTTCAGCTCTATTTTGATTTCATAACATGAAGGAATACACCTGGGAAATCTACATACATCATTATTATCCGAAAGTAATATGCAGGAAGCTAGTCATATATTGGGGGAAAGCAATTTATCATTTGTTATCTTTCTTTTTGCAAATTTGACTGTTTTTAAGAATAACATGGCATTTTGTTATGCATGAGCATCAGTTGCAAGATGAATTGTCTGATTAATTAGCTGGCAATAGCTGATATGGAAATGCTTCTATTATGATTTAGTTAAACACACCAGGAAGGAAATCCTGAACTCTTTAAATGAACTACTTGTGCATGTAAATGTATTTAGTTCAGTTTTAATGAATTAGTTCATAAATGAATTTCCCAGTTTCATGCAGATCTATGGCATAGGTAGTCTGGATGTGACTGACACATTTACTTTTCTGCAACATAGACATGGTCCCCACAACAACATCACTTGGTTAGGCAATATCTTAAAGAGGATTTAGACTGGTACAGACATGTATGACTAAAGAGGATTCATACTTGCATTGAATGGCACTGTGTTATATCTTTTGCAGTAACAAATTGTACCATATATCTGATGACACCTTAACTTAAGTGATCATACAACAAATGGTGTGCTGTAAGCAAAGGGAGATAACTTTGTGTAAATATGGCCATTGTAATTATATGTTACTGAGTGTAACGCTGCATCAGAATGGTTACATCACCTCACTATTAGTAAATTCTGCCTTGCTTACAATAAGAGTTACTTAACACTAGAAAAGTCTTATTATGGCGCTAAAATTAGTCATGAAAAACATTAAAGAAAACCCAGTAGTGATATGTCACTGTAATAATTTTCAGTGTTACAAATAAAACAGGAAAAGATCTGTTGTCTGGAGTATCAAACATATTGTTGAGGCATCGATTTGAGGGAAAAAGGCCTTATCAACTAGTATTTCTTTTTGTCTTATTTGTGTTTGTTGCAAGATAAATTACAGGTACTGTTTGCATGGAAGTGCGAAATGGGAAATCAATGCACAGAGACTGGTGGTTTACAGATCCTTAACATGCACGATGAGAATTTTATGTAATCTTTGATTAAAGAGAAAATATTTTGTGGAAGTAGTTGTCTTTTGGAAATTGTTTACAGACTGTTCAATCCGTTTTAGGGTTAGTTATTAATTCAATAAATCTCTCACTTTACTTTGTAGTTGACTGCATATTTGAATTTCAAACAGATGAAGAATTGCCTCACACGTTTGACAATGTTGACTTTGATTTTTAGCTCTACTGAACAAAGTCCAGCAGAGCTAATGTGATTGTGGTTTGTCCGTCTTCAATGCATCTATCTGTCTGTAAACTTTTCTTTGATAACACTGTAGGTTACAGTTAACATTTTACATTCATGAAACTTGCTCATAAGGTTGCTAGCAACCTGTAGATGATCCCTATTGTTCAAAGGTCAAGGTCATAGTGACCTCTGTTAGCTTTTTCTTGCTAACACTCTTCATTTTCATGAAGCTTGTTCAGACGGTTGCCTGCAACATTTAGATGATCTCTAATGTTTTTGGGATCATTTGGTCAAATGTCAAGGTCACAGTGACATTCGTTAGCTTTTCCTTGATAACCCTCTGCAGTTACCAATTTTCATTCAACTTTCATCAAACTTGCACAGAATTGTGCCTGAAACCTCCAGATGATCACTAAAGGTTAAGGTCACAGTGACCTGAACTTTGAAATCTTTTCCACTCGATATCTTAAGATCTAAATACCCACAGTCTTGAAATTTTATAGGATGATTGGTCTTACTGAGTGGATGATCACTACTAATTTTTGGGTCAGTGATTCAAAGGTTGAGGTCACAGTGACTCAAACTTTGAAATCTTTTTATACGCCCGAAGGGACGTATTATGTTATCGCCTCGGTGTCCGTCTGTCCGTTAGCAATTTCCCTTCCGCTCTCTAACTGTTGAACCCCTTAAAAGATTTCGAAGAAACCTGACACAAATGTTAACCAGACTGAGACGACGTGCAGAAGCAATGTTCCGGATGGCTGGATTCAAGGTCAAGGTCATACTTAGGGGTCAAAGGTCATATGATTTTGTTTCCCTTCCACTCTGTAACTCTTGAACCCCTTGAAGGATTTCGAAGAAACCTGACACAAATGTTAACCAGACTGAGACGACGTGCAGAAGCAATGTTCCGGATGGCTGGATTCAAGGTCAAGGTCATACTTAGCGGTCAAAGGTCATATGATTTTGTTTCCCTTCCGCTCTGTAACTCTTGAACCCCTTGAAGGATTTCGAAGAAACCTGACACAAATGTTAACCAGACTGAGACGACGTGCAGAACCAATGTTCCGGATGGGTGGATTCAAGGTCAAGGTCATACTTAGCGGTCAAAGGTCATATGATTTTGTTTCCCTTCCGCTCTGTAACTCTTGAACCCCTTGAAGGATTTCGAAGAAACCTGACACAAATGTTAACCAGACTGAGACGACGTGCAGAAGCAATGTTCCGGATGGCTGGATTCAAGGTCAAGGTCATACTTAGGGGTCAAAGGTCATATGATTTTGTTTCCCTTCCGCTCTGTAACTCTTGAACCCTGTGAAGGATTTCAAAGAAACCTGACACAATTGTTTACCACATTGAGACGATGTGCAGAAGCCATGTTCCGGATGGCTCACTTCAAGGTCAAGGTCACACTTAGGGTTCAAGCGTCATAAAACTGTGTGGATATTGCTCTGCATTTGCTCTTGATTACAGTGCTCTTGTTTTTATTTGGGAGATTCTATTTTGTTTGCTTTTTTTATTGAATTACTTCCCTTTTATGTTACTATCAATAGCATATTTTGTAACTTTTTTATTATTGGCAGTACGGAAAAACCGAGACCACTTTTCTGTGGTACAACATGAATGGTACCTCCAATTTTTTGGTGTTTTTTGACATTTTTGTACCAGGTTAGGATTTTCTGGTTGGGGACTTAGATTTTTTTATATAACTTCAATTTTTAGCTCGACTTTTCTATGAAAAGGGGAGCTATCCTACTCGCCCCGGCGTCGGCGTCGGCGTTGGCGTCACACCTTGGTTAAGTTTTTCGTACCACCCCACTTTATTTCAAAAGTATTAGAGGTATGGCTTTGAAACTTACCATACTTGTTTACCATCATAACCTCCATCTACAGACAAGAGTACATAACTCTGTCAAGGTTTTTGACAGAATTATGGCCCTTTTTTGACTTAGAAAGTGTATTGAGCTTGGTTAAGTTTTTCGTACCACCTCACTTTATTTCCAAACCATTGGAGGTATTGCTTTGAAACTTACCATACTTGTTTACCATCATGACCGACATCAACAGACAAGAGTACATAACTCTGTCAAGGCTTTGAACAGAATTATGCCCCTTTTTGACTTAGAAAATACATTGAATATGGGTAAAATCCATTTATTGCCTTAACCCTTTGAGATATTGCTTTGAATCTTTGAATGCTTGTTTACATCATTACCCCATCTGTAAGCAAGAGAAGGTAACTCTGTCAGGGATTTGTTTTAAAAATTAAGGCCCTTTATCGACTTAGAATCTGGGTTAAGTTTTTCGTACCAGTCCACTTTTTGACTAAACCGTTCCAGATATTACTTTGAAAGTTATATTACTTGTTTACCATCATGATCCCAAAACACGGGCAGGAGAAGGTAATTCTGTGAAGGATTTTATATGAATTATGGCCCTTTTTGAAACTCAGTTAAAATTTTCATTCTTGTCCACTTGTTGACTTAACCATTTGAGATATTACTTTGAAAGTTGGAGTACTTATGTACCATCATGAGACCTATCTGTAAGCAAGAGAAGATAACTCTGTGAAAATGTATCTTGATTTGTACTTAGAAATTCCTAGTTAAATTCTTGTGTGCCCTTAACTGTCAAAGTTTTGTTTTATTGGCAAGCACTAAAAAAGTCGAGCGCGCTGTCCTACTGACAGCTCTTGTTTATTCTTGTTCCTGTCCGTTGGGCTTCAACAGCCTAAATTTTGCTCCCATTCTCTGATACAACACTTCGGGCGTATATTGCTGCGCTTTGCGGTGCTCTTGTCCACTCAATATCTTGATATCTGTATGACCAGCAGTCTTCAAACTTTATAGAATGATTTGCCTTACTGAGTAGACAATCCTGTCTGTTTTGGGGGTCTGTTTGGGAGGTCAGTGGGTCAAATGTCAAGCTTACAGTGACCTCCATTAACTTTTCCTTGATAACACTGTACAGGTCACAATTTCCATTTAACTTTCATGAAACTTGCTCAGAAAGTTCAATGCAAGCTGTAGATGATTGCTATTGTTTTTGGGGTCAGTGGGTCAAAGGTCATTCTCACAGTGACCTGAACTTTGATAATATTTTGTCTTTAGTTTTTTAGATATAAATATTAACTACAGTCTTAAACTTCATAGGATGATTGGTCTTACTGAGTAGATGATCTCTTCTGTTTTTTGGGTCAGTGGGTCAAGGTCATAGTAACCTCTGCTAGCTTTTCCATGGTATCATTTCAAACGATTTTCACAAAACTTACCCTGAAACAGTCCAATCAATCCAGTAGAGAGGTTATGGCCCCTATTTTTAAGCAAAGCAATACAACTCTAGGGTTGGTTAACATTTTTTCAGGTTAGCATACTTGCTTATTTTGTGTGAAAAAGTGTTCCCTTTAAATACTCTTGCTTCCACTGTTCCCTGCCTAAGGGAGATCATTACATAGTTCCCTGTGGCGGTGTCAGTACCAGTTCGATGTTTCCACTGTTGGTTTTAGCAGTGTGATCATTACCGCAGTTTCCTGTCTCTTTTGCCTTTGTTGACTTTTTCAGTGTAATGAACCATCCAGTTTTGTCACTTTTCACCTTCTTTATCATTTGAGTTTTTAGCTCGACTTTTCTATGAAAAGGGGAGCTATCCTACTCGCCCCAGCGTCGGCATTGGCGTTGGCGTCACACCTTGGTTAAGTTTTTCGTACCACCCCACTTTATTTCAAAAGTATTAGAGGTATGGCTTTGAAACTTACCATACTTGTTTACCATCATAACCTCCATCTACAGACAAGAGTACATAACTCTGTCAATGTTTTTGACAGAATTATGGCCCTTTTTTACTTAGAAAGTGTATTGAGCTTGGTTAAGTTTTTCGTACCACCTCACTTTATTTCAAAACCATTGGAGGTATTGCTTTGAAACTTACCATACTTGTTTACCATCACGACCTTCATCAACAGACAAGAGGACATAACTCTGTCAAGGTTTTTGACAGAATTATGCCCCTTTTTGACTTAGAAAATACATTGAATATGGGTAAAATCCACTTATTGTCTTAACCCTTTGAGATATTGCTTTGAAACTATTAATGCTATTTCACATCATTACCCCCATCTGTATGCAAGAGAAGGTAACTCTGTCAGGGATTTGTTTTAAAAATTAAGGCCTTTTATCGACTTAGAATCTTGGTTAAGTTTTTCGTACCAGTCCACTTTTTGACTGAACTGTTTGAGATATTAATTTGAAAGTTGGAATACTTGTTTACCATCATGATTCCCAAACATGGGCAGGAGAAGGTAATTCTGTCAAGGATTTTATTTGAATTATGGCCCTTTTTGACTTAGAAACTCAGTTAAAATTTTCATTCTTGTCCACTTGTTAACTTAACCATTTGAGATATTACTTTGAAAGTTGGAGCACTTATGTACCATCGTAAGACCTATCTGTAAGCAAAAGAAGATAACTCTGTGAAAAATTTTCTTGATTTGTACTTAGAAATTCCTGGTTAAAGTCTTGTGTGCCCTTAACTGTCAAAGTTTTGTTTTATTGGCAAGCACTAAAAAAGTCGAGCACGCTGTCCTACTGACAGCTCTTGTTAATGTTTTCGGACAACAGGTCTACAAATTAAGGTACAATAATGAGTACCTATGGACCTTTGGGATGAGTATGTTTAGGTATATACATGTACCTGGGTACAAGTTTGGTAACCAGTAGCTTGATCTGAACTATTGATATATCTGAAGTGACCTGATTTTTTTCAGTTGAAAAAGAGAGATATAATTTTGTTAAATACAATGTGTTTTCTCTACTGACTGTTTGTTCTTGATGGCTGCATGTAGGCCTAGCTGCATGGGACAAGCATGAATGTCAGTGTTCTAGGTGTGCTGGTGTCTGAGATACATGTTGAATGCCAATCAGGGAGGAGTTTTGATTTTTATCAACAAATTTTAAATCAGCTGACAATTGGAAAACACAAAGTTACTATGTGCCTCTGATAGGTATTGAATACTGGTGAACATATACTGTAGAGTATTTCCAATGGTTGCAAGATGCTCCCAGATAATTTACCAGCACTTGATCTGATCTGTGGTTCTCTTGAAACAAAGTTTTGATGGATCTATACATTTTTTTGGAGGATGATTGAAACAAATTGTAGCAGCTATCTGTATGTTATCTACAAACTAGAGGTGAAGGCATATGATGAAAATTTAATTTCCTGGAAAGAAAAAAAAATGTTTTTCTTGGAATATATTGGAATTTTAAACAGATAAAGAGTATTTCGTGGAAGAATTACAGGATGTGGTTACATTTGAATTATTTTTTTATTGAAAAATTGTGGTGTAGAGGCCCACAGTAAATCTTAGGTATCAGGTAATTGATTATTACATTGTCTAATTTATGTGATTTAGTATTCCATTACTGAACCAGAAATGATTATGACTTTTAGACACAAGAAATATATATAGGGGAGGGGGGATGCTTATGCCGGACGTTGCAAATTATTGATTTCAATATAAGTTATTCTAATATGCCTACGGTATATTTCTATAGTCAATTCGAGTGCATTAATATGATTAAAGCACTCGGAAAAGTAGGCGGAGTTTCGGACATGGAAGTAGCTCCTTCCGACTTTTCTAATTTACTCCCGCGCAAAAATAAAATATAGAAATGGAAATAATATCAGTATAAATACATCAGTCGCATGAAAAAGATTTGTTTAAGAACCTAAATATTATTTTTGATTGCGTCAAGTAAGCCTTAGAACACCCTCACCTTGTTTTCCTTAAAAAAGGCCAAGAAATTCAGGATTAACAGTCATACAATGTTTTGATTCCGGGAGACAAAACTATGAATGAAAACGTTTACGTCATCACACTGACGTCATTATTCCACGTTAAAACGTTGTACAGTTCAAATTAACGGTACGCATTTAAACCGATTGGCTGCTTTGTTAGGTTCTGAATCTGACGTCTTCCGCATAATGTCAGTCAGGTATTTCTTTTTTTATATCTTATGTATTAGATGATTAAACTAAAATAAGTTTGTATAATATAGTTATGTTTGATATCTTGAATGGTTGCCCGAATAGGGGAGTGAATTCCAACAGCTACTATTTATGCTGTTTTACACATTACCGCCGAACTGAAAAAAGGTCCGTAGTAGTTACGATAGTTTTAAAAAAATCGGCTTCTAAGAATCGAAATAATCTATGTCTTGGAGTGCTTTATCGAAATTGAAGCATTTCCCGTCGGTAATGTGCCTGCGTAATAAATCACTCGGGCTTCGCCCTCGTGAATTATTCCGCCAGTCACATCACCTCCGGAGAATGCTTCAATTTCGATAAAGCACTCCAAGCCATAGATTATTTCTTAATTAATGAGACTTGTTTGTATATGTTATAAATACTGACTTATTGAGGTTACCATGCAACTATGAAATCTGTTATTTAAGATGTTTCTCGTATTCTAACTTTGATACTTTAAATTTACTTTATTGCTTATTCTAAAATGTTATTAATTTAGTTGATAAAAATTTGCAAGGAATACATGCAGTGCGCCGTAAAGAGTTGGATGAGTTACTGATATTTGTTGCAAAAAACTGAGTTGTGATGCAGTCAAAATCTTTAGGTCAAGGTCACATTAATTTTGACCAAGTTATGCACCTTTTTGTAGTTTGATTTTGTCATTATAACTTAAAGTTGGCTATAATTTTGCCATTTCTTAATATTTCTACATCAAACTTTCAAACTATATTGCTTATGAAAACATGGTCATGATGTGACAGCCCCCTCTACCTCTGAGTGTCACTTCTATGCAAGGACTTCTGTGTAAACCACATTAGTAAGATACCTTACAAAAATATGGTAGTCATATTTATTTCTAACACACTGCAGATGTAACATCATTTCTGATAGGTTACGTCATTTAAGTTTGCGCCTGTTAAATAATGTATTATAGTCGCAAAAATCAGACAATCAGCAATAATCACATTTTAGAGCATTGTGTGTTAGAATAAGGGTAACCATTTAGTGATTTTGATATTTGCAAAACATAGGGTTTTTAATGGTCACAAACAGTTTTAACAGCTTCAGCTAACATCATCGCCGTTAAAAAAAACTTTCCAACCATTAAAAACTGTATATACAGTTGCATACAAGTATCAAAATTACTAAACAGTTAACCCTATAATAACAGCATATGACAAACTCAATTATTCACGGCAGTGAAATAAATAATAGTCATCTTGAATTTTACAAGTATGTATCTTTTTCAAACTCCCAAGAATGACGATGAAAATCAAGCATTATTTAGAGGGTTTTATATTGTTTTGCTGCAGAGGTTGAGGCAAAAAGTAAGGCTTTAGCCAATGTGAATATCTAGACTGGTGTGCCAATGTTTATTTATAAGGTTTGTCATACTTAGAATCTCCTGTACAAGACTGCCATCAGAAGTGCTTATATTTCAAGGACTTTATCTGTGAAGACTCATAAACATTGCAAATTCCCAGTTGCATGTTGTATTTTCATGCTGCCATACCTAGTTTATTGCAAACATTTGGAGCTTGTAATTACATTTTGTCTGTTAGACCTGCAGTCTTATTTCCTGTTAGTCTCAGTGTTGTGGCATTTCTCATCTTGGTCTCATTTGTAACAAAGAAAAAGTGCTTCAATAATTCATTGCTTCTTTTTCGTGGCAGGTCTTTATCACTGGCACCAGAGTACTAGACTGCCCTGTAATTTTAACAAAAATTACCCAAAAATATACCTAAATAACACCCTATCATGAAAAAAAGAAGGTAAAAAGTAATTTTTTGACAAACCCCCGTTTACACTGTTCTATATTATTCACATGGTGTTGAACGTTTTCGACAGGGGGTCCGGTCCCCGCTCTTTTTGTACTATTCAATCAAGTACATTAAGATCAACAACGGTCGCGTTTAACAGACAATATATTTATCTACCAAACTGGTAAGTAACACTTTTTAAAAAGCTACCGTTTCTATAAAATTCTTCTAGAATATTGAGCTATTTCGCTCGCTCCATTTTCTTGATATTTTCTGTCACTGCTGACTTCCGGTTCAACTCAAATGACCTTTCAAACACATCATACGGTTATGCGCAGAAGTGATACTTTGCGCTGCTTACGTAACGTTTTACAAATTGTTTTTACAGTAAATAAATTTCCTGTACCTACTTGTCCACAAGTTAACAGTTACGGCCGCTTACAGCGGCATTTAGCATTGTTTACATACGAAATACAATAATTTGACACAGTGCGCGAAATATAACGCGGAATATTTTCAACCAATGAAAACGAATTGTTACAAAATTGAAAGGTGAACCGGAAGTCGGCAGTGACAGAAAAACACCAGGAAAACAGAGTGAGCGAAATAGCGCAATATTCTTGAAGAATTTTATAGAAACGGTAGCTTTTTAAAAAGTGTTACTTACCAGTTTGGTAGATAAATATATTGTCTGTTAAACGCGACCGCTGTTGATCTTCAATTGCTTGCTTGAATAATACAAAAAGAGCGGGGACCGGACCCCCTGTCGAAAACGTTCAACACCATGTGAATAATATAGAACAGTGTATACGGGGGTTTGTCAGACAATGACTTTTTACCATTATTTGTGGGGGTTTTTAGCTCGACTATTCGAAGAATAAGGAGACTATTGCACTCGCCCCAGCGTCGGCGTCGGCGTCTGCGTTGGTTAAAGTTTTTCATAAAGTCAAATATCTTGAATACTATCAAAGGTATTGACTTGAAACTCAAACTATATGTTTACCATCAACATCTTCACCTGAGGAAACAATCCCCATAACTCTGTTTTGATTTTTGACAGATTTATGCCCCTTTTTAACTTAGAAATTTTGGTTAAAGTTTTTTATAAATTCAAATATCTTGAATACTATCAAAGGTATTGACTTGAAACTCAAAGTATGTGTCTACCATCAACATCTTCACCTGAGGAAACAATCCCCATAACTCTGTTTTGATTTTTGACAGATTTATGCCCCTTTTTAACTTAGAATTTTTGGTTAAAGTTTTTTATAAATTCAAATATCTTGAATACTATCAAAGGTATTGACTTGAAACTCAAAGTATGTGTCTACCATCAACATCTACACCTGAGGAAACAATCCCCATAACTCTGTTTTGATTTTTGACAGATTGATGCCCCTTTTTAACTTAGAATTTTTGGTTAAAGTTTTTTTTTTAATTCAAATATCTTGAATACTATCAAAGGTATTGACTTGAAACTCAAAGTATGTGTCTACCATCAACATATACACCTGAGGAAACAATTCCCATAACTCTGTTTTGATTTTTGACAGATTTATGCCCCTTTTTAACTTAGAAGTTTTGGTATTTTTTTTTTGTAAATTCAAATATCTTGAATACTATATAAGGTATTGACTTGAAACTCAAAGTATGTGTCTACCATCAACATTATACATCTGAGGAAACAATTCCCATAACTCTGTTTTGATTTGACAGATTTATGCCCCTTTTTAACTTAGAAGGTTTGGTATTTTTTTTTTGTAAATTCAAATATCTTGAATACTATATAAGGTATTGACTTGAAACTCAAAATATATGTTTACCATCAACATCTAAGGAAACAATCCCCATAACTCTGTTTTGATTTTTGATAGATTTGTGTCCCTTTTTAATTTTGAATGTTTTGTTAAAGATAGAATACTATCGAACGTATTTACTGTCAACATCTTCACCAATGTTTTTGATTTTTGACATATTTATGCCCTTTTTAACTTAGAATTTTGTCACAGTTTTTCCAGACTAAAATGGAAATACTCAAAATGGCTTTCTTTTGAAATGTCATAGAATAATTATGCAGCATGAAGCGGTCATGCTTTTTTAATTCTATACATATCAATTTTGAAAAGTTACAAAATTATTCATGATCAAATATACAAGGTCATGTATTTCTTTGAAATTATCCCCCCATCCTCCCTCCAGTTGGCTTGCAGAATCCAGAGTAAGGCCTTGAATGCAATGTACATTTACAAAGGTCTTTGAACAAGTTTCATATCTTTGACCTTAATTCTTATAGACAATTACACAATACTCCTGTTCTTAGACAAAAACCCCATTTTACCAACAAGCTTTCGAATAGTCGAGCGTGCTGTCATGTGACAGCTCTTGTTATGATAAGGTGTTATTTAGGTATATTTTTGGGTATTCTTTTTGTTAAAATTACAGGGCAGTCTAGTATTCTGGTGCCAGTGGTCTTTATATGGTAGATCTAATTTAACTGTACAGAAGAAAATGGCTCAGGAAATCCAAAAAAATGCCAATCTTGACCCATTTTCAGCTTGTCCGATTCCCATGACAAAAAGTTAATATAAATTTGGTCCAGAGATTTTCCTTAAATTTCATGAAAACAGTGTTTGTATATACACAAACCAACACCTATAGAGTAAGATTTTTCACATTGAGCAGTGAATGCACTTTTATATTTATAGAAATTCCAAATATTCTACCTAATAAGGTAAGTCAGATTTGAAATAGTAAGTTGATATTCAAAGTTATAACATACAGTTTGTGAAGTCAGAATGGCCGTGACAGTAAGGCACTGTTTTTGTCTAAGTATTATGGTTAGGTACGGGTTCGAGCCCTAGAGAAGACATTATTTTCTTTGTTTTCTTTTTTCAGTGCTTTTTTCGAATTTTAATAAAAAGCCTGTATATCCTCTGCACAGCCGGCATATTTTGTTACACATTCGACAGACATGCATGTATGTTTGTAAACACTGTACATCATGTTATGCTACTTTCGGTTAACTGCGCGTGTTGTATACGTCAGCAAATAGATTGAGCTGTAACATGAAAGTAAAATTTCCATTGGCCCACCTACAGAGGTCACGCGAAGGGGTCACCCTGTCTGCTAACCTGCCCATGGACTCCTTTTTTTTCCCAATGAGAGGTCATTTTTAAGCGTTCTCATAAGATGTCAATATACCTGGGTTTGAGTACGACATGTCTGCTTTATGTGTATGAAAAAATATTTGCACGCACTCAAAACGCAATCCCACAGGGGTCTGTAAGTGAACATTGGTAAAATGAAAATTTTCAAACCTGGTCAAATTGTGTCCAAGGTCATTTTCAAGGTTGTTTTAAAGTGTCAGCATTTGCCTCAAACGTCTGAGTTTTCAACATTCAGGAGCTGTCGGCATAGGCTTTAAATTTATACAGACTAAACGTGTTCCATACGGTAACTGTCACTTCTATGGAAGGCCAAACCTGTCTTAACCCGCGTATACGGTTTATTACATTATGGCCATTCAAAGGATATACCGGAAGTACTGAAATTAATGTGATGACATAACTGAAAGATTCAGACACAGATACAGCCAATGATGGGGAAGATTTATCTGTTTTATAAGTTAATGAAATATAGATACATGTATCAAAAGAGAATAAAATTATGAAATGAAAGAGAGAAGAAAGGAAATATTAAGATCAAAACTGATAAAAATAGACATGGTTCATACAAATAATATTATAACATGAAGTAGCTACATAAATGTAAAAAAAGCATTTTTAAAAATTCTTATGGAGGGTCGAACTGACATCATAAAGATTTGTAGTTTTGTGTGTTTTCAGCTATGCTAAATTGCTATTAGATTATAGCAGTATATAGAAAATGGTATATTATAATAAAATGTGTAAAGGTAAGTAACTCCTTGCAAAAATATTATCTGCCTTTAGTGTTTTACCTAAACGAAATGACTGGTCTAATAGTGTATAGCTCATGGGTCAAAATCCTATTATACCAAATACCCCCCAATATACATGTCTAGATAATTGTCTGCTAACCAGTGGTACATGATCTGCAGAGCTTATAATCAGTCCAAGAAAGGAATTATTTCTTGCATTTGCAATTTGCTGGTTACTTCAAACAATCACAATTTAGAATGACAATTGAAACCAATTGAGCCAAATGCAGTCAATCAAAACATACTATTATACTCTTGATCAAAGATTTATGATATTTGAGTGAACTGTTACTCATATTTTTCATGCGGTGTCCTTATAGATGGTAAGATTTCATTGTTCTGTTTTTTATGCCCACAAATTGTACCATCCATGCACCCTTGCATCTGGCCACCCTGTAACTTTATCATCATGGAGGGATTTTGACTAAGCATAAATGTTAAACAGAAAGGTTGTGGATGCAACTTTACTGTCAAACTATGGTTACTGATTTCTGCCGCTTCTCTCCTCTTTAACCATGACATTTTGCCATTCTTAGCTCTGAAATCAATACAACCATGGTTGTAGATGGTTAAATAGTCGGTCAAAGAGTCCACTGTTGACTATAGTTAACCATCTCCTACCAGGGACACAGGATATTGTTTGACTAATAGTTTTGATCAACCATAATTGACAATGGTCATATCCAACCATGGTTGACCAGGGTCAAACATAAATTTAGCATGGTCAACCAATGTCACTTCTGTGACCATGGTGTCTGATAGTTACCATATCCAATCATGGTTGACCATGGACAAATTGAATTTACCATTGTTCAACGCAGTTTTACCATAGCTGATCCATTGCTGGCCATGGTTAAACCATGGTCATATTTCGCAGGGGTTAACTGATATTTGGCATGTTTTTTTGGGGGGGGGGGGGGTTGCATTTTAAGTGGTTTACAGATAGAAAATAACAAATGTAAATATGTCATTCTGTTGTGGCAGGGGATGATAAAACGAAACAGAAAAACAAAAAAGGAAAATGAGTGATCAATGTTATATATTATAGTCAGTTTTAAAGGGCTTCTCTTGCTTAGCTGGCTGGTAACCTTGTCTTGTTTGAAATTTTTATCAGTTTGGTGATGCTTAAGGAACTTTATAAGAAAAGGCTGGAAATGATAGCAAAATGTCAGCATTTAATGAAAACTCTTGAGGGGTCAAATAAAGGAAGAAAATGCCAGACAAATTATTCAGCATTTAACCCATTTGAAAGAAACAATTCCAACTAAACAGTGTGAATTCCATATAGAAAGTTTGACATAAAATTTTGTGCAGCTGAAAATCGGAATGACCTAGCAAAGACATTGACTGTAATAATGTTATGTTTAGCTTTGAGAGAAAAGGTGGCACTCAGTGCTGCATTGATTAGAATGTTTGCTGCCTTCTAATAAATCACCGGTCTGCTGCCGCTGTGCAAGATTATATAATCCAGGAGGCTATTCATTAAACTGATATCAATGAATTAATTTCAGTTTTCTTCTCCCACAAACCAGATTGTATTGTATTTATTTTGAATAAAGTCAGATTGCCAACACAATCAATGTAGTCATGATAAAATGTCGCATGCATTCTGTTGTTTCATTATTATTATGATTATACAACATGTACATGAAAGTTTCTATTAAACATGTTCTGTTCAACCTGTTTGAAGCAGCCAACCAATGGTTTGTACAGCCAATTTGACTGCCTACTGTAGGTTTGGGCCTTGGCCACATCAATACTTCACCTGCTACTGTATCACATGTAATGTGATTCATTCGGAATTGCTTAAACCAGAGAAATAAATGTACACTGTTTAAACAAGATAGTAAGCTAGAGCAGTTGGCTGTCAGTGTATGAAGAAATAATTTGAATTTGATGACTGTGTTGGGACTATTCTAAGTGGTATAGGCTGCCAGACAATGGGATAATCAATGATAAAGTAAATATGATGTTTTCAGATAGCTTAAGAAGGGATTCTAGTCATTCTCATTACTTCAAAGGCAGACCAGCTTTTATAGACTAACACTTTTTGACCTTAAAGCTTTTTAATTATGATCATCAAAATCTAATATCAAGCAAATCAAGAGTCACATGCAGGAATAGGCATATTTACACAGGTTTATATACCAGTATTCACTGTTGACATTCCCCACAGTGTCTCCAGTTGTTTGAATAGTGAGTCAGCGGAACGTTTGTGCATGTGTAACCTGCAGGCAAACTGTCACGTTTAGGAGGATATTTTAATTAACAGAGAGGATGCACTTAATTAACAGTGTTTTCATTATTTGGATATTATGAATTTTATGCTAGGAAATTTCTAACTAAAAGTAAGGAAAACCTCTGTATTGGGGGAATAATTGAAGTAAGTTGATTTTTTTCACAAGGGTTTATTTAGTGGAATTTTTTATTCTGCACATGATTATATAAAATATGTATGGTACATTATAGTTTACTTCTGAACTGATTCTATGTATGTGAGGAGGATACTCTGCAATTCCTCTTCCAGTATACAGTGTTGTTTGTGCATGTACTTGAAATAGAGGCCTGTGCATATTTTGATAGAAAAAGTATGTAAATTTTCTAAACATTTTGTAGCATCACTGGAATTGGGCAAGTTTTATGATATTTGAGACACTGGCAGGCTGCAAGTTTCATCCAGGCAGGCTGTAAGCCAGGCTATTCTGCCAAAGTGTAAAGTTACTCTGGCTTTATCATCTAGTCTGAGAATAATTGAGCTAGGAGTTTCATTCTGCCAGACTGTAAGTTTTATTCGGTAAGGCTGTAAGTTTCATCCTGCCAGGCTGAAAGTTTCAGTCAGCCAGGCTGTAAGTTTCAGTCAGCCAGACTGTAAGTTTTATTCGGCAAAGCTGTAAGTTTCATCCTGCCAGGCTGAAAGTTTCAGTCAGCCAGGCTGTAAGTTTCAGTCAGCCAGATTGTAAGTATCATCCTGCCAGGCTGTAAGTTTCATTCATCAGGCTGTAAGTTTCTGTCAGTCAGGCTGTAAGTTTTATCCTGTCAGGCTGTAAGTTTCATTCATCAGGCTGTAAGTTTCTGTCAGCCAGGCTGTAAGTTTCATCCTGCCAGGCTGTAATTTTCATTCAGCCAAGCTATAAGTTTTATCCTGTCAGGCTGTAAGTTTCATTCGTCAGGCTGTAAGTTTCAGTCAGCCAGGCTGTAAGTTTCAGTCAGCCAGATTGTAAGTATCATGCTGCCAGACTTAAGTTTCAGTCAGCCAGATTGTAAGTATCATCCTGCCAGGCTGTAAGTTTCATTCATCAGGCTGTAAGTTTCTGTCAGTCAGGCTGTAAGTTTCATCCTGTCAGGCTGTAAGTTTCATTCATCAGGCTGTAAGTTTCTGTCAGCCAGACTGTAAGTTTCATCCTGCCAGGCTGTAATTTTCATTCAGCCAAGCTATAAGTTTTATCCTGTCAGGCTGTAAGTTTCATTTGTCAGGCTGTAAGTTTCTGTCAGCCAGGCTGTAAGTTTCATCCTGCCAGGCTGTAAGTTTCAGTCAGCCTGGCTGTAAGTTTCATCCTGCCAGGCTGTAAGATTCAGTAAGCCAGGCTGTAAGTTTCATTCAGCCAAGCTATAAGTTTTATCCTGTCAGGCTTAAAGTTTCATTCATCAGGCTGTAAGTTTCTGTCAGCCATGCTGTAAGTTTCATCCTGCCAGGCTGTAAGTTTCAGTCAGCCTGGCTGTAAGTTTTATCCTGCCAGGCTGTAAGTTTCAGTAAGCCAGGCTGTAAGTTTCATTCAGCCAAGCTGTAAGTTTCGTCCTGTCAGGTTGTAAATTTCAGTCAGCCAAGTTGTAAGTATCATCCTGCTAGACTGTAATTGTCAGTCAGCCAGGAGTAAAGTTTCATCCTGCCAGGCTTTATGTTTCATCCTGCCAGACTGTAAGTTTCAGTCAGCCAGGCTGTAAGTAACATCTGGCCAGGCTGTAAGTTATGTCAGCTTGACTGTGTCATCCTGTCAGGCTGTAAGTAACTATCAGGCAAGACTGTATCATTGAGCACACAGTGAAGCTACAGATTATACGAGTCACAGCCAGTGTTGTTTCTTTTACTGAAAAATAAAGAAATTGGATATACATGATAATAATGGACTCTTCTGACTGGCCTTCATACAATTATTATAAAACTTGTGTTTTTTTATGTTTGAAGCAAAGGGGGGGTGAACAGGATTCAACACATATTCATGTTTCTTGGTCAGACATAATCTGATATTGTGTTTTGAACGAAGAAGCTTGTGGTTTTAACTGCTGTACAACATATTAATACATCAAATGCAGACATGACTTCAAAACATAAAACTGTAAAGCAAAATTTATACTTTTGAATGATTTAAATATTCAGGATTCACAACAGATGATTGTGATTCTATTGTAGTTCTTACAGAAAGAGTTGTGTAATAAGTGTTAGGTTTCATCTGCCTGTAAATCTTTATATCATTAAATACAGTAGCTATAGTAAAAAATGAAATAAATTTTAGCGTTTATGAACATTGCTAGGTTTACAGAGGAACATTTTCAACAATTTATGAACAAGTTTGTTAGGCAAGTCATATCCCATTCTTTTAAACTTTAGATGAACCACAAGGTGGAGACATACTGTCCAAAAGGAAGGTTGTAACTAAAATGTTGGTTACACTCAAATGTCACATCTTTTGACATTTAAACCTATAGCTTCTGGACTTGTCCGAACTACATTTGTATAAACTGAGTTACTAGACTGACAAGAGCCTCACTATTCTGTTAAGGAGTGGGTCTCAGCCATTTAAGAAAAGGGGAATTTCAAGGAAAATGAGGGAATTTTGATATTGTTTTCCATACAAAGTTAGATTTTTGTGTGTGCTCATTTTGGACAGAAATTGGTTAATATTGGAATTCTACTTTTCAGGAAGTTACACTTCAACTTGCTAATCCATGTATGGTGTTTGAATGAGACACAAATAGATGAAAATATAACTGAAATTGTTTAGAAAAGTCTTTACTTTATCCAAAAACAATATCAGTGCTCAGTTTAAGACAATCTTAATATTTTCTTGTCCTAGGACTTTGCATATTTCTTGTCTTGTAAATCTTTATCCCAACAAGCTTGTAAACTATTTATTGACCTTGAAAAAACACTTGAATATCAACACAGAACATAAAGCTCCTCAAATATATTTTTTCAAGCCTTTACTGAAAATTAATGATGTATGTGCCAGTTGTAAGAAGATAAAATACATAAACTTCAAAGTTGTTATGTTCTTATCTTAACTACTACAGGTAATGTTCTTGTTCTGTGTTGTTTTTTTCTCCAATGACATTTATTTTTAACACCAATAGCACTTTTTATACCTTAATCTGTTGAAAAAATCCTTTCACAGCATCATAATTTTTATACAAAGTATAAATATATTAATGTGTTTTTGTATGAAAAATAAATGTTTTTGGGAAAATGTTCTAGGCAGATGGAAGGACAGAAGATAACGCATTAGAGATTTAATGATTTTAGAAAAAAAGTCCTTTTATTATTATCAGTATTTATTTTTGGCATGTGAAAGACATGACATAATACAATTTTTTATAATTTTCATTTCATTATATTTTAAAGTTTTATCACTGATGTACAAGAGTTTACACAAAATGAAAAGTATAGATAAATTTATAGTTTAGAACTTAGAATGGATAATTTTTCTGCAGTGTGGAACTTTACTGCATACATTTAAAAGTCAATTTGATTCAGAAGTATACCGTAAATGGAAATTTTCAAGCAAGATGGTTGATAAACATTGTATATAAGGTGATATAACACTGGTACAAAAATAAGCGTTTTATAAGGAGATATACATGTAATAGTTTATCAACAAACACTGCAATTTGCAGCTAACATTGAACTGTTTTGTCAAAACTGCAGTTAGTGACACAACCTAGCATCAGATGGAAGCTGGAAAGTATTAGCAGTGACAGTGACCTATGATCTGAGATTTGTTTATTGTCTGAGACAGGAAAGCAGATGAATACCACAGACAACAGTAGCATGTGGGTTATTTACATATATTTGTAAAATTGATTAGCCATAAAGGAAACGTGTCTTACATAAGGTTGTAACAGACTGAGCAGTATTAAGTGAACATCTTTAAAAGCAGACAGTTCTTTTCTTTGTTTTTTCAGTCTGCCATCGTAAAAGTGCAGTAGAGTTGTTGGAGGCGTCAAAAGGGACATATGTCAAAAGCACGACTGTACTCAACCACAGACAGGAACTGAAGCATCCAGAGAACCTTTCTGTTGGGAACGGGTAATCACACAACTAAATTATTTCTTTCTGCTGTACTTATTTCAAATGGCCTTTGCTAAACATTCTTAAAGCATTAACTTAATTAGGTTAGCTGATGTTAACATGCTAGCAATGATTTTACAAACAATACCTTTTATTTTTCTGCCATGGGGTCTGCTTGTCATTCTCTGTAGCATATTCTTGCATATTTCTCAGGAATCACTGACTTGAATTCAGTGAAACTTCATAGACTGCTACTCTATCAAGTAGAAATGCACTTGTTTACCATCCTAACCTCCATCTACAGACAAGAGTACATAAATCTGTCAAGGTTTTTGTCAGAATTATGGCCCTTTTTTTACTTAGAAAGTGTATTGAGCATGGTTAAGTTTTTTGTACCAACCCACTTCATTTCAAAACTGTTACAGATATTGCTTTGAAACTTACCATACTTATTTATCATCATCTCCATCAACAGACAAGAGTACATAACTCTGTCAAGATTTTTGACAGAATTATGCCCCTTTTTGACTTACAAAATACATTGAATATGGGTAAAATCCAATATGGGTAAAATCCACTTATTGACTTAACCCTTTGAGATATTGCTTTGAAACTTTGAATGCTTGTTTACATCATTACCCCCATCTGTAGGCAAGAGAAGGTAACTCTGCCAAGGATTTGAAAAAAATTAAAGCCCTATATCGACTTAAAATCTTGGTTAAGTTTTTCGTACCAGTACACTTTTTGACTAAACTATATGAGGTTAGAATACTTGTTTACCATCATGATTCTCAAACACAGGTAGGAAAGGGTAACTCTGTCAAGGATTTCATTTGAATTATGGCCCTTTTCAACTTTTCATTCAAATTTCAAAATTTTCATACTTGTCCAATTGTTGACTTTTACATTTGAGATATTACTTTGAAAGTTGTAATACTTGTGTACCAATATGACACCTGTCTGTAAGCAAGAGAAGATAACCCTGTGAAAATGTTTCTTGTTTTGTACTTAGAAATTCCTAGTTAAAGTACTTTGTGCTAACTGGCACTGTCATGCACATATATCATTAAACACTTAGAATATTAATTTAAAACTTTGCTGTAGTATTCAGGGATATCAAACAATTAAGTTTGATAACTCTTTACTTGATATCTTGCAGCTTGTGGCCCTTGTTTATACTTGGGGTTGTTTTACTGACAAAGTTTTTTTTTATTTGCAAGCACTGAAAAAAGTTGAGCGTGCTGTCCTACTGACAGCTCTTGTTAATATTCATTCGTGTCCACAATTCTTCCAAGGTTAATCTCTGGCAGGAATTTAGGAAGCTTTACTAGGAAGAGAAGATGCCCATAGTACCAGCATGTTCTGGTTTAATGATTTTTCATTGAATAAAGGCCTTTTCATATGACCATCTTTTACACAAAAACCTTTACTTAGGCCTGGTCATGTCAACATGGCTCTTGTTAATTAACAGAAGTACAAATATTGATCAATTTAGCAACAAGTTCTTGCAACAAAATATTTTTATCATGACTTGTGTCAAAACTTTCTGAAATGAAGCTTGAGGCAGCTGCTTCAGAGAAAAAAACATATGCTGATGCTTTTGTATAGGGTGAACATTCCTTAATGTACAGCTTCCCTTTCTGTCTTAAGAAAATCAATCTGCTCTTTCCTCGGTATGCTGGATCCTTAACATAATCATTCACAAAAAACTCAACATACTGCCAGACCTGCAGATTATACAATTTTATAGTTATTATAAATGTATTGATCATCTAATGGAGACGGTCTTTATGTCTATTTTTTGCATTTTATTGGCAGGGTGAATTTGTAGGTCCATGCAGTTATTGACATTCAGTGTTCCAAGAGCTTATTTCAAATGAGACAGTTCTAATAAATTCATGTTGCCAACGTTTGATTGATTAGGGCCATTGGGCTTTTGAGTTTGAAATATTGCACAAGACTAGAGGGAGAAAGTTCTCAATGCTTTGTGTGAGGTTGTATAGTTTAGATGAATACATATAAAAAGAAAAAATGCTAGTAAGTTTGCAAGCCATTTGTGTTTTACACAGTCATAGGCTATAGGTAACTAGGATGTCTGTATTTTAGCATTGTCCAAAGAGAAAGTATCATTTTCCCTCAGTTTTTATCACTAATTAATCAGGCATTCCCCAAAAGATAATAAACTAGCAAAACCCATTGATTTATTTTGTTTCAGTGCAAGTTAAAGAAAGTTTTACTTATATCCCCTGTGATTTTATTGCAAATTTATGACCAACATTTATATGCTTGAAATAGTTTCCTAAAGGGTTTGAAGAATGTACAACTACAATATTACAGAACTGGTCACCAGGCCCTGAAATATCTCTTTTACTAATAAATATCTATCAGTTTTGTTCTAAAGCCAGTCTTTAGTCTACTGATTCATCAAATCACTATGAAGTCTAGTAGTTCATATTACAATTTGGGGTCATATAGTCAAAGGTCAAGATCACCGGGACTGAAACTTGAAAACCTTTTCCACTAAACACCTCAAAAACTTCTTAAGGATTTTCATCAGACTATTAAGGAAGCATCAGTATGAAATTTACTTGGTCGTGGCCACTGAAAGATCCATATTGATTTCAGGGTCAAAGGTCAATTTCACAAAGACCTTTTATGAAAAAATCAGATTCCTATTTGTAATAACTGAAGAACCATTGATCATAGCAATGTTCACAGAATGTTCACCACACTGAGTTATACTATTACATAACACAAGACCAAAGTTAGTGCTACAGATGTCAGGGTCACAGGTGGATTGTTTTGAATTTAAGAAAAGGAGTTAAAGGTCAAGGTTTTGTCTCATTGCATGTATACAAGGTTTCTTCTCATTTCTTGTATGCAAGGAGGTAATTTGAAATAAGATTCCATATCCTTTGTGTATTAATTTATTCCAGAGCTAGTATCGCCGGGCACTTTGGCAGAGTTATGGGACTTTGACTTGTCTATATGTTACCTAAGGTTTCGAAATGTTGAGCAAGCACAGCTTTTCAGTGCAAATACTGCTTAAGAGTCTTTAACTTACCTGAGTTCTTGAACGACTGAGGAAATATTTGTGGAATTTGCTATTTCTGATGTAAGGCTAGGCTTTTACTGGTTTGAACAAGATAGAAAATTTAAATTGTGTTTATTGATAATCAATGGTGAACGTTCAAGGGAATACGCCTACATTAAACAAACAAAAAATGTCTTTGCATTGAAATTGATAGTTGGTTGATGGTTGTTTTGCATGATCTTGAACATGATGGGCGAAATGTTTTGTGTAAATAAGGAAACAAATTGAAAAACAAATTACGGGGATGTTTCAACAGTGTTATCAGTGACATGCCCTGATATCAAGTGTCTGGATTGGTTTTCGATAAAAAAAACCCAAAAAGAATCTAGGGCCTAGAAAAATTAGGGGCTTTTAAATAAGATAAGTAATGCTGCTGATGCTATTGATTTGGAAATGAAAATTGTATGTGATCATTTGGCATAACACTCAACTTCTCAACTTCCTTACTACATGTTTTGCCAGGCGATGTGACCATACAGACACTTGAAGGGGTTTTAAACCGGATTTTGCCTAAAAATTTACATCTTTGGACAAACTTGTGGTGAAATTATCAATTATTTCAAGAAAAGTCACTGCATTATACAGGAAGTCTGGGAACTGTATGAGATGCCACTACAGCATTAAAATACTGTAAAACCTGCCATTTAACCCAACAACAAACACAATATTTCTTGAAAATTGTCTGCCATCAAACTTAGTGTTTCTGATACTGGTAAATGACTAACTGACGATGTTAAAGTAAGACTGCCTTGATATGTTATTCAGTCAATTATTTTGCAGCATCTTCACCTGTACCAAAATCAACAGTTAGATAGCATTGTTGTTCTTATATTAACTTTTTGATAAACATTGGTCATACAATGAATGCGAGCAGACTGCGATGTTGAGGTAAAAAAGAAATGCCATGATTGCTCACATGTCCGGTCACTATCACCATGGTGCTGAAGATTACCTGACTGGTCTAAATCATCACTGTTTGGTGTATGATGCATACATCACCCTTTATGTGTTAAAATGTATTACATTTACATTGGCATGTTGCAATGTTTATCAGACATTGTCACCATGTTGTATGTACCACTTGGGTCTATGACCTTTTGGTTCTGTTCGAAAATAAACTGAACTAAACTAAACTATAAAAGACAGCTTCTCTCTTCACATTATACTGTAAATGGTTAAACACTAACTCACCACTTAAAACTTGGTTGTGGGTTAGGTTCCTAATGAAATACATGTAGTTGTTAATTGCATATAGTACATTTTCAGAGAAGTGCTGTCACTACCAATTACTGCTGGCAAACATTCCCCATCAGACGATTCTACAAGTATTACCAAGGATTGTGTAAGAAAACGGAGTAAGTCAAGGGACGCAAGAACTCACAACGCATCAGAGGGGACTAGTAAACACATTTCATCAGAGGAGAGAGATAGCAACAGATCTCCAATATTCCAGACAGACAATCTCCAACAGACTTCCAGTGATTCCAGCTCCCCATTGTCTGCGAAGAAATCTTCTGTGATATCATCTATTTCATCATCAGTTTCTCAGACATCAAAGTCTCCTTTAGCTTCCAAAAGGCCGTCAGTGTCTGCCCACACTTTAGATACTAAAGTAACATCAGTGGTACCATGTGTGGTCTCTCACATAGAAGATTCACCTTCTCAAATTAAGAAGTTATCCATATCATCTTCAGTAACTTCGTCAGTATCTCACACAAGTACTCAAAGCCATTCCAAAGATGAAGTGGACAGTTCAGGCTTCAAAACCCCACTGACACCTCCTCCAAAACCTGGCCCTAAACCAGTTGTGCCTCCTAGACCAGGATCTGCTAGCAAACCTACTACTCCACCGAAACCTGGCCCGAAACCCGTCATTCCACAGACACCAGGTAAAATCTTTAAGCAGCTTGTTGTCAAATGAACGCACACACATTGAACAGAGTTAAAAGGCTCTCTGAAGTGTTTGCTAAAACATGAACTATAAAATCAATCTGAAATCCAACAGGCAAGAGTCCTTAATCACATTCTGATTGACTGGTTTTAGTTTACCACACTTCTGATTTAATATAAGCCAGAGATTTTAGTCTGTGAGAAGTTTAATGATCTTAGGATCTGTCTTTGTTAACTTTCTTGTTAATAGTATTGTTTATTGGATAAAAAAATACAAAAGTAGTGGTTGTAATGTTGGCATGTTTAGTAATTTTTTTGCCCTAGACATTTAATGCTTCTTACACTATTGCAGAAAAGCCAGTGCCACCTCCAAGGTCAACTCGGAAGCTGAATAACTGCAATTCTGCACCATCAGAAAATACTGCCGAAAGTTCTGTAGGAACAATGGCATCAAGTGATAAAAATGCTACATCGGACATAAAGAATCAAACTTCTAACATTCCTGATCAGAAAAGATTCTCATCTGTATCAGCAAGTGCTTGTGAAATGTCCTCAAAGGATCCTCTTGATAAATCTGTCCAAAGTCGTGAATCTCGACTTAGTA
Organism: Saxidomus purpurata; assembly: GCA_022818135.1. Classification (NCBI taxonomy): domain Eukaryota; kingdom Metazoa; phylum Mollusca; class Bivalvia; order Venerida; family Veneridae; genus Saxidomus; species Saxidomus purpurata. The sequence continues at coordinate 51,198,375 of JAFMSR010000005.1, read as the reverse complement.
TCCATTCTCACAATGAAGGATTTTTAAAACCACTTCGTGCAAATACTTTGAGTACATCTGTTGGTGTGCTTGTTGAGAGACAAAGATCTCCATTACCAAAGCCTCGTATTGATAGACAGGTGAATGAAATTGAGTTACCGCCAAGACGGCAACTTCACAGATCGCAGTCAGATTTAAGTAATTGCAGACATTCCCGAACAAGTTCTGACTTTTCTGACTTAAGTTCCAGACTTTCCAGGACCAGTACAGAAGTTGAACGATTTTTTAATGAAATGGGAATTGATAGAGAAGTACTAGAACCTATGAGAAAGTTATGTGAAACAAAGAAGAAAGAGTTATTAGATAGTCTTAGTTCTCTAGATTCACTAGAAGGTCATAGTCTTTCAAGTAGGCTGTCAAATGATCTAGAAAGACTGCCAATGGAAAGTGAGCAGGATTTAAGTGGACGTGATGGGGGAACAACTTCAGTGGTGGAGAGAAATGCAAGGATAATCAAGTGGCTGTGCAGTGTTAAAAAAGCTCGGACAGGTCAAACAAAACCAGTCAGAAAGAAATCAGAAGCCTCCTGATCTGTGAACTGATCAGTTTGTTGTTTCCTGTATTTGATGCAGTCAAGCAGAGACATTGTTTCTTGCTGTTATATCGAACGGGAAATGAATTATACAAAGTTAATACACTACAGTAGGTAAAAGTAATGCATAAGAACAAACTCAATGGAAGTATATTTACATTAACACAAGTCACATGTATATTTTACATGTACTTATTATATATGCTGGGTTTTACTAGTATTTTGGTAAATCTAAATATGCTGATTCAAACTTATTTATACCCCCACTAAATGAAATTGCTGTGGGTATACTGGAATCACTCTGTTTGACGGACCACTTTTATAGCATAGGTAGTTTCTGGAGAGAAGAATTGCAATGAATGTTGGTACACATAACCACCATGAGTAGTAGATGTGCAAGACACTATTATCTTGTGTGTTTTTCAGAGTTCTGCTTTAACCTTTCCTATACAATGTAGCATAGGTAGGTTGTAGAGAAAACTCCTCTTCCAGATTTGAAATGAATATTGGTACACATTAAAACTTAGAATAGAAGATTTTCAAGACACAATTTGAGTATGTTTCCACCAAGGTGTTGCAGAGTTATGCCTCGTCAAACTCAGACATTTCTGTTGTCTAGATGTCATATGCTATAGGTAGAATGTGGAGCAAACTCCTTCAGTTTTAAAGACATTGTAATGAATGTGTGAAAACATATACACCATCAATAGTAAAAAATACAAGACACAATTTTTGTGTGGAGTTAGTAAGGTGTTGTAGAGTAATGCCCTTTTGAACTTAGATACTTTTCATGTGTCATATTACCATAGCCAACTACAACTATTACTATGTGACAACACGCCATTGCAGGGGTATTTAATCGCAACAGTGATAGCTCTAGTTTGCAGTGTTGTAAACACGTAAAAAAAGTAGTATGTACAGAATTTGAAATGAAATAGGTTTTGTTCCAGCAATTCTTTGGAATGTAGCAGTCATTTTTGTGTACCTGTATACAAAAGATCTGTGATAATTGTGCTGACATGTGATTGTGCTGACATGTGATTGTGCTGACATGTGATTGTGCTGACATGTGATTGTGAAATGTAAAGCTGTAGTGCATTTTGAAATGCCTTGAATATGTGATACGTATTTTTATTAGCATTAAGGCAAGGGAGGCTATCTCTCCACTCCCAAGCTCAGACAATAACTTCTTTATTTACACAGCTTTCTGTAGGTACATAATCTACATTTTTTTTAGTTCTAGGAATTATGATCAGCATTGATACAAAATTTAGCAAGCAAACACTGCAAAATAATTCACTGGACTGATAATGCTTGGGTAGTACTGAAAGAGTATAAGAATCTTAATACACTGGTTGGGTGTGGATGGGAATATCCTGCTCTGTCAAGTGTAAGATGAGATTTTCTAGCACTGGTAAAAACTGAAGATATCCCAATCTGGTATGCAAGAAAGGCTTGTCTTTGCATTGTGCCAGCGGTGACAAAACTTGTATAGCAAAGGGATGGTTAATTATTCGGGTATGCACTGGGCTAGTTTCAGGCTCAGATATACTGATAGTATCTTATAGGCCTACATCTTACAGCAGATCTACATCTGAAGGTGGTAATGTTGTCTCAGTCAAAAAAGTATCTTTGTCGTTCTTCATATGCACATATTTTGCTCAGTGCAATTTCAAATGATCCGTTGGTTTACATAGATATGACATGTGCATCAGCTTTTCATACAAAGTTTCTTGTATGTCAGAGAAAACCATGAGGAAGTAATGGAAACATCAAGAAGTCTCTGGCATAAGTGATCATGTAGTGCT
>JAFMSR010000005.1:51161480-51195496 GCA_022818135.1 Saxidomus purpurata | reverse complement strand
CGGTTTAAGCTCCCCAGTGGTGTTTTTGCCACTGACCGTTCCAAGGCGGTGCCCCACTGTGTTCCTTTAATTGTTCGTTTTGTCCTCGTGTGTTTGCTTTGTATGCTAGTGTGTGTTGGTAGTGTATATGTGTGTGTGTACATGATTGTGTGTGTGTGTGTGTGTGTGTGTGTGTGTGTGTGTGTGTGTGTTGGTGGTGTGCACTTCTGGGTGCTGTGGGGCTCGTTTTGGGGAGGCTGCGTTTTTGGTACGTGGCATTCCCTGTTTGATATTATTTTTGTTTTTTTGGTAGTTGTAATCCTTCAGGGATTGTTATTCGTTCTAAACCCTCGGCCTCTGTCAAGATGACACTTCTGGTGTGTGTGTGTGTGTGTGTGTGTGTGTGTGTGTGTGTGTGTGTGTGTGTGTGTGTGTGTGTGTGTGTGTGTGTGTGTGTGTGTGTGTGTGTGTGTGTGTGTGTGTGTGTGTGTGTGTGTGTGTGTGTGTGTGTGTGTGTGTGTGTGTGTGTGTGTGTGTGTGTGTGTGTGTGTGTGTGTGTGTGTGTGTGTGTGTGTGTGTGTGTGTGTCTGTGTCTGTGTGTCTGTGTGTCTGTGTGTGTGTGTGTGTCTGTGTGTGTGTGTGTGTGTGTGTGTCTGTCTGTGTGTGTCTGTGTGTGTGTGTGTTATGGGGCTCGTTTTGGGGAGGCTGCGTTTTTGGTATGTGGCATTCCCTGTTTGATATTATTTTTGTTTTTTTAGCTGCTGTTTGGTTGACATGTGGTTTCAACGATCAACGAAAGGTCGTTGCTAAAGGTTACCCCTAGGTAGTTGACAAAGTCAACTGTCTCAAGTGTATGTCCATGCAGCTTGCAAACGTTTTATTTTCCTGTCATTGTGTTAGTTTACCTGTTCCTTTTAGCTGAGCTGTGCTTTGTATTGCATAGCCTTTTGCATCTTTTATTGTTCTACATAATGAGTGTTTATTCTAACTATTGTAGTGATGTTGTAATATTAACATTCCTCATGATATTTCGGATTCTCCAGAAAATGTATACTCACAGAAGTTGGGTTTGAAATTAATGTCAAAATGCTAAAAAATAAATAGAATATTCATAGTTTTTGTGCGAGGATAGACACGTCATAGAAATATCAATCAATTTCATCAAGCTTAAGTGACAGAGAGAAAATAAAGCTGACAACAAGAAATGTACTTGAATCAACTAGGATAATTTTAACAACAATTAATAGCCTAAACACTATCTTAAGTCCGAATTCAATGCACTATTATAATTCTAATTATATTCTACAATATATTATATATCCTTTGGAACAAACAAAATTCGCTTGCACATATTAAACAATACATCGCAAGTCTATACAATCATAAAATAAACAAATATACAACAAGCAATTCACACAAATTAACACAGACAGAAAATAAATGAAACAATTCAAGGAAATTGGCCAAATTAGCCTTGTCTGCTCTCTAAGTCAAAGAGTTTTTATCCGATCTTTACCAAACTTGTTGAAAAGTTTGATAACCAGCCAAATCACCCAAGGCGCTTTTGGATTAAGCACTTGGATTGTCAAGAATTGGCTTAATTAGCCTTGTCCGCTCTCTTAGTCAAGCAGTGTCATCCAATCTTCACCAAACTAGGTGAAAATATTTGAGGGCTATGTCTAGACCAAGTTTTATAGCTAGCAAAATCGCCAAAGGCACTTTTGGATTATGGCCCTTGAATTTTCGAAAAGTTATGAAATTAGCCTTCTCAGCTCTTTAGTTCAAACAGGTGAGAAAGCCTTGTTCGCTCTATAGTTCTAACAGGTTTAAGAAACCAATGAACTCCCAGATACTGAGTTATGCCTCCTTGATGTGCATATTTTATGACAGCATGACACTATTGTTTGAGTACTGTCGACAATGGTGCCGAATAGCACTTGAAAACAAAATCATGTAAATATTTATCGTGATCATGTGAAAAAGTTGCTGATCCACTTGGCTGATCTGAAATATTTAATATTTTAACAATCCGCTTTTAATTATTATTATTATTATTATTATTATTGCATTATTATTATTATTATTATTATTATTATTGCATTGCATAGGTAGAGCGATGCCGGTGGATACTGTCTTTCACTGTACAGTACAGCATACGTGACAATAGACAGTCTTCGCGGAAAAAATGGATGATGAAAATGCAGACAGCACGGTTTCATCTGAATCCCAAAACCCCTTCCGTAATATAGGACACGAGATAAGCGATGAACAGCTGGAAACATGGCAGCAGATGAATCAGAGAGTAATTTGCAAGAAAACATTATGACTGTCTTAGATGAAAAACTGTCGTATAATTCGGACAGTGCAGGTCTAGGAAACACATTTATCAAGTCAATAAGAATACTAGATTTTAGTCATGTAATTTTATTTAGTAACATTAACTAAGCATTTCTAAATCTAGTATTTCAATTGACTTGATCATATATACTGAAAAGTCTTTAAATTTTAGATGGCCTATAAAGTCAGGTCTAAAAATTTTAAGTGTTTCCTAGACCTGATGTGGCCGACAGTGGCTAAAAAAGAAATGCAAGCTTAAAATTTAGATGTAGCCAGTCTAATTACTCTACCATGTCACTAGCCTAATTGCAGTGTGACCCCTTTTACAGTCAAAATAATTGTAAAAGTGAAGTCCTGAGCTAATTCTGAGATATTTTCGTTTTGGGTCAGAATCTAGCAGAAGAGAGATATTGCCCATACAAAAATAACAATATCTCGATGCGCGTACAATTAGTTGTACTAACCCCTTTTATAGATCTGACATTTTATATTTTAATACTACAGCCTGATGACTCACATCCGCTCCCGATTTTAATGCGCTCAGTACAACTGGATTTACTTTCTGTATCGGGTACTACGGACCCATATTACTCTATCTCTGAATACTGCCAGCTCAACTCACAAGTGTTGAAGGCAGGACTACTGGCATGAGACCAGTTTCCGAATCATACCAGTTTCCGACTACTTGTTATCATAGCTTTCGCGTAACTCTTCAGAATGGGAGTACTATATAGTTTCGAACAACATCATCCAAACAAGCAGCAAACAAAATTTCATTTTCTAAAGATAAGTACTTTCAAAGAAATTCTACATTATACATCCGTCACTGAAATTGCTTGCAAAATATGGCACAGTTCAAGTGTTGTGAAATGATAATACAGTGATGTACGAAATGGAGCGGCACAGAACAGATAATAGACAGACACTCATTACAAGCGTCGGAAAAGTAGGAAAAGGAATTTACATTTTAGAGAATAAAAGTTCTCATAGATTTAAATAATTTATTATTCCAAAACTGTTCAGTGTAAAATTATGTCGGAAACTGGTCCTGTACCTCAAGTTATTAACATTAATTAGGCTGTCCTTTCGGGGCCCCATTTTTGATATGCATGCACAAAAGACACTGGTCTTGTTTACATCATTGAAAAGAGGATAAACTGAAGTTAGTAAATGTGTAGATGACTTTTGTTTACTAAACACATATAAGAAAAAATATACAGAAAACCTCAATTTTTTGTCGGAAACTGGTCTCATACCAGTATGCATGTAAGAAATGATGGTATAGAGATTAGAGAGTGAGACAATAAAATACCTGACAGTGAATATTGTCCGGCATAAAGAAAAACATAGAAAGAAGTGTCCGGTCAATGGTTAAAATATTAGTCTATAAGTGAGAATAGAGTTAAAATGATTAATTAAACTTATTTATCACCGCCTGCCTGAACAGGTGAAGGTCAGTTTGGGTAGCAATATTATAAGCGAGTAGGAAGATACTATGTGGCATAAATGAGTGATAACACAATACTTGTGATAATCAGAGGTAACCTGCAGCTGCCGTAGGGATAGTCATGCATGTGCCTGGTTGGTCTGATAGGCGTTTGTATGTAAGATGGAAGTCTAAAAATCTAGAATGTTGTAATACACGTAGATTATTTCAATTTATAAATCTAGTTCAAATCACAACTTTTCCACTCTAAAATAAAGAATTAAATATTACTTTACACGGAAACTGAGTTTTATGAAAAGGCATTGTCTCCTCGGACACGGAGACCCAGAGTCTCCTTGCTCAGTTCAGCCAGACAGGTAGACAAAATAGAGGGATTTCCATTCTTGTAATATATTATAACTTAAATTTTACTTTTGAAACATTCGCTTGTTTACTTCTTTTCACTTTCGTTCGTTCCACTATACCTACCTTTTATATTTAACATTCTTTTCACTTTATACATGTACAAACTGAAAATATAACACAATTATGCACATGCTCCCAATTTTAAGGGTAGTTTAATGCAAAGCACCAGAGATGTTAAGTTGGTGGCCTTTGTTATGCCATAAAATTTCTTCCGGAGACAAAAAAGAGCATTAACTTAAATCTTACTCCTCTACATTTAGGGGAACTTCTAACGCTACCTTTCGTCTTTATTCATTATTTTGAAAACTACAGGTACAGTAAGAATTTACTTGAAACTTCACACGAATGATAAATAGTATATTAGACAAATTTTGATTAATTTTAATTGCAAACGACCCATCGGTAATTAAACTACACTCGCCCAAAGATAATAACCCCCAAAATCGAAAGTCACAAAATTTGCCGTTTTTCGCCATGTAGTTGGACGGAATGCACATATAAAGTCACTGCTACTAGGCCTTGTGTGCTGTCACATTTCATTTTTTGTCTGGCTTAAACGTTTCATTTTACATTGACTGAATACCCAATAAGGTGACAATATTGTACATGTTTTCAAAAACGATGTTGCTGGGAAGACAATAACCAATAATTAGAGCGCCTGATTATTCGGGTAAAGCGTACCATTATGCTGTTATGACACTTCCTAAACAGTTGGAAAATTAAGCCATTCTGAACGTGGAACCTGGAATTTAATCTCCATTCATACATGTTGAAATTTGAGTTAGGAAAACAGTTAGACTATCTATACAACAAAGGGCTCAAATTGTTGGTCTAATTGTATGTGAAATTTTTGCAGCTTTTTTGATTTGCGCTCTGTGATATAGTTGCCGTTGTTTTAAGGAATTTGAGTTTGTGACATTATTTTTAATATTTTATTAATAAACTATTGTTAAACAATGTAGTGATGGAATAACAGATTAAGATATTGATTTCAAACCTGTGAAATGCGTTGATCATTTTTTCGACTTTTGATTTCGAGGGTAGCATATTTACGCAAGCACCAAATGGTGTATTAGTTTACTAGCGGTGAAATACAACAGTCCATTTGTTGAGAAAATTTGGTTAAGATATCTGGTATAGTTTCTGAGATATTCAAAAATATTGAAAGGTAGCGTAGAAGTTCCCTTAAGTGTAGTATACACCATGTATATAAATTGTTTTTAAAAGTATGAATAATGTTCTTCATTATGAGCCGTAGAACACAAAATTAATGTGAGTTGAAATAATGGTTGGTAACAAATTATGCACATGTATTTTAGTGTATACATGTAGTTACATGACTGGATTACATGTATATACATGCCATTCTCCCGATACTCACCGGGTTCTCCTGGTAATTTATTAGACACTAACACTAGCGCCCCAGCGAAGCTTATTGGAAACCCTTCACGTTCTAATTCGCTGAGAATACTTAACAGGTGACTCTTTATACCCCCAAAACGAAGTTTAGGGGGGTATATAGGAGTCACCCGGTGGTTGGTCGGTCGGTCGGTTGGTCGGTCGGTCGGTCGGTCGGTCGGGCGGTCTGTTGCATTTTCCTTGTCCGGAGCATAACTTGAAAACTACTAGTTGGAATTCAATACAACTTCATACAATGGTCAAGCACATTGAGAGGAAGTGCAGTGCACAAGAACTATAACTCCATCTTGACTAATTACAGAGTTATTGCCCTTTGTTACTTTTCCTTGTCCGGAGCATAACTTGAAAACTACTGGTTGGAATTCAATACAACTTCATACAATGGTCAAGCACATTGAGAGGAAGTGCAGTGCACAAGAACTATAACTCCATCTTGACTAATTACAGAGTTATTGCCCTTTGTTACTTTTCCTTGTCCGGAGCATAACTTGAAAACTACTGGTTGGAATTCAATACAACTTCATACAATGATCAAGCACACTCAGAGGAAGTGCAGTGTACAAGAACTATAACTCTATCTTGAGTATTTACTGAGTTATTGCCCTTTGTTAGTTTTCCTTGTCTGGAGCATAACTTGAAAACTACTGGTTGGAATTCAATACAACTTCATATAATGGTCAAGCACATTGAGAGGAAGTGCAGTGCACAAGAACTATAACTCCATCTTGACTAATTACAGAGTTATTGCCCTTTGTTACTTTTCCTTGTCCGGAGCATAACTTGAAAACTACTAGTTGGAATTCAATACAACTTCATACAATGATCAAGCACACTCAGAGGAAGTGCAGTGTACAAGAACTATAACTCTATCTTGAGTATTTACCGAGTTATTGCCCTTTGTTACTTTTCCTTGTCCGAAGCATAACTTGAAAACTACTAGTTGGAATTCAGTACAACCTCATACAATGGTCAAGTACATTTAGAGGAAGTGCAGTGCACAGGAACCATAACCCCATCTTGACTCATTACAGAGTTATTACCCTTTGTTACTTTTCCTTGTCCGGAGCATAACTTGAAAACTACTGGTTGGAATTCAATACAACTTCATACAATGGTCAAGCACAGTGAGAGGGAGTGCAGTGCACAGTAACCATAACTCCATCTTGACTAATTACAGGGTTATTGTCCTTCGTTACTTTTCCCTGTCTGGAGCATTTTTCGAAAAACTACAAGTTGGAATTCAATACAACTTCATACAATGGTCAAGCACCATGAGAGGAACTGCTAAGAACAATATCTCTTTTTAGTTTGTTTGCAAGGTATTATGTTACTACGAACTTCTTCAGTTTATAAAGCAATCCTTTTGGGGGTATTAATCACATTTAGTGATAGCTCTAGTTTAAATTTTACTTGCTGTCAAACGGTGTATTGAAGATCAGGATGATAAGTGACCCACGTTTCCTCAAAGTTTTACAAACTTGCAAACTGTAAAATCGTCATCAGATTTTTAGCATACTTTTGAAAAACAATGTGCAAAATGATATGCCGATTTAAGTGTTTCCGTGAACCGTTACTACGGTAATAGTCTAATGTTAAAATTAGCGTTTTCTGGTGTAAATACGCTATGAATTGTCAAATACATCCGTAGAAATGCACAAGTTCCTTTAAAAAAGATTTCTCCCCCTATTTCGTACAAAAACACAGTGATTTTGCAAAATTCTCCCGGCATTGATTCAATCCTTTGTGGCATGTATGGTATTATATATAATATACAGTCTGTCAGTAGTGATAAAAAATAGAGCTGGACAAGGAGACAACTTTAATAATTTGAGGGTTGACTACGAAACTGCAGTAACTTATATGGAATAAAGAAGGACTTACAACAGTTTTGCAGTCAACCCTCATTTTAATATATTGTGAAAGACACTTGTTTGTTTAAACACTTTAATATGATTTTTCCTAAACATAACATGCAAAAACAAGCATGCATTATAATCTCATGCAACAAGTTAAACAAATAACTGATTGTTGTTAAGACTCATTGATGGTCTTGCTTATGTCAGTAGCTTAACACAGTATGCTTACTAGTAAGTATACTAAGTGAATTCTCCAGCACAAATGGTCATCGGCATTAGAAACTCGTCATATTTCGTTTTTTAGCTCACCTGGCTATGCCAGGGTGAGCTTTTCTGATCGATGATTGTCCGTCGTCCGTCAACATTTTGATTCAAATGACATCTCCTCTGAAACCTCTAGGCCAATGTTGATAAAACTATGCAGGAATGTTCCTTGCATGAAGCTCTACCAAAATTGTTCAAAGAATTCCATTCCATGCAGAACTCTGGTTGCTATGGCAATAAATAGGAAAAACTTTAAAAATCTTCTTCTCTGAAACCACAAGGCCTAGAGCTTAGATATTTGGCATGTAGCATTGTCTAGTGGACCTCTACCAAGATTGTTCAAATTATGACCCCCGGGTCAAAATTGACCCCGCGCGGGTGGGCCCTTAGTTTTTGCATAGGAATATATAGGAAAAACTTTAAAAATCTTCTTCTCTGAAACCACAAGGCCTAGAGCTAAGATATTTGGCATGTAGCATTGTCTAGTAGACCTCTACCAATATTGTTCAAATTATGACCCCCGGGTCAAAATTGACCCCGCACCGGGGGTCACTTAGTTTTGCATAGGAATATATAGGAAAAACTTTAAAAATCTTCTTCTCTGAAACCACAAGGCCTAGAGCTAAGATATTTAACATGTAGCATTGGCTAGTGGACCTCTACAAATATTGTTCAAATTATGACCCCCGGGTCAAAATTGACCCCGCACCAGGGGTCACTTAGTTTTACATAGGCTTATATAGGGAAAACTTGAAAAAATCTTTTTCTCTAAAACCACAAGGATTAGAGCTTAGATATTTGGCATCTAGCATTGCCTAGTAGACCTCTTCAAAGTTTGTTCAAATTATGCCCCTGGGGTCAAAATTGACCTTGCCCGGGGGGGGGGGATCATTTGTTTTACAAAGGCGTATATAGGAAAACTTATTTGGTATATAACATTATCTAGTGATCTTCCACCAGGCAAGTGGACTTGTACCAAGATGAGCGATATAGGGCCATCTTGGCCCTCTTGTTACAATTTGTTATTTATTTTTTGAAAAAAAAATTGCAAGCTCTTACTAGTCATAGTAAAATCAAAGGGGTCTGTAACATTATCTACCTGTCTGTTAACATTCATTTCTAATAAAGAACTGTTACTAGCATATGGATTACTGTCACATTGTTTCATATATTGTTACTTGCAAAAGGATCAATATGCAACGCCCTAACATACCTGACTTTGTTCATCAGACACTAAACTTTTAAAAAATTTATATTTTAATCAAGTGGAGCCATAATACACAGGTTTCTTTTATTTCTCACAAATCAGACATTTTTCCACTGGTCCAGACCGATGTTGTAAAACCAAAACAAATGTAGCTCTGCGAAAACAATTGCAGTATTGATAAATAATGAGATCTGGTCAAATTAGTTTGGCTAGTTACCAGTCAAAGAACTAGAAGCACTGTATTACAGTATTAAACATTTATACTGCTATCAAAGACCACCTTTAACATTTTCTGTATGAAAAAAACATGAGAATGTCACTTAAAAGCACAATTCTCTGTACATTGTATTCAATAAATTTTTAACTTTTATACAGACAAGGGAAACAACTGCAGCATGTGATAATTATGCTATTTGTATCAGTAGATCAAATTCATCATTACATAATGGTTTAATCATTAAACCCTTACCATAAACTACAGAATGTGGATATTTTACATTGTAGGAGATGATAGAGGCAAAGTACCGCTTGCAATTGTAAACATTGATATTGTATTATTGATGTACATTCTGATTAGGTGTAGTTTCTTGAGTTTCAAATAAAAGCAGTGAATGTTCTTGTAGAAACCAGTTTGTTTTGTTGAACTTAATGCATGCTGTTACTAAAGTACACTTCCTGTGGGTTATTCTGCAGGTGAGGGGATTGGTACAGATGTCTGATGATGATGATGATGATGATGATGATGAGCCTGAGCCAATGATTGACGATTCTCTACTCGTTACAAATGTAACAGCTGAGAGCCTGGGATTTACTGAGAAAGTCAGCTCGGATCCTGGACCTTCAACATCAATTATGCCAGCAACTGAAAAGTTTGGGTCTACAGTAATAACAACATATCCAGCAAGCATGGAACTTACACTGCAGTACTTGTCTGGTAAGATTACTGGTAGATAAGATAACAAGAGCTTTAGGTGCTGGTAGACCTGCTGACATACTGCCTCAATTGAAAGTGGTTAAGAGTTAGTGACTCGTAAAGCTTTGAAGGATTAAGGGTCCTGAACCGTGACATGGAAAAGTTTATAGTTTCTCACACAGATAAAATTTGTATCATGATGGTTATAACATCTCTGCGAAATTTTCATCAGTTAACTGGTGGGTTGCGTGTTCTAGTCAAAGGATGAAATTGATGACCAAATATATTTGAAGGGTTGGCGTTACAGGTTCTTAAGATTGTAGTTCGTGGTTACGAAGGGGGAACAATATGCTTATATAGAAACTTTGCCTGGATCGCAGGCAAGGTTTTAGCAAATGTTTGTACTCGAGCAAATGAAGTTTAATTGTGCATAGAACTGCCTGTTTGAGTTATTTCTTGGCAACCTCTGACTAGATTTCAGTGAAATTTCACAGAGGTGATTTTTACCAAACCTAATGCATATTGTCAGCATGTTGCACTTGGACATTGAATATTTAATTGAGTTATGGCCCCATAATTTTTTCATTCATATAGTAAACCTTGAGTTCCTTATGTGGGCTTGCTGTTTCTTAACAACCACTCCCATAAAGTCAACAAAACTTTAGAGGAGTGATAAGTACTGTACCAAGTTTAATAGTGCATATCATCAGCATGTGGTCTGATATTTTTATACCCTGGAAACGAAGTTTAGGGGGGTATGTAGGAGTGACCCGGTGGTTAGTCAAGTCAGTCCCTTGCATTTTCCTTGTCCGGACCATAACTTGAAAACTACTGGTTGGAATTTAATACAACTTAATAGAATGGTCAAGCACATTGAGAGGAAGTGCAGTACACAAGAACCATAACTCTATCTTAACTAATTACAGAGTTATTGCCCCTCTTTACTTTTCCTTGTGCAGAGCATTACTTGAAACCTACTGGTTGGAATTCATTACAACTTCAAACAATGATCAAGCACAATGAGAGGAAGTGCAGTGTACAAGATTCATAATTCTATCTTAACTTATAACAGAGGTATTGCCAAGAACCATAACTCTATTTAAGTTGTCACCCTACGACACTTCCCAAAATGTAGAATAACTGTGTCAGTGTGGCATCTACATGTATATATACAAACATTTGTTGCACAGAATTTCAATCGTAGCAAGGTATTGAAAGACCTTGATCATAGTAATGAATAGTACATGGATGATAAATGGTTGGTTTTGTGATATTTCAGGTAAGATATCATTTTTGGAATTCAGTGAAGTAATGGAGAAGGCAAATAGCTCCCAGGTAACTGGTCTTGCCACAGACGTAGGGGCAGAGGAAACACAGGAAGTTGATGAAGGTGGTAAAGATGAACCTGACAAAGATGAACCTGATAAAGAAACCCAAAGTGAGTGAAATACCCCTAAGTCTTAAATATTTACAAACATGTCTAAATCAGGAAAATAAAACTGCCCAGAGGTGTTCTTGAATCCATAATTCAGTATGTTTAATTACAATTCATAGCATTACTCCACCTGTATTGTTGCATTCATGGAAACATGATGTGTTTTCCATCTTACTAGTATTTAACTTCAAAGTAGAGAATTCTAGTAGCATTGTTGACAGGATGGCATGTTATCATTTTAGAATTTTAAATAATAAAAACCTGCATGGTCTCTTGTTAGCTGGTTATAAGTTTGAGCCTTGCTGGGCAATACATTCAGAACCAACACAGGTTTGGTGTTATCTTTTATTCTTCAGTAATTCAAGTGACATGTTATGCACTAAGTGGGACCACTCAGATATAACATAGTACTCAATGATTGAAAGTCATTGATAATGACATAGATACATTGATCTTAAGCTTTCTGTTTTACAGGGCAGAAGCAGCCAAAGAAAAAAAACCTAGGAAAGGTATGTTACTAAGCAAGCTATTGTGTATAGTACATTCTTTGGTGTAGGTACAGTCTTTTTTTATGAGAAAGGGAAACCACAAATGTTAGGGAAATTATTTATGTATTTCTCTGTGCTATGTGTTGTAGTTTTCTGTGAAAGATTTTTTCCTGATTACTTAACAAAGTCAGGTGCAAAAGTTACCAACATTTAATTAGTTATTAGTGTATTGTAACTTAAGAAATAAAACTGCTGGAACCTAAAAGAAATGGGTTTGAAGTTTTAATTAAAAGATAGATCATTTGGCAAATGAATTACAAAATGTACTTTCAAAAGTAAATGATGCTTGATAACAGTGTTCAAGCTTAAAATCATTGTCCCATTTAGCTGCAGCTTCAGCAGCAGTTTGGCTTGACAGACAGTTTCCTACAAATGCAAAGATAACATTTAGTAACACTTGTGTGCATTTAAATTATCATGTTTTGAAGCGTGGAATATCAATGCCCAGTTTTATATATAGATTAGATGAGAAAGTATGTTACATTTCATGTATAAACAGAGACGGAGAAGGAAGTGGGATCTGCCAGTTTTCCTGGAGAACATGATGGGAGAAGTCAATATGATCTTTGCTCAGGGAAATCACGAGGAAGCTATAAAACAGTGTCTAGAAATTATCAGACTTGGTGAGGTTTATATCATTTTCAAATAGCATTCAGCATTTATAATTTATTTTTAGCTCACCTGGCGCAAAGTGCCAGAGTGAGCTATTAGGATCGCATTCCATCCGGCGTCCGTCGTATGTCCGCACATATAAGTACCTTGGGTGGTAGGAGGTGTGGCCTAAGACAATAGAAATCTATTGTCTTCATTCCGTCTTTTGTCCCTTAAGTGGTCATTCTTTTTACTTAAGTGGTCACTCTATTGTTCGAGAACAATGGAAATACCACCTAATATCACCTTCGTATGGGTGTGCGTCCGTCCGTCCACCATTTCCTTCAAACGACATCTCCTCTGAAACCACTGGGCCAATGTTGATGAAACTTTGCAGGGATGTTCCTTGCATGAAGCCTTATCAAAGTTGTTCAAAGAATTCCATTCCATGCAGAACTCTGGTTGCTATGGCAACAAATAGGAAAAACTTAAAAAATCTTCTTCTCTGAAACCACATGGCCTAGAGCTTAGATATTTGGCATGTAGCATTGTCTAGTGGACCTCTACCAAGATTGTTCAAATTATGACCCCGGGGTCAAAATTGACCCTGAAGGGGGACTCACTTAGTTTTACATAGGCTTATATAGGAAAAACTTTAAAAAATCTTCTTCTCTGAAACCACAAGGCCTAGAGCTTAGATATTTGGCATGTAGCATTGGCTAATGGACCTCTACCAATATTGTTCAAATTATGACCCCCGAGTCAAAATTGACCCCGCACGGGGGGTCACTAAGTTTTACATAGGCTTATATAGGGAAAACTTTAAAAAATCTTCTCTGAAACCACAAAGCCTAGAGCTTAGATATTTGGCATGTAGCATTTGCTAGTGGACCTCTAGCAAGATTGTTCAAATCATGACCCCCAGGCCAAATTGACCCCGCCCCCGGGGGGTCACTTGGTTTTGCATAGGCTTATATAGGAAAAACTTTAAAAAATTTCTTCTCTGAAACCACAAGGCCTAGAGATTAGATTTTTGGCATGTAAAAATGCCTATTTGACTTCTACCGAGATTGTTCAAATCATGACCCCCAGGTCAAAATTAACCCTTCCCGGGAGAGGGGGGGGGGGAATACGGAGGATGGTGACTTGATTATACATAGGCTTATATAGGGAAAACTTAAGAAAACAAGAAGGTTGACAGGCAGAGAATAGTTATTTGGAATGTTACTAAGCATTGTGTAGTGGACCTCTATGAATTATGTTAGAATCATGAGCCCTTGTATTATAGCCAATGGTAGTCAGGTGAGCGATATAGGGCCATCATGACCCTCTTGTTTTCAAGTAAAGTGACATTATGCGCATCTTACCTTTTTCAGCGATAGTTTTAAAATATATAAAATCAATTTTCGGTTGCTGTGCATTTAAATGTGTTAAACTAACAATAATGCCGCATTAGTATTTGAAGTTGGTGCTTTAGAAATAAAAAAATTGGACTAATAAAATAATAGTTCCTTTGTTATTAGCTCGACTATTTGAAGAATAAGGAGGCTATTGCACACGCCCCGGCGTCGGCATCTGCGTTGGTTAAAGTTTTTAATAAAGTCAAATATCTTGAATACTATCAAAGGTATTGACTTGAAACTCAAAATATATCTTTACCATCAACATCTACACCTGAGGAAACAATCCCCATAACTCTGTTTTGATTTTTGACAGATTTATGCCCCTTTTTAACGTAGAATTTTTTGTTAAAGATTTTTTTAAATTCAAATATCTTGAATACTATCAAAGGTATTGACTTGAAACTCAAAGCATGTGTCTACTGTCAACATCTACACCTGAGGAAACAATCCCCATAACTCTGTTTTGATTTTTGATAGATTTATGCCCCTTTTTAACTTGGAATATTTAGTAAAAGATTTTATAAAGTCAAATGTTTTGAATACTATCAAAGGTATTGACTTGAAACTCAAAGTATGTGTCTACCATCAACATCTACATCTGAGGAAACAATCCCCATAACTCTGTTTTGATTTTTGACAGATTTATGCCCCTTTTTAACTTTGATTTTTTTTATGGACTTAAAATGTATGTTTACTGTCAACATCTTCACCTTTTGATGTTTATGCCCCTTTTAACTTAGAATTTTGTCACAGTTTTTACCAGACTAAAATGGAAATACTCAAAATGGCTTTCTTTTGAAATGTCATAGAATAATTATGCAGCATGCAGTGGTCATGCTTTTTTAATTCTATACATATCAATTTTGAAAAGTTACAAAGTTATTCATGATCAAATTTACAAGGTTATATATTTTTTTGAAATTATCCCCTCCTCCCTCCAGTTGGCTTACAGAATCCAGAGTAAGGCTTTGAATGTAATGTACATTTACAAAGGTCTTTGAACAAGTTTCATATCTTTGACCTTAATTCTTACAGACAATTACACAATACTCCTGTTCTTTGACAAAAAACCCATTTTACCAACAACCTTTCGAATAGTCGAGCGTGCTGTCATGTGACAGCTCTTGTTGTTGTTGTTGTTGGTAGAGATTTCGGCAGTGAAAGGGAAGCAACTCCTGCATGCATTCAGTTTTTTTCTTAAATTGACTCTCCCAGTCAAAATAGGAAAAGTAATATTTGGAAAGTTATTATTTCGTACTGGTAGCAGGAAGAGTTTGGTGTATTGGGTTAAAAGCTGTTATTTCCTCTACCTTTTTTACACACACATATTTCAGCTGACTTGTAAAAAAATGTGCATACTTCCACTTTAAAATAGCCTGAGAAAGCTACATGTATATCAGTAGCCTAGCAACAAAAATGGTTGAAAGTTTGTAAAATTTTAATCAGTTTATTACGTCGAACTCAGTATGAGTATCTGAGTCAGAAATCAGTTTGAAAATTTGTACCAAAGCCATAGTTTTTGGGTCTCTGCCAAAATTTGACCTGAAATTAAGGGGGTTATAGATGATGATGAAGAAAAGAGTTGGTTTGAAATGTGTCTGTAATGAAAATTGATGATTTTTCAGTCTTGATTGAAGATAAACCCTTTATGAAATTCTGAGTTTTAAAGTGAAATTTGGTCCAGAAATGTGTTGAATGTTCTCCTCTGAAAAAAAATGAATTTCCAGAATATTTATTTTTTTAAATTGATACAGTGTGCTCAAATTTTCAAGTTTTGGACCAAAAATGAACATACTTTGTAGTTGGACTTTCGACTTGACATAGGAGTGGGTTACAAGTTAAATACCAACTTCCTAAAACCCAAGCCTACCCCTAGATATATGGACAAGGTCAACATATGCCTGAGTATTATGGTTACTAATAAATGAGATGACCCATGTTAGATTTGTAGTCATGACAAATTATAGCACTACTACAGAAAATAGGCCTGTTTGAATAGCAAGTATGCATGAACATTTCGACAACATGATGTATTACAACTTTTTATTTCAGTAAAGTGTCACATGTAAAACAATTTGTATAGAACCATGTAAACTGGCAAAATAAAAAAGATTGCAATTAGTGAAGCACTTCCATGTGAGTTAACCTGTTACGTATTGAATTCTTTCAGCACCAAATGCAAACAAGCCATTCCAGACTTTAGGTATGATATATGAAGACATGGGTGATGTACAGAAATCATTGCAGGTTGGTTACATCTAAACAAGTATTGTATCGTCATCTAGCAAGTGTTTCAAATAGAGTAAAGTCACTGGTTGTGCACCAGTTGCTCTGATGCGCAGGTTGAAATTACTGTGTAGACCACTTTTCATGGAAAAAGTTATATTAGTTGCAGTAGCATGTTTGAGCTCCGGTCCTGATACTTTGTAGGGAGTTTTTGCATATTGAGAGTAACTGACCTATGCTGATTCTGTGGTCAGTAAGTCAAGAGTATCTCTTAGTAACAGATGGTTGCTATTGTTGTTCTGGTTTCAAGAAATGGTCCTTATGCAGTGCAACTAGATAACTGTGGCCTATAGATAACCCAGTAGTTAAAGGTTAGGGTCACAATGACTTTAGGATTTTTAAACATTACTGATAAAAAAGCAAGAGAAGTCATTTAAACATAAATGCTGAAAATGGTTACTGAGAAATAGCTACAATTGATTGTGGATAACTGCTTAGGCATATGGCCCCCTAGTATAATAGATTGTTTTTCGATTGAGTATATAGATGACATTTGCTGAAAGGTCTATTCCAATACACAGGAGACACACCAAATGACTGGTAGTTTGCATATTTTCAGTACTCTCTGATAGCAGCCTACCTAGCACCTTATGATAGTGAGGAATGGGCAAAACTTGCAGATATGTGCCTAGAACAGAATGATATTGGACAAGCTATTAAATGTTACACTCAAGGTAACCCAAAATCAATTATTTGTGTGTGAGTCAGTTTTTATGGAAAATTTGTGTCAAATATAACTGTGATTGAGAAGGTAGATAAAAGAACCAGTGTTAAATGTACAGTCGAACTTAGTTTGAGTTAACTTGGGCATCAATAACTTTAGGAGCACAGATACATCACGATCTCTTGGCAGTCCTGGCAAGATTTCTTTTAACTACACATCACCATTGATAGCTGAAGGATCGGTAACTTGATAACTCGAGGAACAATGTTGTCCCATTGGGTAGTTTTCTTACTTATTGTTATTGTTACTTACAAGTGCATCTATATTTGGATTCTCACATGAAGAGGCATGGTCAGTAGCAGGGCTCAAACCCATGACCCTCAATTACAGGTTACAATGATTTCAAGTAAGAGACTCTTATCCACTGGACCACAGAGGCTGAGAAGATGAAATTTGAATCTTCTTAAAGTACTTTAATCCAAGACACTTGTTCATGAGATATACTTGGTGTAATTCACAATACATGTATATATACATGTATATTGCTGCATGTGACAAATTTATATGAACATTCATAAATAGCAAGATTTTTTCTTTCATTTTCAAAAAATTAAATACCATGTTGCAAGTGTTTCAAGTTAAATAATGCTACAAGTGCAGTTAGTGTCATTGTCTAGACATAAGAAGCTTGTAGCAAATGAGAAACTAATACATGTAATCAAGTTAGACTATCTAAACTTTACAGCTATACATGCAAATGGAGAGAACAAGTTGCACTGTTTATGGGAGCGAACTAAATTGCATGAAACTTTAAAAGACCACAGAAAAGCTCTTGATGGATACCAGATGTTGCTGCCACTGCTGTCAAAGAGTGACTCGGAAAAGTACTTGAAACTGGCTTGGGGAGTTACTAGGGTATGTGTCCAGATTATGTGGAAAAGTTTGTGGAAGCAGATTTCAAAATGTGTAACAAAACTGGGGTGGTATTGAGAGGTAGTTAAATCAGAAAATGGAAGAATCATTGTACATGGTCATCTGGATTAAGTGACTTCTTGCTGCAGGCAGTCATTAATGTTGCATGTCTGATAGCCAATTTATAATTTGATAGAAAATACCTTTCTGAAGCAGCTTTAATGTGCACTCTTGTGGTATACCTTGGCAGTTTGAATCCTGTGTTTAGACACACATTTATGTCCGGACTGTAACTTTGTTATGCATTTTTATTTTTGATTTGCAGATTTTAAAATCACTAGGCACGAATTTTCAGCACTTCAAGATGATGTGTTGTGTGCAAAACCCACAACCCTATCTCAAAGATCAAGTTCACACTTATTGATAGAATTTAAAGGTCATGGAATACTGTATACATGGTAACTCTGTCATGCATGGAAAGATTTAAAAATAACATGGCACAATTGTTTACATGAAGGTCAAGGTCACGCTTAGAGGTCAGAGGTTTTAGAATCCTGTATATATGTACATGTTTGTGTCCAGATTGTAACAATGTCATACATTGAAGGATTTTAAAATAGTTTAGAAAAAATGTTCAGCGCATGGAGAAATAAAGTGTTGTGCACATCCACAACTTGAAGGTCAAGGTCACTGACTGAGGGATACCACTTTGGGAGCATTTGTCACCTGTGAGGGACTGCTCTTGTTTCTACTCTGCAAGACTTCATCTTAACAGAATTGTCTATTTCAGAGTTACTATGAGCAAGGAGAGAAAAAACGTGCAAGAGACACAATGACAAAGGCTTTCACGGAACATCCAGACCAGATTACATCAGAGGGTACGTTTACAGCTAAAATATTTTAGTAAAGTGTCATTTTCAACATCGATTTTAATATTGTTGAAGCTAAACTTGTAGTTTTTACTAGGTTAAATAAGCACTAAGTCTTGTTAGAATATTCACTCAGATTTGATAATTTTCAGATAAGCTTTGTGATCATTCCATAGCACTTTGTATGTGAAAACTCTTATGTCCCACAGATTAATGGTTTCACATCAGCTACTTTTCATTATAACAGCATAGTGGATTGGAACCACTTGCCTGAGAACATAAAAAAATCCAGATCATATAGCGGTTTCAAGAAATCTATTAAAGCTTACCTAATGTCAGAAATGGAGAAAAGAGAAAATCCTTTTTCTTAAATATTTTTAGTCAGCAGTAACTTGTCAGGTCTTATATACATGTAGTAAGTCTAACAATACCTATATAGTTACTGTATTAAAACTACTCACTACTACTTCACAAGTAATATATTAGTATTTTTCTGTGTGATATTAATGATTGTGATTTAAAATTGAATGTTAGACATGGACCTCTTGATAAATATAACTGCTTTCCACAGTGCCTTGCATATGTATATGCATCTGCAACCAGAATCAATAAATAACCAAGATTTTAGCAGTTTGAATATCAACACTTTTAATCAGACAAGAATAAACATTGTGGCTTAGTGTTGGCTGCAGAACAGGACTGACCAGGGGAGACGACCGACTGCCTTCCATAGATGTTACAATGGCGAGTCAGTGATCTAGTTTGAAAGTGTCATGTCCCAACAGTTGCACCCCCACACCCTGAAGTAGACGGTTGTTAGTGGGTATAACAGTAATATGACATTGCACAAATAAATGAACCTATCTATCTATGTATCGATCTTTTCAGATGTGAACTTACTGCTTGAGTTGTTGATACCAGACAAGAAACACATAGACAGCCTCATGGTATGTACTTGAAAAAGTTAAGGTTGAAACGTCTGTTTGTCAGATTAAGTAGTCAATATAAAAATGCTTTCTTTAAATTGTCAACCAAAACATTTGTTTATACACATTCCCCGAGAAAGTATCAAGTAGGCATTTGGTATAGTAGTTTTAGCATACCAGATTGCCTAGTTCAAGACAGACAGCTTTCTGTATAAAACTATGTTTTTAATTTATCTGACATTTTTGTGTGGGTCACCACAGTACTTGTATGTATTATAGGCAGCAAAGGTGTGTGTATCAGTTAACAGTGTGTTATGCAAAATTCATTGAAGAAGTATTATGCAAGGGGTGGTCTGAAAATATGTGGACTTTTTATGATCCTCACTTTCATGTGCATTTCCATAGCGATTCTATACATGAGTGAAAATTACATTCTCTTGTGAATAATTCACGCAGATGATTTTCAGTGAAGAGATTGTGTGAACATTTTATATGCTATTTGTACATGAGAGTTGCCTTGCCATATTTACCAAAGACTGCAGAAAAGATTTGGAGATGTCTGCCTATCACGTTCTGCATTTTACAAGGGGGTTTCTGAGTTTCACAGCAGTAGAACCAGCGTTTGTTGAACAGTCCCTTAGACATAGGTCTGTTTCATGGTTTGCAGACAGAATACAAAAGCCCACACAGAGGTGGTAAAAGTACATAGATGTAGATGGAAAATACTTCGAAAAAGAGTGAAAAGATTGTTTTAAATATTTGATACTTTCTGCACAGTACCAAAAGTCCACTTATTTTCCAACTGCCGTTGTAGCTATAAACAGTATTAATGTTGATGTATATTTGAAAGAACTAGTAAGTTGTAACGAGTGAAATTTAACATTTACAGGTATTTGTGAAGCACTGTGGTGTACGTTTCACCTTCAAAGGTGGGAAACATTGGTCAAGTGAACACAGCCTTACAATGTCAGATGTGAGAGATGATGTACCAGTGAGGTTAGCAGTTCTCTCCCTTAATAAATCTGTCATTTATTAGTCCCCAACCGATCGAAGATTGTTTGGACCTATACATTTGCTCTGTTGTGTCTGTCAGTCTGTCTGAGCTTACGTATAGATATTTACGTGGCTAGATGAACAATACGTACCGTGTAACTGTTAATTCTATTCAGTCAGTCTGTTATGTGGCTAAAAGAACAATAGCATAGCCACATAAGTATCACTTTGTGAGAACGTCCATCCGTCAGTTTGTCTGTCAACACTATGTGACTGATTATGAAACAACTTCACACAGTTGTTGTCCATACAACAAAGGTGTGTCATGTACAACATCCAGGGGGCAACCTTGAAGGTCAAAAGACAAACTTTCTCAACCTCTGCAAGGATGTTTTTGAAACATGAGCCAAATGGTCACCTCGTGGAGACTACATGCAATATCAGTGTTTCAACTAAACCTGCTCAAGGTCAATGTCACATTTAGGGTCAAAGGCCATGTTTCTATATCTCCCAAATCTTTTATATGATTTCCTTGAAACTTAGACTAAATGTTAATCTCATGGAGATACTGTGAAAAATCCATTTCTCAGCCAAGTGTGTTTCAACGTCAAGGTCACACTTAAAGGTATATGGTCACCAGACCATATCTTTTTAACTCTTTGAAGAATTTGCATCAGGCTTGGGTCGAATGTTACTCAGATCATGATGAAAAAGGTCAAGGTCAAAGGTCATGTGACTATTAACCTTTGAAGGATGTTCATGAAACTTAAGACATATGTTCATCTCATCACATCCTATTTGTTTTGGGACCTTGTATTGCATGGAAATGTTCCATCCACTTGTTTAAACAAGCCTTTTGTCGCAATTTCTTAAGAGAGATAACAAGTGGTTCAGCCAGCTGTCACAATGAACTATGATAAACCTTTCAGATGTGAAGTTCCAGAGATGTTACCAATAGACCTGAGAGTAAAACTGACTGTTTGTATGATTCATCTACGATATATAAAACTGGTGCAGGTTAGTTATACAATATGCCTGACTTCAAGTATTATTATTGTTATATCTGTGAGAAATTTACAGTTTCTGGAGGCGTACATGGTACAACAACAGGTTTATTTAAAACATAATGGTTGTGTTCAGTCCACAGTCAGTAGTAGAGGACACATTTTGGGATATAAAGGAAATGATTGAAACAAATAGACATCATTTCATTGAAGTGGTTCAACCAATTTTTGTCAATAGTCTGTTTCAAATGGAGAGGTTGTTTGTACAAAGAGAGGTTAATACTGGCAAAAAGACCCAGTGATACTGATTAGAGTTAGTGGCCACCTGTACATATATCTGAAATACTGCTATAAATAGGAATGAAATCAAACACCCAAAACCATTGATTTATATCATAAGACATTATCATCCACACAGGCAGTAGTCGAACCATTGTTTGAAGAAGACATTGAAGCTATGGGAGATCTGTACCTGGATATAGCTGAGGCCTACATGGATAATGACTACCACAGGCAGGCAGAACCCTTGCTCAAAATGCTAGTCAACTCACAGAATTATCATCTTGTAAGTTTTTAGTTGGTTTAACTCAACAGTGTTGTGTTCAGATTTGTATATCATTGTAAATAAGAAAAGAGTTAGTTGTCATGTCCTTTTGTGAAGTGGGAACAGTACAGGAATAATTGTACCAGCGTATCACCTGCTTGCAAACTTGGCTCTTTGTCCTCGTCTAATTACAGGACTATTAAAACTTCGCTCAAATTTTAAGCATCTCTGCACAAGAACAGGTAGAGACTCCCATTATCAGACAGGTATAATCACTGACTGATTTAGAAACCCATGTAATTATCAGGGTGCAGATATGCGGAGTAGGAGTGGGATGTAGTGAAATGTTTTATATGAAAGTTACTTGCATTTTCTTGTGTAGGTCTTTAATTAAAAAGTGTAATTTTCAAATATTCATCTATCAGAACATGTATCTGCTCTCGGTAATCTTTACAAGGTACTATATTCTTGATTCCAACCTACAGGCAGCAGTGTGGTTGAGGTATGGTGAATGTCTAAACAACCTTGGAGATATGCATGGTTCTGTAGAGGCTTACACAAGAGTTGTCCAGTTGGCCCCTTCACATATAGGGGCCAGAATGTCACTATCTGCCATTCAGCAGCAAATGGGCAAACACGATGAAGCCCTTGAGCTACTGCAGCATGGTATGTAAGGGTTTTACTGTTTGATGAAGTTTAGAGGCTATCAGGTACTGAGACATGTCTGGTATAACTGAGTTCTGATTGGTCAGTTTTTAGCATGGTCAGTAATAACATTGAGTTTACAGAACAAAAAAGCATAATATCTGTGAGATCGGTGTTGCTTTAATCTGCAATTTAGATGTACATATGCAAGTTTGTTCAGACTATGGGATTCTAAATGGACTAAAAGGATGTGATTTTTTTTGCAAATCTTTGGTTTATGATAGCTGAAAAGCAGCAAAGTTTAAAAATCCAGATGCCTTAAGAGTTTTAATATTATGAACCAAAGACAAAAAAAATGCTGTTAAGAAGATACTGTAAATGGAAGTGGAAAGACTGTGACTTGAAGTGATGCCATTTCCTGACTGACAACATGTGTGTGACTATAATTGTGGGAATGTATCTTTCAGATGATGGTGAACAGAGAAAACTGACAAAAGAGGTTTGTAAGGTTTAGTTGCAGTTTTTACAGTTTTAATGTTTCAATTTTCTTTGGGTTTAAGGCCTGTTTCAACAATAAATTCGGACAGTTTACTTACCCATTGTCCCTAGGAAGCACCAGTACAAGTCCAATCCTCCACATCATGAGAGGCAACATGCATGCCTTTACATAATGTCTGCTTCAAACTTATGAAGTAGCAACCATTTTTTAAAAGAGAAATTGTATTTTGTTTTACCCAAAATGAAAGAAAGTAACTATGTCAACTAGAAGTGCATGATAGATAAAGTTATCAAATTATGTATTAAAACTTGTTTGCAGCTAATATTTTTGTCACAACGCACAATGCAAAAAGGTCTGGAGCCATGTCTGTACTCTGGAGCTATTTAAATCTATATGCCAAACCTCTTTATACATCTTTAAACTTTTAAAATGGCAGCGTAACTTTACTTTAATTGACACTCTTTTTAATAGTACACAACATACAAAAATTTAATAAATGCCCTAGAACAAAGTTTTTTGGGAGGCTAACATTTATCAATTTTATCAGTGTTTCCAAGAAGACTTTATTTTGTTACTTCCTTTCTGCTATACAAGTACACTTTGTGAAATTCATTTACTTACCTGTTTACATTGATAATATGTATCATGTAACTATTTACTGAGATAGTTCTTCTTTGATGACTTTAAATACATCTTTTATTTCATGATGATGACTTACTGATTAGCTGGTATGCAAGGATAAGGAACATATGACATTGATCCGGTTGCTATGTGTGAAATTTGCTTACTGTAGTAATAATTGATTGATTTTCCCTATAACTAAGAGAACAGTAACATTTTCAGCAGCTAGAGGAGACTACAATTGCAGCAGTTGACATTATGTCTCACAAATTTTATTTACAACTACTGCAGAATGTTTTGGCTAACCTACATAATTGTTTGCCTTTTTCACTAGGAGCAGCAGATGCTGCTACAGAAGTGTCACTTACTGAATGCCCAAGGAAAACTGGATGAGTTCCTAGAAACAGCCAAACAATTACTGTTCCATGAGTGGAGGGAGCTTGAAGCAGAAAACAGTGAGTTTGCTTAAATCTTGATTTTGTTGAATTGTTTAACTCCTCTGATTTTCCAAAAAATCATAGAGCTGTTGTCATCATCTTGTTGATGGTTAGCAAAGATGTCAACATTGCAGCATAGTAAACTTTGTGTTTATGTTGTCTTCATATTTTCAGACAGGTGCATTATGTAATGGTGCTGGTTATCTGTCTGTCCAAACTTTCACTAAGCTACTTATTTGACTACAAGGACAATAGATAGCTGTAAATTCTACTCTTTAAGCTTGTTATGTGGCTAAAAATATCCATCAAATTGAAAATCTATAAGGGGTATATGTTCATTTCAATCTCTCAATAAGAGAAGTATTGAGTATACATGTAATGTCATTCTTGCATGTTTTCAAAGTATTCCTTGTTTTTTTAAGTATCTGTCCTGGAAAAGTTTGAATATTTTGAACAGTAAAATTACAATGAAAACTGTTTGAATTACACAGATCTGTAAATAGATATTGGTGTGCAATAATTTCAGTGAGTTACCTACAGGCTATTAGAACATACAAGCACAGAAAAGACAGTCTCAGGAACCATTTATTGATCAAGGGAAAAGATACAAGATTGGGTAACCTTTTTAGAATAGTGTAATGTATCTTTGATAAAGATAAATATCTTAAGATTTTTACCCAGTCTGTCCATAGTGGAGAAGTCTAATTGATCGAAGTGTTTCAAATGTATCAATGAATTGAAAAAGGTGTATCAGGAAGTATGTAAATGTTAGGGAATAGTAATTTACATAGATGCTTACTTCCTCAAAAATTCTTCTTTTTCTGCCTTAAGCATTTGTTACTATTGCAGTGTATGTCCTATTGTGAAGGTTTAGATGTGCTTCAATGTGTTATTTCTATGTTTTTAGTGAAGGGATTGACCTCTGTAAAGAATTCATCATTGGCCATTTCCTTTGATGACCTCTGGGACATGTTTGTGCGTGTAAGTTCCTTTAGAGATCCATTGAAATTAGTAATTCCTTCATAATTATATCATCTCCTGCCCGCCCGCCCCAAATGACATTGTTCCAGAGCTCTGTAGCAAGAAAGTCACAGTGATTCTTTCATCAGGTTTTAAGCAAAGTAATTGCAGTTTGACCATTACCATAATTTATTTTCATTCCTTACACATTATAGCCTGAAGCGGTTATTCTTGTTACATATTAAAGAAGTAACTCTGTTTTCACATTATAACCCTAGAACAGTAGTAAAAACTTAATTTGACAAGAATGATACAGATCAAAGGCAGTTGTTAAATGAACCATTATATTTACAGTTGTGTAAAGCATTACTTGAGAATGAGAAGTACACAGAGTTTGAAGAGGTAACTTTACTTGGTATGCTATGTCCACTGTTCAGTCAGGAGGAAAACCTGTTAAATGTAAGTACACAGTAACCACAGCCTGATAGTACTACATTACACATAGCCTTACCAGAACAACTTGGTAATGTCACAGATTAAACATGTTATAAGTACGTGGATTTAGTTTCAATTAGCCTAGAAGAACAAAAGTTGCTGTTAGTGAGTGTACTTCCTAAATTGATCATTGGTATGCATTTTGAATACATGTACAATAGAAACTCACTAAACTGGAACTTCACTAAACTGGAATCCTCGGGATACTGGACTTTTTTCAGAGTCCCGTTTTTTCCCCTTCTATTTTCAATGTAAAAAAATCCCTACAAAACCGAACCCCGGAATTCCGTATACCGGACAAAAAATCTGTTACTTGTCAACGTAATTTTACCTCACAAAACGGGACATATATTTGTTCCAACATGTCAAAATGATTTTGTGAATTAGGAATTCGCAAATCGGGTGTCACTTTGTTATGACAGCCGTTGCGTCGTTAAATATTGCACCTGCGATGTTTGATGTCGGGGGAGATAACTCGCTTATCAATAATGATGATTGCGCTGTGGATTGACTGCCGCAAGATAATCAAACTTGTGAAAAGAAAATTGATTGAAGCATTAATTTGTTTGTTGCAGAAAATAAAGAACTAGAAATGGTTATTAAGTGATCATTTTGGAGGGTTGTTTTATCTAAAGATTTCTGTGATTGAATCAAATTAGAGCGGTGCGTTAATAAAAGGTCCACTACTAAGCGAAAATTAAGTGACAGTTATTTCAATGGCAAGTACATTACCTTATGCAAGACACTAAATAATGAAGATTTGTCAGGTTAAAATTTACAGAAAGTGTTTGGAACACAAAGAAAAGTATGTTTATTATGTTGAAATCTCAGTGATTCGATAAAATGACTACCCAGGTCTTTTTAACTTTCTTCATAATGCATAGAAAAATAATTGTACATGTACTGTGGTTTATTTAGAATTTCTACATACCAACTTTCATTTTGTATTAAAAATAACTTATTTCTGTTTTTTAAAGTATATTTGAATTTTCACTTTCCTTAGTATTGGACCTTTAAACTATCAAACATACTTAACAAGCATTTAATCACAGATAATCCAATAATTTGTTTGTTAATGTTACTATGCATTATTTCAAGTTACTTGAACCATTGTTGATGTAAAATAAATGTTATCTTTATGTGTTTTCATTTTATTTCAGTTTTCAATTTCCCTTTAAAGGTTAACTCAGTTAATATTTGAGTAAACTTACTCCGTACATCAAATCCTCACTAAACAGGAATCCACACTAAACAGGAAATTTTGCCCAGTCCGGACTTTGTCCGGTTTAGTGAGTTTCTACTGTACTATAACCTTTCTGAAAGAAGTAAATTTGACAACTCCCTAATATGAAAGATAAAGTGAAATGTTGTTGTAACATCTCCAGATTGATTGTATCAACTGTTAGTATGCCATTTATACGATTCTGCCTTGTGGACCAGGCTAGATGGTCTTGATGAAAGAATTACTCGATACATTAGCAGTGAGGCAGTAGTCAGTTTGCAGTGTAACTCAGCATTGGTTTTGTCTTGTTCAAAAATCATATCACATCAAATGCATTCTTTAATACATAAGTTTGTACCTGGCTTCAACAGAAATGTTTTCTATTTTGCAGGATTTTGAATGGTTGGTACTGAATGCTGCAATCATATCAAAGAATCCAATACGTGCATACCCATTTGGTAGACAAATGGTACTGGAGGTAAGTTTATTTAGACAATTTCTAAATGGACTGATGGTGATCCATTGTAGCAGTCGGTTAGTAGTCCATTTTGCATGCAATGTTGCAATAGCTGGTCGGACATAACAAACATATGATAAGTATTACTGATCTGGACATTAATGAGAAAACTTTTGATCTTTTAGCATTAAAATGATACAGTTTATTATGTTTGAGAAATTTGTAAGTTGTGAACTATAAAACCTGTTCATTTCTGGTTTACATAGAATGTGGAGTCGGTGCAAGTGTGGAACATGTTTATCCAGGTGATAATGGTGTGTAACGATCAGAGACATAACAGATTCTGTCTGCGCAAAATGATGACGGTAGGTTGAAATGTGTAACTAGTGAAAACTGCAGGCTGCAGTCAGCTATAAATACAATATTTGGTTGACATTGCTACAAGACAGAAAAAATCATCAGACCTTAAACATTGTGAACATTTTATGGTATTAATGGCATTATTCATTTGCTAGTGTAACTTACAATATGGGACATGGGCGTATGCATTAATCACCACATTCAACTATCTGTTAGTGTTGACAGATACAAGTCGTGGAAAAATCCGGCAGTTTATTAAACATCAGAGCTACAACAGTTAAAGATTAGCTTAGAGGCAGCCATGTGTACATCTAACAGACTAAATCAGTAATACACATATGGTTATATGGTTTTTTGCTCACCTGTCTGCAGTGCAGCTGGTCTACACCCGATGGATCACTATTTGTGTCAGTCTGTCCAGCTTTTGTCTATCATACTTGAACTTTATAGCAAAGTATCTCTAACAGTGATTGACTTCAAACTTAGGACATAGGTAGATAGCATTGATAGGGAGAAATACAGAACACAACATAGACAGGGAGTGCAGTGTACAAGAATCATTACTCTCTTATTCCTTTAAAAAACATCTGAAGTATTTTACTTTGTGAAAGAAGCATAGGACAGAAGTAGGACTTCAGTCATAAAGCGTTTTATGCAGAAAGCAAGTCCTCAGTGATTGCAACCATATCGGTACTTTCACTGGAAGTCAGAGCTAAAATTGTTGGTAAACATCCTTTAAATCTGTCGGGGTATTTTTTCATTTGATAGTGGAATTTATTGTTTCTACAACACTGTTCTGTAAATTGATTACAGGAGCCTAACAACATCATGTTGGGGATCATGAACGGACATAACTCAATGGCATGTGGTACCTACAAACACTCCCTTGGTATGTACACAAGAATGATAACAGTCATATATTTAATAAGTTATCACTTAACACAAATGGTGTCTAAAGCAACTTTGACGTGATGCATTTTTCTTTCACCGTTTATGACAGTTGTGGTATGATTTATGCACACTACCTTGCTAAGTGTTCAGATTTATTTCCCGGTATTAGGTTCCTATTACAGCCATTTGCAATACTGATTGTGTCATGTTCTTGTGTTTTTAGGTGAATATGCGAATGTATTCCGACGAACCCCAACTGATCCCATGATGAGCTTGTGTATAGGGCTGGACTTTATACATAGTGCATCACAAAGATTTGCTGCTAAAAGGCAGTATCTCATTACACAGGTAGGTCTTTCCACACTTCCTTCACTGTTGGACTATCTTGGGAATGAATGTTGTGCCACATTTTGGTTTTAAATATTTTCATAGTTTCCATTGTACATGAAGTAATAAAATGATATATCCTGTGTCTCCTGTTCTTTCTAAATTAATCTCAATGAATTTATCCCATTTTCTACTTTGGTAATTTTACGTACATTTAGCTCAATGCAGATCTTTCAAGGTAAATGGAAGAATATACCCGTCTTGCACATAGAAATTTTAGGAATTGAAAATTAGTGCATTTTAAGCAAAGTACCCTGTAGGAAAAATTACCATGAAGCTTTCATTGATTAGATTGGAATACACTTTGTGCTGTCTGAAGGTAAAATAATGCAGAATCAGACCAGAAAGTCTTCAATGCTGGTTAAACCACAGACATCGTAATGGTAATAGTTTGCAAGTAGTATCAGAATAATTAGAAATGAAGTCATGTACATATTTCAGATGATAATGTATTTCAGGGACTGACATTTCTGAACAACTATATAGAATTACGAGGGGAATGCCAGGAGACATACTATAATCTTGGCAGAGCTTTGCATCAAATCAGTAAGTTGTTAAACAGGGGCTCTAAAGTATGGTATCATAGTGAAGTATTTTTGGTGGAGTGAAATATTTTAACTGGTTATTAATTTGAGCACATGTAATTTTTGCTTTATCATACATAAGTGCAGCAGGTAGGGTTATGTTGTAGTCATTATTACTGTTAAAACTATTCAAAGAATAGTGTGAGCTGTTCCACTCACCATCATACATGTCTGTGTCACATATAAGGCATGAGTTTCACAGTCACAAGTTTGTTACCTTGACATTTGGTTAAAGATTTATTGCGTGTGTAATTGCAGACTAACACCATAAAATCTGTTTTCAGATGTCCTGTATGCAGCTGTCCATTTTTACAAGAAAGCACTTGGATATCCACCAGCTGTTGGAGCAAAGGGGGTAAAATTTAATATCTCTTGTACTTTATTTGCCAAATTTTACAAGGCTAGAGGAGTGGGACCTTAATAATAGCAGAGGATTCTTCACTATGTCCAATCCACTCTTACTAGTTATCCATGAGAGAGTTTTTGACTGTTTTCCTCAAATAACATTGTGAAATGAATTAACACAAATGTTCACTGTATCAAGAAGTGTGCAGAGTTCATGTTGCAAGCAAGTTGTTGAAGTAGAAGGTCACTTTAGAAACAAAATGATGTCATATTAGTCCCTGGTCTGTATCTCATCATTATGAAATCACTTGGAGAAATATTCACAATACATTGTACTATTATTGCAATAATGTTCACCACACCACGGCAATGTGCATTTTTCAGCTATCTATGTTAAAAGTGGTTTTAACTCTAGTGACTATAGTTCAGCATCTACAACGCGTTGCAGTTGGGTTTGCCCTTATGCTGTTTTAGCAATCAATAGAGTTACAATCTTACGTCACACAAAGGCGAATCTGAAACTATTAATAGAGCATGTATATATCGGTTAACTCCTCCCCTCCGTACTTTCAATGACAAGGCCAAATAGGGACGCATGCGATCAGTCTTTATTTGATTCTGACGTCACGTTCTGCCTAAACCGCATTCATGCACTCATTTGATCCAAAAACGTGGAAAGAAAAAATTAAAGTCATGACAGAATCAATATCGGATATTGTAGATATTAATGTGCACTTTAATTACAATGGAGTAGCTAGATGGAACTTTCTCCAAACATACGAAATGGACTATGAAAGTTTTATTGCGTACCTCCACGAGTAGCCCAACTAATTGTGCGCAAGAGCTTTTTGCTATATACGATGGCCGCCCTTAGCAAAGACAGACTAGATGTAACGTCAGTTGTAAAATGGGTCTGTCTTGCAGTCGAAATATCGAGGCTAATCCACGAGGGAATACATGTACATACAAAAAACAGAAAAACACAACCAGTGCGCTCTCAAAATTAAAAGGTTTTCCCAATAGAATCTAGTGCAAATATTTCTAGAGGGTCTCGGCGTAAACATAACTTTCGTACATTATTTATTCGTTTCTCATTTTCCCCTCAAAGCGGACAACCGGGACAGAAAAATCCGCCTGTCCGACGGCAGAAAATCCCGTGTCACACAAGTCGGACATAGGAATTCCACACCCCTGCTGTACTATCGGTTGGACATATACAGCAGCACTCCACCAACATAATCGTCACATATAACTTGTTTTTGTTTATTTTAAGTATAAGTAATATGCACAAGTTCTCGTATACGTACAATTTACTATATACATTACTATGCATTGCTACATGTGTACATTAAATGTCTTTCCGAAAACTTCTTGTGAGTTCACCGTCTCGCGTGCATGCGTGAGTTAATCATATGTCCTAGAACTTTACTAATGATTATCATAATTATGGATATGTGGATAGCCATTGACACTGGAAATAAATTAGTGTGCGTAAGTATATCAAGGATTTATTAGTCTAAGATAAGTGTGTACATTTTACTTCAGTGACACTGACGACACAGCGGTCAGTGCAAAACAAAATGTTTGACTCCCGCAGATTCTTTAAATGTTTTCTTTATCATTGGTCGAATGTTTCTGCACCAAAAAGTGAACAATAGCCGAAAAAATTGTAGTTAGTCAAAGAGTTAAACAATGTTTTGAGTAATCGTGTAACTCTGAAGTCATGTGTCCAACATTTCGCTCATGCGTGACACCTGGTTGTAAATTGCATTGGTCAGAGTACAGTATCCTACACTCATCTTGCGAACTGTAACAGTTTACTGTTAGACATCCAACATACACTTTATGGGTTGGCATATAAAAGAATGGAAATACATGTAAATATATGAGATAAAGTACAATCAATTAGATAATCGTCCATAAACTACCGGTCCGACTGCCATGCCTGCCATTTCATTTTTATGTCCGAAGTAACTACGTCTCTGTTCATTGGTTTGGAATTTTTTCTCAGACTCAACAACCCGACCCCACTCCGAAGATTGAAGGAAGGGAGAAACCATTGACTTTGAAAGTAAAAACACAGTTCATAAGCGAAAATATCTGTGTTCACTGTCTGCAGTATAGAAAGGAAACTTGGTTGTGATAACACAACAGAAAATGACCGTAAATTCACTTGTATACAAGATAAGATTTTGGCAGGCAAGCATTTTCAGATGCACGTGATATGTCAGTAGAATACGACACTAGATACTAGTATGTTGGTAGAATACGGCACTAGATGCAAGTATGTCAGTAGAATACGACACTTCTGCTCTTACCCATGACCTTGCTTTTGTGTTGACACTTTGCGAAATAAAGGTTCAGAGTTCCAGTACTGCCGGAGACAAACCTATTTTTCACGTTTACAGATAGGTGCTGCTATATCAATTATCGGTGTACTCAAATATTGATAATTTCGTAAATTTAGTTGGTTTCGTTGACATTTTGTATGAGAAACAGACTGAAAATGCATTTTATGAAAAAAGCATTACAATATATTTTTGTTCACCAGACGTCATTATGAATTATGTAAAGTTCCGCAAACATAATTTACCTGTATTATAATTCATAAACTTACGACGGACCTGTACTAACGACGGGTACACCCCTATTTCGGTGGTTTTAAATGGGACTCTTCCTTTGTAGTACACTTAAATTAAATGCAATGAATGATACCGTAGCTCAATCGCTGTGATTAAAAGAGATCTCGTTTAAAGGAGTATTAATCAACATTTTAAATAAAATAGTCTAGATCTATATAATTTCTCTCAAAGTCACTCCAAAATACGCGAAGAACCCTATATTCAACCTTACTAAATACTGATTGCCACTTGCATTAAAATACTTAAGTGAAGATCGTTCAGTAGCTTACCGTGCAAGTTTTTGGGCGGAGCAAATTGACGACGTGAACGCTCGTACCTAAATATCCTTGAATGGGGAGGAGTTAACCTATAAACTAGCTCTAATAATAGTTTCAAATTCGCGCTATGAGTGACGTAAGATTATAACTGTAATGATTGCCAAGATAGCGTGCGGGCAAACCCAACTGCAACGCGTTGTATATTTCATGTAATGTCAGCGCCTCTTGAACTGGGAAGAGTTTTTGCCTGATGTTTTGATTTTACAATGATTGAGTTGTATTTAAACATAATCCTTAAGGAGTCGTATAACTTGGATTGCATGAATGCACACCCCACTTCTACACAATCAGACAGTAGCATGCATGCTTAATTATGATATGATATAATTTGAATACTGCTGATATTTAAAGTATTCAGAAAACACAGTCTTGACAACAAAAGGCTATTGAAGTTGTACATATATATCATAATCATGTAATGAAGCAAGTTGCTCTTGCCATATGTTTCTACTGAACAAAACTTTTTATGCCCCAGAAGGTTGGCATATTAAAATCGCACTGTCAGTCTGTGCGTCCCCACTTACACATTCGTGTCCGGACTGTAACTTTGTCATGAATTGAAGGATTTTAAAATAACTTGGCACAAACGTCTAGCACATCAAGACGACATGTCGCGTGCATGACCCACGTACCTAGCTCAAAGGTCAAGGTCACACTTAAGAGTTTTTGGGTAATGGAATCCTGTATATATGATGCCTCTATATATGCATATATGCACACATTCATGTCCAGACTGTAACTTTGTCATGCATTGAAGGATTTTAAAATAACTTGGCACACGCGTGCAAGACCCACGTCCCTATCTCAAAGGTCAAGGTCACACTTGGAGTTTGAAGGTAATGGAATCCTCTGTATATGCATACATTTGTGTCCGGACTGTAACTTTGTCATGCATTGAAGGATTTTAAAATAACTTGGCACAAATGTCTAGCACATCAAGACGACCTGTGGCGTGCAAGACCCATGTCCCTAGCTCAAAGGTCAAGGTCACACTTAGAGTTTGAAGGTAATGGAATCCTCTATATATGCATATATGCACACATTCGTGTCCGGACTATAACTTTGTCATGCATTGAAGGATTTTTAAATAACTTGGCACAAATGTCTAGCACATCAAGACAACATGTCGCGTGTAAGACCCATGTCGCTACC
>JAFMSR010000005.1:50418700-50443700 GCA_022818135.1 Saxidomus purpurata | reverse complement strand
CACCGTGACCTTGAAGTTTGACCTACTGACTTCAAAATCAATAGGGGTCATCTACTGATCATGACAAACCTCCACATCAAGTTTGAAGATGCTAGGTCCAAACATTTTCAAGTTATCATCCAGAAACCGTTTTACTATTCCGGGTCACTGTGACCTTGACCTTTGACATACTGGCCTAAAAAACAATAGGGGTCCTCTGCTGGTCATGACCAATCTCCACATGTAGTTTCAGGATCCTGGGCCCAAGTGTTCTTGAATTATCATCGGAAAACCAGTTGGTAGACGGACGGACGGACAGACAGACATACCGACCGACCGACCGACCGGCTGATCGACATCTGCAAATCAATATGCCCCTCTTCTTCAAAGGGGGCATAAAAATGATTCGGTGGAATTAGGTATTATAAATTAGAAGATTTGTTTTATGGGTATCAAAATTATCAATTTTATTGATTAATTCAGTGTCCAGCGCCCTTTCATATTACAATTTAGATAAGATACAAAGTCGTGTATTAGAAATATGACCTTTAGCTATGGAATCCGGTGCCATTAAACTATTACACGAACCAAACCCGCCCACACCAAATTTGCAATAATGTCGTAAAAAAATGGTCGTACGTTGCTTTTGGTTGACATATGTGGTTTCATTTTGTCGTGATGTTTTTTGCAACAACGTAGGTATTATTGAGTTACAGTCGTGATGTCGCTTCATGTTGTTGTGTATCGCATTCAGACACACAAGTCACACAACAAACGACAATGGAATGCAATTCTGCGACAGTGCGACGGTTGCAGAAATATTGTATCGTGACTTGTTTTCTTGGTCTATGAACAATGGTGTTATAGCATTTTAGCGATGTCTTGCGTTCAACATTGGGAGCGAACAACATTTTAAATGGCACAAACAAGATTCTGTGAAGGCCTTGTATTGTCTAATTGTTTTTTTTGTGCAGTTTCAAAGTAGTAGCTATAACAGTTTAGCATAATATTTTGTCTTGAAGAAACTGACACAAGCAGATGCCGCTGAACATGTGACGCTTTTTTGATATTCCGAAATCTTATTAAAAAGAGACCAAGTTAAAAACAAAAAACAATCAACTCGGAGATTTGTTAAACTTAGCTTGTTCGCCTGAATAATTTTAAAATCAAACTTTCGACTTTGAAATCCGAAAGTGTATTGACATTGGTTTAACAGTCCGATGCATATACTTAGTCTAGCGTAAAAGAAGCGGAATCTTAAGTATGAAATTTCCTTCTATTAGCAAAACGTTGGTGAAAAAAATTATGTCGGCGTCTGAATTTTCCCGCTTAAGGACATTGTGCCATGATGTAGGTTTCTTCTCAGGACATTAAATATTAAAAATAACGATAATGAATAGCCTAACGTGCAAGTGAATCTTATTTCAGAAACTGTATGCATTGTTTAAGTTTGCATACCTCAAAACGTAGTTTTTAAGGCTGATACAACCTTATTTTACGGAATATATATCGATTCTAGTTATAATTACATGGTCGTAAGTAGCAGATATGACCTTTATGAAAACCCAGTTAAATATGAGCCAAATTCAAAGGTCGTAAGTAGCAGTTACGACCTTCTCTTTTCGAACTTACTATAACGGTTTTTACTTACGACGATTTTCTTCTTCAAATTTGGTCAACATAAAACACTGCTATCGCCTTGAAAATAGGTCCATGGTATGCGCCTTTTAATGCAGATTCCGAACATGTATGGATCATATAAGGTCGTAAGTAAGATAGTAGCAGGTCTATGTTGAAAAAAAAAACAAAAAAAAAACAGTATATGATACTCAAAACATACCACTCGAGCTATTTTGCATCTACATTTTAGGGGGTAATGTAAATAAACATGGTATAATTTTCTTATGCCCCAATGGCCAGCATGTAGACAATGTGAAAACGTTCAGCAGATATTGGGCTTTCAAATAAATAGTGTCTACAAAATTCCCCCAGTGGGGGACTGTTTCACCTACTGGCTGGAAGCCTAATAAGCGCCATAATACTCACTCTATCATTTCAGGTGAAATTGAAAAGTTTCAGGAAATATCCACTACATAAAGCTTATAAAATCGCATTTATAATAGCCTGATTCTAAGTACAAACATGAATTTTTGTCAAGATTGGGTTTCTTGATCATAAAGTGACACTTTTTATTGATCACTGCATTCATTAACTTACATTTTCATTAAACTGTTGAGGAAGAACAATATTTATTTCGCTTGTCTATTCAATTCTATAATCCAAGTTCTTAATCGATAAGCCATGCATTTACCAAACCCACAGTCAGTCAAAATGCATGTCAGTTATTCAGTCGTCCGTCTGTTCGTCAATCATTGTATCTGATTGACACAGTGCCAATTAGTTTTTTGTTTCATTTTGATATCATTTGAAACTTATAGGGAATTACTTTTGCGTGTTTGGTTCTAAATGAATAAAATACAAGCGCTTTGTTTTTATTTTCATAATTCATGTTTTTAGATTACTTCTTATTTAATGCTAACTAATGAAATACTGTGTTGTATCAGTGAACTACAGAGTGATGATATAGATTTCATATTAGTCACAGTGTGGGTGATATAGGTCTGCCGGAACTACTTTTTTAAGTAGTGCATATACATAATTTTGCTTTTGTTTTGATATTTAGCATAGAATAAAAAGTTTGTTTTGAGTGGATATGGAATACGTCTCAACTCAAAGTGATACAATTTTCACATTTTAACTCGCGCTTCGCGCTCGTGAAAATATTACAATTGTATCACTTCTCGGTGAGATATATTCCATATTCACTCAAAACAAACAAATATCCTCTATATATATGTCGTTTTGGTACTCTGGCTTCTTCATATTGACTGATATACTTAATGACAGACCGTGATTTATTAAATCATTTATAAATGATCGATTAATGATTCGATTCTGTCAAGGTCGTATGGATAGATTTCGCTTTTTCTCCTTAAAATTATTTCCATTCCCCTTCCCTACCCCCTTAATGTTCTCTACTCTCCCTTTAAAATTTCTGCCTCTCTCGTTCACTTATTCATTCACTTACTCACTCGATCGCACACCATTTAAACGGACTTAATACATGTAATTGTTTTTTTCGCGGGTATAACAAAATTTTTCTATCATTACGAAAGAAATGCATTGTGGTGCAATCCTGGATTGATTCATGGCCGATTTTTGTTCATTTGGTCTGTCACTTTTCTGACTGTAAAAGATAAAAAGGTCAGCATGCTCTGTCCATAAGTCGGTTTGGATAAGTTGATAGTTACGACATGGTATGTCTACATATTTTCGACATTGTTATTTCTGAAAATAGGGAAAGCAACCAATGTTATAGTTGAATTAAATCTCATCTCCATACAGAGGAAGAAATAACTCAGTGGTAAGCGTAGAAGAATGTAAGATAGGATTTCTGATATTCGGCTGGTTTGAATTCTGAGTGAAGTATGTTTATGTATGGCAGTTTTTTTTTAATTGTATAACGAAAAGTTATGCATTATGAACACATGTTTGCTTTGCTTGCAACTCGAGG
Organism: Saxidomus purpurata; assembly: GCA_022818135.1. Classification (NCBI taxonomy): domain Eukaryota; kingdom Metazoa; phylum Mollusca; class Bivalvia; order Venerida; family Veneridae; genus Saxidomus; species Saxidomus purpurata. The sequence goes on along the minus strand of JAFMSR010000005.1, from coordinate 50,440,147 downwards.
CATTTACAGACAGTAGTACATGACAAATAAATGATCGTGATTTTTGTACATTTTTCATTTTATTCATTTCTGTTTGATATCTTAACGATGGCTTCTGAAATTGCATGTTCGCAAGTGCATGTTAGCGAAACCGAAGACAACTGCTGATAGGATATAACTTCTTGTTATTCTTGACATGTTTTGTTATAATATTTTTTCATGGAATATTAAGTAACTAAACTAAAAAATAGTCACAGTAAATATACAGAACACGACATAAAAATAACAACACAAAAAGTAGATTTTAAAATCTCATTTCGAAGAAAGAGGCAGGTATGTATTAATAAATATATGAATTTAAAAATTAGTTTCGAGTTTATTCAAGTAAACATTAAGTCCCACTTATGCGGGCAATATTCACATCATATAATGTGTACAAATACATATTTAGCATACAGTGACATAGTGGAAAATGGCCATATGTAAATGTTTAATTGAAGTATATGTAAGTTTCAAACAAAAATAGAATTAAATGCGCTGATAGAAATCATATGACTCGAACTCTTACAAGTGCGTATGATAATCCAACACTTAAAGCCCTCGGCTAAACAGATATATACATAAATAAATATAATAATTTGCTATATTGTATCCGGTGTTACGCTGATAACTAAATGGGAATCGATTTATAACCATCTACCTACAGAAATTAATGGTTTTGTTGTGTTTACTATCAACTTATCCTAACTAACCTAAAATTTGTGGCTTTACACTTGGTTTGAGACCAAGATTTGACAAACCTAACTTTAATTCACGATTGAATGCAAGCTAATGCGGATCTCTTGTCTATCTTGGTCTAAAGAGTTAGAAAGAATTCACTTAAGATTTTGCAAACGTATCCTTAACGTTAAAAACTCAACAAGCAATGCTGGTATTTATGGTGAACTAGCCAGATACCCGTTATACGTTAACAGATACACACGAATTATCAAGTATTGGTTTAAAGTAATAAACAGTAGTAATTGTATTATGACAACAGTATATAATTGTTTGTTAAGAGATGTTCAAAACGGGAAAACAAATTGGGCATCAAAAATTAAAAATATATTATATCAAAATGGATTTGGTCATGTTTGGGAAAACCCACTAAATGTTGACCATAACTTATTTGTGATAACCTTCAGGCAACGTATTATGGATTGTTTTATGCAAGACTGGAAAAGTAACCTGAATAATAACAGTGTATTGTTTATTTATAAACATTTGAAAGACTCGTTCGAGTATGAGAGATACCTGCACTTATTATATAATAAGACGAACAGGTATGTGCTAATGAAGTTGAGATTATCAGCAAATAAATTGAGAATCGAAACTGGACGATATGGAAGAAATCGCATAGAAAGGCACGAAATTCAAATTTGTGAAAATGGGGATATTGAAGATGAGTTTCATTTTTGTTAATATGTGATCAATATAAAATTTTGAGAAAGAGATACATTCCCAGACGCTTTGTAGTGAGACCAAATATGATGAAGTTGTTAGAATTATTAAACTCTAAAGACTATATAACTCTTAATAATCTTGCTTTATTTATGCGATGTGCCCTGAAAATTAGAGATAATATCTTGACGAATAGAAATATTGTAAACTGAGTGGTAAATTTACTCTCCGTAAATAACATTATTTTGTTTGTAGTTTGATTTGTACTTTGTATATTTGCATGTATATATGTTTTGATTTTTGACTTAATACTGATTTATACACATGTCCTGGATGAGAAACTTTATGTTTAAATCCAATAAAATTTCTGTTCTTTTCTGTTCTGTTCTAACCACTGTCCGTTTATTTGTACTGACTTCAATCATAGCTTGAAGAAAATTTCATAAGTATTTTCGTGCAACATGTTATTAGCGGTAATGTGTTGCCCAGTCACATTAAAACCTGCAGTGACTGACGAAATATATATTATTGATAAATTCGATAGAATTATTGAAAATAACGATGCGGTAAATGTCTCGTAAAAACGTAATGAAGGCATTCAGTGAGTGCGTTGAAATTAAAATGGTAAGTCGGACGGACGGACGGACGGCAGATAGAACGGGCGAAAACTAACAGCACGAGCGAATAAGTTTGCTGATAATAAGAATGGTTGGAAAATGCGAGATGATGGTGGAAAGGAGAAGGGGCGGGGGGGAAAGCAAGAGAACATACACTTTTGAAAACAACTTTATCGATCTTTTCAGCAATCATCTGATCAATCATACGGTCCGTGATTTAGTCAGTCATGCAATACGAATGAACAAAAGAGCATTAGAACAACGTTATAAAGCAACCAAAATATACTGATATTTCTAGGTTATATTTTTGTAAAATAGTATGATACACATAATCCTGATTATAAAACGTACTGAGATGGAAATACTAAGAAATTATTAACAAATCTATCTCATTAATAATACATGTATTCTTATTTATGTCTCCCACCTTGATTGCTTGTTTAATTTCCCGCAAAACCCATAACAAAATATGTGTAGTTGTCCAACGCTGCAAACTCCTAACATTCTGTGTACGGTTGTCCAATAATAGAGAGTCATTTAATTCATGTTAATGTGTCAGCTTATTATTCCTTTGGTACTTATAACGTTTAATTTGACACTATTCACAAATAAATGTACGCTTCGCAGATTTGTCACATGCATGATTTCTATGAATACCTTTTTTAACTGAAATCAGAGACATAGAATAAAGGAAATAGCCGAATAAAGCCATGATCTTTCTAAACAAAGTATATAGTTTACAAATTAATATCATGTATTTATATTTCAAAAAATTTGTGACAAAAATTGGAGTCTGAAAAATTCTAATAAGATGTAGATCTTCTATAATTATGTGAAATTAGAGGATCATCTTAAAGCGGAGAACTTTACTGTAGCAACTTTTTCCCTCTATGTCAGCAACAAAATATACTAAGCACTATGTTAAAATAATGAATATCGGTGCTAATTAAAAAAGAAAAACAGAAAAAATAGGGACACTTTCGTCAGGAATAGCAAGTAGCCTAGGGAAAGCTAAATTAGTTTTGGCCGATTCAGTTAAAATTCATACTTTCATATCGGACTTTATAATGAAAATTATACATATTAGCATCACTGGCATAGATATGGCAACACAGAGACTGCATATAAACTATATTTTGTTTTATTTAATAACGTTATAGCCTAAAATATAAACTGTCGTACAGTATAATGCAGTATAACGCTTTTATTTTTCGCCGATCAATTGACGGCCAGTCAATGCGCATGCGCATGAATGACGTCATATCGGGGATTCCTAAAACCTCCTATTTGCCCTGGCTGTGACGCTTTTTCTGCCACATGGCAAAAAAACACAACTTGCTATACTATTGTAAATTATACGTGTTATAACAATGTTAACTGTTGTTAAAGATACAGTTTAATAACACAATTTATCATAAACATATAAAAATATATCATAAATTACACATCATTAATGTATCTATAAAAATTAAAGAATAAAAAGTCAAGATGTCTTGCTTGTAAAGCGAAGAAATGTTTCGATATAAAAATGTATTCTTATGCTTAATAATTTTGGGAAAAATGCTTTCCTTATTAAACAATAGGGCCATGATGGCCTTATTTCGCTCACATGAGAACCAGTGCACTTACCTAAGAAAGTCGCTGGTTGCTAGGAGAAGACAGGGGTTGCTAATAAAGTCACTTGTTCCCAGGAGAAGTCATTGGTTGCTAGAAAGTCAGTGGTTGCTAAGGAAGTCATTGGATGCTTGGTAAGTCATAGGTCGCTAAAGGAACTCATTGGAAGCTGGCTTTCTCCTATAACTCTATATAAATAAAGACAAGCCCCCCCCCCCCCCCCCTCCGCGCCCGCTATTATCTATCTATCATAACATTTCGATTTATAATTACTATACAAATAGCAAAGAAAACAACAACATTAATGTTTTTAGGAATACCTTCAAAAATTTAGGACAGTCAAATGTAATAGTAGGAGACTTCAATTTAAAATATCCACTTTGGAACCCCGAAAATGACTTTAGACGCGATGCTGGGGCAGAGGATCTGATAGACTTTATGAACAAGTCAGATCTAAATTGCATAAACGATGGTCAATGCACCCGTCTCGCCGAGCAGGAAAACCACACAGATTCAGCCCTGGATCTGTTTATTGTCTCCGCAGGTCTGCACCCTAGGGCAACGTTCCTTGTAGTAGACAACAGCTTCAATAGTGATCATCTTCCTATAATCACAATAATAGAAACTCCAATAAGATTTGAAAATGTAATGATAACTGAAAAATGGCTGATAGACAAGGCATCCACTGCCCAGTGGATGGAATTTCATCATTTATGCATGGTAGAATTAAATTACAAGATTAAGAATCAAACAGTAGAGGAAAATTTCAAAGAATTTCTAGATAAACTTAATGGTATTTTAGAAAAAACAATTCCAAAATCTAAACCCAAAATTATCAAAACTAGAATCAAGAAAGTATGGTGGACACAGGAAAGCCACGAAGCCATAAGAAACAGAGAAATTAAACGTAAAATTCATAAAAGGGAAAAAACTCCCATAACTCTCATTTTATTCAAAATGGCCCGAGCAAGAGCAGTAAGAGTAGTTAAAAAGGCAAAGCAGGACAGTTGGCGCAATTTCTGCTCAACTATCACATGTAATACATCATCTAAGGAAGTTTGGAATTTTGTAAATAAAGTTAAAGGCAGTGTACCAACGAGCAATCCAGTCTTTAAGATAGGCCAACAAAATATTACGGAACCAAAAGAAAAAGCTAACGCATTAGTCAAACAATATGCCGAAGCTAGCAGTAATAAAGGGTACACTAGATAATCTTTATTACACAAAAGGAATATAAACAGAGCAGTAAATGAACATATCAATGATAGGAACAATGATAACTCACAAGAATATAACCAAGAATTTACTATTTTGAACTTAATAAAGCTTTGTCGAACTGCAAGGACAGTGGACCGGGAGACGACCTGATTCATTACAAAATACTCAAAAAATTACCACAGGAAAGCAGGAATACACTTCTTCAAATCTTTAACCAATCATGGGTAGAGGGCACCACGCCAGAAAGCTGGAATCATGCAGTTATCATACCATTACTAAAACCTAATAAAGACAAAAATGAACCTGCTTCTTATAGACCGATTTCTTTAACTTCAACATTTACAAAACTAATGCAAAAAATGATTAAACCGAGACTGTGCACATATTAAGAAAAGAACAATCTTATGTCCAAATACCAGTCCGGATGCAGGTCGCATCACTCATGCGACGATAACATCACTAGATTAGAGTCCGATTGCAAGAGAGCACAGGCAGAACACAAATATCTTATAGCTATATTTTTAGATCTGAGTAATGCATTTGATAAAATGTGGAACGGAGGAGCACTCATGCAACTCCTAAATTCTGGCATACAAGGGCGCATGATAAAATGGTTAAGGTGCTTTTTACAAAACAGATAGATTAAGGTAAAATATAATGGAGCTCTCTCAGAGGTAGTGGAAACAGTGAATGGATGCCCCCAGGGAGCGGTATTGTCTCCCATAATTTTCAGTTTAATGATGAATACTTTCGAAGAACAAATTAAAAACCTTAATACGCAACACCCAACTATAAATGCTCAAATATCCCAATTTGTGGATGATTCAGCAACATGGCTAACCTCAAACAGTCCGGTGCAGGCAGCGAAAAAAGCCCAAACTGTTTTGAACGAAATAGAAAAATGGAGCAATTCATGGGGATTCATCATTAACCCGACTAAAACTCAAGTTTTACTAATACACAGACAGGCCGTAAAACCTCCGGAAAGAGCCACCAACTTTCCGAAATTAACATTATGTGGAACGAACCTCACATATAATGAGCATGCAAAATTTCTAGGGATGTATTTTGACAAAACCTTATCATGGAAAATGCACATAGAATACATGTCGAAAAGATGTCTTAGAGACTTATAATAATAATAATAATAATATCTTTATTTAAAGAAGGGTACACATTTAGACACACATAAACATACATATACTAATATTTCAATGTGGCCTTCTTAAGAAATTATATTAACAAGCATTAACAAAACGATGATAAGAAATATTGAGCACACATTCATATACATTGTTCTACTATGTAACGGCAAACTATTTAACATCTTTGATAAAATGATTGCTGAATGAAAAACATATATACTACGACAAACACTCATAATTAAAGACATATCATATAAAGTAAATATTCATTCATCCGACTTAAGTTTGTATTGCTCCAGCAAGTATTGTTTGTATTTTTTTAAACGATAACAGTGATTTAGCTGTTCTTATATTTGTTGGTGTACTGTTCCATATGTGTACACTGGAGAATGTAAAACTAGCTTTTAGATAATTGGTACGAAATTTTGGTATCAATAGGTTATTGTTAGTTACAGAGCGTAAGCTATAATTATTGTTACTGGAAAATGCCATTAAATTATATATACAGTTTGGAGCAAGGAAATGTATAGCCTTATATACTAACACAGCCGTATGATATGCATACCTATCTGAAAAAGACAAGCATTTTAAATTGCAAAGGATTGCTGCATTAGTGGTGAAATTCTGCCTATCTATAACAAGTTTTAAAGCCCTCAATTGAAGTTTATTCATTTTATTTGCACAACCATTTCCCTTTCCCCATACTGTGACACAATAATCAAACTTTGGTAAAATGTAGGCATTATAAAACATCATTCTCATATCAGCCTTTAATAGTATGATATTCGTTTCAGGAGTGCAATTTTAGAATTTATCAGCGCACGTGTTTTGGTTATGTTTACATTCCATGAGAGACATTTATCAATTGAAATACCTAGAACCTTTTGGACAGAGACATTTTCAATGAGAGATTCACTAATTCTTAATTCCATATTTAAGGGTTTCTTGATATTTTGTGTGTGTTTTCGTTTAGTAGTCACAACCATGCATTTTGTTTTAGATGGATTCCATGCCATATTGTTTAAGCGGCACCACGTATTAATAGAATTTAAATCATTTTGAAGATTATTTTGAATTTTTTCAATATCAAACCCTGATTCATATAAGGTTGAGTCATCAGCAAATAGTTCTAAGTTTCCTGTGGTTGTTTTAAAAGGATATGTCATTAATATATATTAAAAATAGTAGCGGTCCTAAAATGAGCCCCTGAGGAACACCCGTTGTTATTGTCAATACGTTTGATGTGTCTTTTCCAGATTTTATAACTTGGGATCTGTCAAAAAGATAAGATTCAAAGAGTTTAATAGTTTTTTCTGAAAAATGATATAGTCGAAGTTTGTGTAATAAAACTGTATGGTCAACTAAGTCAAAGGCAAAGGCCTTCCGTAGATCCAAGAACACTGTCCCTACATACTTATCAGCATCGAGTCCTTTAACCAGGTGTCTATCAAATGTGTTAAAGCAGTGTGACATGAATGTTGTTGTCTAAATCCTGATTGGTTGTCATGTATAATGTTTGTGTGTTTGAAGTACATTTGTATCTGTGAGGCAATGTGTCTTTCAAATATTTTTGAAAGGTTGGCAAAATTGAAATGGGTCTATAATTACTAGGATCTTTTTGTCACCATTTTTAAATATTGGCAAGACGTATGCTTGTTTTAGAGAGTCTGGAAACACATTTTGGTCTATACTTTGGTTTATGATATAAGCAATTGCAGATGTTATATGGTCACTACAGTGTTTAAGTATACGTGGGCCAATACCGTCAATGCCAGTAGATTTATTGGGGTTTAAATTGTCAATTATTTTCTTAACCTCGAAGGCTGGATATATTCAATATTAAAAAGTGTTATGTTTCAATTTCATGTTTAAAATTTGCTCCATGTCTGTATAGTTTTCAGCAACAAAAAGCTGTTTTAGATATTATATTTGAGATATTTACAAAGGCTCATTTAAAGGCATTCATTATGTTACATTGTCCTTCAATAAGTTTATTTTTGTACAAAAAGTTGGTCAGGTAAGACAACTTCTTTATCACATAAAGGTCATTAGTTACATTTTTAAAATTTTTCCAAAGATATTTTGCAGATTTGTTGTTTTTCACTGCTTCATTATAGAAATTCTTTCTACTTTTTCGTATCATTGATAAATTTTATTTCTCAGTATTTTATATTCGTCAAATTTTTTATCTTTATGTAATTTATCGCGATGCCATATAGCGGTTTTAATATCATCATTAAACCATTCTGGTTGGGTGTTACGTTTAATTCTTTTAACTTTGATTGGGGCATGCTTCGATAGGATGTCATTTAATATATTGTAAAGAATTTGTAAAGACATATTTGGATTTTCAGTAATTTCTATCATTTCGAGTGGAGAGTTCATTAGATCTACTTGAAAATTATGTTCATCAAAATTCTTAAAACTTCTGTATTTAAGCGTTTTGTGTATATTACTGTTATTTTTTGCATTTACTACACTTCGCGTCATGCATACCGGGGTGGTCGCTCGCGCTATAGACTGGTACTTTGATTTCAACTAAAATTCCGGTCCATTAGAATATATATGGTCAATTAATGACGAACTTTTCTTTGTGATTCTGGTCGGATCGTGTATCATTTGGGTAAGTCCAAACTTTAAGATTGTATCGTTCCATTTAATATTCTTAAACTTATTATAATTACTATTTGTGTCAAAAGTATGTTTATATCACCTAGGATATGAAATTCGCAACCCAATATGTCCATTTTATCAATTAAACATTCGTATAGGTCAATCCAGACTGTTTTGCATCAGGTGGCCTATAAACAAAAGCAATAAAAATTGTCTATTATTCAAAAAAGTTAATCTGTATACATATGGACTCTATATCATTATGTTCTAGATCAGTTCTTCGCTTGTATGGGATTTTATTTGCAATATAGACTATAATCCCTCCGCCCTTTTTTATTTTTCTGTCTTTTCTTTCAAAGGAAAAGTTATTTATACCTAGAGCCGCGTTCTCTATATTTTCATTAAAAATGTTTCGCAAAAACAAAATATATCTGTAGAATTTGGCAAGATAAGTGATATTTGATTTCGTCTAATTTAGGTATGAAATGCTGTATGTTAAGACTAGCAACGTGTAGCCCTTTTCTGTTATATACGAAGTCATTATTCGTAACGCTTTGGTCATTTATCATTTGCCTGTCATTTCGTTCATGTGGGATATTTACAGCTATGCTTGTACACTTAAATATGATAAGAGCAGTAAAAGGGAAATCGTGGAGCACAGACAAAAAATGCCTTCTCAATATCTATAAGGCCCTCATCTTAAGCAAAATCAACTATGGCAGCATAGTTTATGCCTCCGCTAAAGATTCACAACTAAAAAAAGTTCAAAGACTACAAAACAGGGCACAAAAACAATTATAGGATGTCCGAGGCACACCCCCACCCTCCCTCTACATACCGAGACTGCCATGATTCCACTGCCTCTGCAGAGAGAACTTCAAGCTCTAAAATACTGGGCCAGAAGCTCCAGACTGGGCCCGAACTTACCAATCAACGATGAAATTTGTGACCAACCAGCATATTTTTATAAGACAAAGAGTAATAAAAATTTAAAGAAAAAAAAAAAAATAATAAAATCCCTGAAGGATGAAAATATAACAACATTGATTGAATGTACGGGGAGAAACCTTATTCACAAAGCATTAGGACATTAATCACAGAATACGGCCTAAGCGAAACCCAAATTCAAGAACCGTGCTACGAACAACTTATCAATATTTAAATGCCTGAGATTAACCTAGATTTAGTAGGGAAAATTAACAAAGCAGAAGATAATGAAAGAAACAAAATTATTGCAAATTTAAACATTATTAGACACTTTAGAGACTTTACTCAAATTTATACAGATGGTAGTAAAGACCCGTCCAAACAAATAGCAGGGGCGGGTATAGTAGTTATAGCAGAAGACGGCACAATTCTACATAACAAGAGTCTGAAGCTTAACCATCAAACTTCAATATTTACATGTGAATTACCAGAAATAGATTATGCAATAACTTACTGCAAAGAAAACTATATTTCAAAAGCAGTCATTATTAGCGATAGTCTGAGTTCTTTATTAGCAATAAAATCAGGTCAGTCTCATAGGCAAGAAATGATTTACAGTATTTTAAAGTCCGTTACAGCCATAAAGCATAGAGGGGACGAAATTCAATTAATGTGGGTACCGAGTCATGTGGGCATATACGGAAATGAATTAGCAGACGACAAAGCAAAATTCGGCAGCACTTCCGGTACAGAAATTCCTATTAAGCTCAGCGTACCGGAAGTCTACAGCATCATAAAAGATAAAGTAAAACAAAAATATCTACAGCAATGGGAAACTTACTGCTCAACACATAACATAGAAATTAATATTAGACCGCCTTGTAAATTACAAACGTACCATCATGATAGAAAAATAGACACAATGTATACTAGACTTAAGCTTTTGGGTCCACCTCCTGTTCGAGGCATAGTGGTACGACCCGATACTAGACTTAAACTTAAAAGTAGCTATCTTAAAGGGGACCGATACATAGAAGACAAAAACTGCCAACACTGTAACGAAATAGAAAATTTTGGCCATCTACTGTTTCACTGCCCATTATATTCGGAAGAAAGGAAAATATTTGAAACAAAACTTCTGAAATTAGAATTAATAACCATTACGGAAAAAACTCTGTTAGATCCACCAAAAGAAATAGCATAAGATATTCGCCTCACTGGCACCAGAGTACTAGACTGCCCTGTAATTTTAACAAAAAATACCCAAAAATATACCCAAATAACACCCTATCATGAAAAAAAATGGTAAAAAGTCATTTTCTGACAAACCCCCGTTTACACTGTTCTATGTGAATAATATAGAACAGTGTATACGGGGGTTTGTCAGAAAATGACTTTTTACCATTATTTGTGGGTTTTTTTATGATAAGGTGTTATTTAGGTATATTTTTGGGTATTTTTTTTTTTGTTAAAATTACAGGGCAGTCTAGTACTCTGGTGCCAGTGATTCGCCTGGCCGTATTCGAATTTATCAAAAATATAGGATACAATGAAAAAATATAGATTAGGACTGATTACATAATGGACTGCTCGGCAAAACACCAGAACAAACATACACACTACTGAAAACACAAACGTCATAGGTGACTTTTACGGAGTGTTAATGCCGCCCGGCAATCACTCGAACCCACACACCCACACGGTCGTACCAAAAGACCAAGGGGAAGTATGATGTAGTACACGGACTGCGCAAGTGTAGATCGACTAAACATCGTATCTTACCTTTTATTTGGGACTCCCACCTTAACGAAATAATGCGTAACTCGCAATGGGGGAAAAACGGTACTTGGACTCTGCAGGAGCATGGTGCGCGGAATGCATGGTGCTAGCCCTGAGCTCTATGACCCTATATACAGTACACAGCACACAACTCACACAACTCTATATTTGATAAAAGTACATAGGGGTAGATATGGCAAGTCTATTATAGATTGTAGATATGTTATTTCGTAGATTAGATTAGAATAGACAAGCCAGTATTGCATTTTAGTGACATATAACAAATATTTCCACATTAAGAAACCCCTAACACACTCTCTGTTAACCAGGGGTGTCCTGTAATTTACCTTTAAGTAGTTTAGTATACTTTATTATACATGTATATATGTTAACAAGAATGAGCTTCCGGTACAGAAAGGTCAAGGACATCAAACCCCCACCTCAGGTGAATCTTTTAGACAAAACACATATCTAAAACACTGAATTCATATACTCCGGAAAACATGAAAATTTTATATCAAAAAACTTTAGAACTAGATAAGGGCTACCCAACACCCTAGCCATAACTATAAAGCACGATTTAGTAAAGATTTGAAATGAAAATAGAAAAGATTGAAAAAATCAGATAATTTATTCCGCGATTTTCCAAAATTTTGTAGCATAAAAGACAATTTATAAAGGATACAAAACATTGACAGTTTATATTTCGACCAAATTATATTTAGAATAACAAGGACCAAAGATATAACACAAAAAACCGTAAGAAAAAAGCTTTATTTAAACAAAATCGGCAAAAAATCCTTTTTTCTCTATATAAATATATAAAAAACACATGTATAGAATAATTACTACAAATACCTACCACGTGACAAACCCGGTATAAAGCCGAGCTAAGGCCAAAAAACGGATAGTAAATAAACAAACCAAACTGCGATTAACAAACACAGCGGACCAGTCAGGAACGAGCTATCTCAAAGGCCCACGGCAGAGCTTTGTAAACAACGCTATACCAGCAAGCTTATTACTTAAAAATATAAAGTTGAATACCATCACATAAAAGTACTATATATTGACAACAATCTGTACAACTTGACATGTGCACCCCGGGTATTTTTTTGGACGGGGGGGGGGTTTTTTTGGCACAGATGTATATATATGCACGTTCTTACAGGCACTTAAACCGTATTTTTATTATTTCTCTTTTTTTGCTCCGATATTTTGCTTGATATAGGTAGTAATATGTTTAAACTAAGCAATTGTGAAGTTCTGTGATAAACTGACGCCTTTTATTTATAAAATTTCCTTAAAATGTTGAAAAAACTACAGTATTGTTGCCAGATATTACATTTATTTGCTTATAATAACATTATACATCAATGACCTTAGACATGCATACAGACAAATGTATTAGGTATCAATACAAACAGCCCTTGACTTTGGAATTAGTGGTATTGTTTTGATATAAGCGCATTTAAAGAGGTGGGTTAAGATAAACGGATACGTCTGACGACCGAAGGAGATACGTACGAACGCAGATTATTATGAAATGAGGATACGTATAACGGCAGATGTGTAACAAGTAGTAAGCAGGACAAATATTGGTTTTAAACTAATTACATTCAGTATGGCAGTTGTTTTGTCTATGTAGAAGGATCTAGCATGTATATACTGATAATAATTAGGCATCCCGTGAGAGACATACATGTATTTATTAGTGATACATGTCTGTCACTGTTTTTGTCATTAAGTATGTCCACGCAGCTCCTCTGATACCACATGGCAGATTTTACACCAAACTTCACATAAGCGTAGTTGTGCATATTATCGGCATGTTCCAGTTCAATGATTTTCATTGGAATAACCACCCTTGATTCATATAATTTTATGATGTTATGGCTAATTCTTCTATAACATCCGGCAGATTTCCACTTAGCCTAAGAGAATTGATCAGTGCGCCAAGCTTAGTTATGCATTGTAAAACCGGATACAGCTCCTTTCGAATACAGCTCCCCAGTGAGCTGTATTCGGTGCGCATCAACGAATACAGCTCCCCTTATTAAATGGGAGCTGTATTCGGGGTTCTTGTACCTTTTTTTCGAATAGAGCGCCCCAGTGACCCGATGCAACAAAGACGTATCATTTGTTTATACAAATACGCGGCAAAGTATTTATTATAGAATAACAAGGATCCATACCGCTATCCAGGATACAGAACTTAGCCCTAGGATGTATGTCGTTTTGTCCGCACATGTTGGACGGTTGAATGAAAATTTGAAGTTTAGTTACTTTTTTGCTGATATTGAAGAATTATTTTCTTTCAGTAAACTTTCATTGTTTTCATATGACGATAGCATTACGGGCAAAAAAATGTTGATGGAATGAAGCTCATACACATCATTGTACACGTACGGCCTGACAGACGGACGGATAAGACAACAGACAGGGTAGGACAACAGACAGAGGCTTGGACAAATAGACGGACGGAATAGATGTAACATGCAGTATATTGAACATGTGTTAGATATGTTAGGCAATTTAGGTTCCTAATTTCTATCTGTACATTTTTAACATAGGGACCATGGTTCTTAGTATTTTCCAATAAAGCAAACATAGGGAGCTTTATTCGAATTTGCATATGCTTTGCATCGAAAACAGCTTCGCTATACCAAGGGAAGTGTATTCGTTAATGTGCACCGAATACAGCTCGCCGGGGAGCTGTATTCGAAAGGAGCTGTATCCGGTGTTACAATGCTTATCGCCGGCATATACGATTCAGTGATTTTCAGGGCATTTACATTGTATGGCCATTGATTCTTCAAATTTAATGATGTTTTTGCTACTTCTCCTCTACCATTGGCCAGATTTCCACCAAACCCAATAGAACAGAATAAAAGTTGTCGTCGGCATGTTCCGATTCAATGATTGCCAGGGAAGTTGCAACCATGATGTGTCATCTTCCATAATGTCTATACTAATTCTCCTAAACGCTGGAGTTGAATTTTACCAAAAGTCACATGAGTCATAATTGTCAAGCGTTGTTGTACATTTCGTCAGCATGCTATGGTTTCTTATGTCTTTTGATGTCTCATATTCAAATATACTTGTGCAACTAATCCTGTATCAGTGGTCAGAAAACTACAAAAACTACACAGAAGTTATTAGTACGAAGCCTGAACTTGTGTTTATCATCGGATTGTTACAGTTTAGTGGTATGCATTTTCATTTTCTACTGAATGATGCTGAATTATAGGAGACATGTGGTTTGTTTTCGTGAAAGATAATCTCTAGTCTAGAGAATGAATTTATAATAGGGTCTCTAAGTATCCTGCAAAAAAGTCTTTAAAATATCGATGTCACGTTTACCGTGACACTTTAGTAACTATAGTCAATGACCAATTTCATTACCTATCGTATACGTATTCGAGTATTTGACCGCTAAATGAAAGTTATAGAAACATGTAAGAGACAATGTTACTACAAATAATCCACGGAAACAAACATGTTCATTTAACGCTCATGTAAAATATATTATATACATTTGTATTGTAATTACATTTTTAGCCCCACTGTTCGAAAAACGAGGAGGTCTGTTGTACTCGCCCCAGCTTTTGCGTCGATCAAAGACGTATTATTAATATTAATAACTTCAAAACCGACAAACGTATCGACTTAACACTTGCCATACTTGTTTCTCATGGTAATACATACAAATGCAGCAAGTCACATATATTTTTGCGGAGTAATGCCTCTATTTGTATTACGATTTTGTAACAAAAAGTTAAAAGTCCGGTACCTCATTAATAAAAGATAATTTTACAAAAATCACAATGATACTGAAGTTTTCTATTTAGCCTTGACTTATAATATACTTTTATTATATAGTTTTTCAGTTTAAGACAAAAACAAAAGTTATCAACAGTTTTCCCATCATTAGACTGAGGTTTCATCTTTTACGTATCTACAGTTTGTATGGCGTTTTACGTATCCACCGTCTGCGTTCATACGTACCCTATAATATTTTCATCTGTCGTCATAAGTACCCTCAAAGAGAACCCCATGCTTGTTTAAGTGTCAACTGCAGCTGCTGTATCAGTCATAGCGAAAAGAAAATATGTTTTTCTGCTACAGAAAATGTGCAGCTTTACGATTTATGCAGTTTTGGACTCTTTCGATTATTAGATTTCTTAAAATTCTGTTAAAAATCCGAAAAATTGCAATTTCTGGTCGGATTTCCGCAATCGTAACAACACGTCGGTCATTTTTCAGCTAAACAGTTGAGCATTGCCTAGTACAAACATATTGAAACTCATATTGAACGAAAACATTGTGAAAATGAATAAAAAAGAGAAGATATTAGGTATTTTCCAGCTTACATGTCAGGACGTTCATGTATATACATCTGTCGTCAGTAGTACCCATCTGCGTTCGAAGTAGTCGAATACCCGGGGTGATGTGACGGAAGCTCAGTAGATTAGATAGTTATTAGACAATTCATAGAAATATGTAAAATTAACACATTTTTACTTTTCAGCGGTTCTAGTGCCTGAGTAAGAAATTTAATACCTACTGAGGAAAAACTAGTGTCTGTGGCAATATACCATTATAAACCACGCATATACAAACCCCTGGTGATTACAAAAACAAACATATAACTAATAAATGTCCAAAATAATCACCAGGACAATGACTGGAAAAACGTGGGAAATAGTAACAATCACAATTCATGACTGCTTAAGCAAGAAAACGCATACTTAATGCCCATACAAAGAGTCATAACTAAACAAAAACAGTGATTGATCCTACAACTAGATACCCCAGACATTGCGAAAAATGATTAAAACACTAATTATTTCCAAAATGGTAACAGTAATTCTACTGTCCTAAGTTGCCCCATTGACTTACATTATAACTCTAGTCAAAAGGTGACCCTGTTATCATACCCCCATCGGGTTGTTGCCCAATGAAAGATCTTTCGAACAGATTAGGTCACCCAGACACCAGAAAATGCTGGTCTATATGGGGTTGTACCAACCCAGTTTTTAAATCTTGAAAAGACAATCACTTCGCAACCTTAGTTCGGAGATTTAGGATGTGTAATACAGGATGTTAAACCTTCTATTCATATGACGATTTCAGTGTTATTTAGTCATGATAAACCAATCCCTAAAATATTCATTCGCGTGGAGAAGTACATTGCTTTAGTTTCAAATGAGTTTTTGCATTTGTAAACACAACCTTTTCTAGACCAATCGAGGTAATGTCATCATTTAATCTTACGGTTCTTCCTTATTATTTATCAGTCAATCGCTAGCCGGACTGCATATATGAACATATGACCTAAACTACTGTCTAAAACTTTCCGGTCATAAAACACGAGCACCTGTTTTACTCCACACGGTTCGTGCCGCAAAAGACGTAACGAGGTCACGTAAACCAATAAGCAGGTCGGTCAAATCGTATGTACAGCGTTTTAATGTTACAGTGATGTACAACATATGCTTAAATACTCGGAACCTTATTTTCGAACCAGTTAAGATAACGTGTAATACAAGATCGAAATATACACTAGAACAATCTTACTTAGGCATGAAAAAATAATACAGTCAAACTTCGACGATGCGGAAAGACGTTAAATCAACCAGGCTCAGGAATAGTAGTTCACAAACATCCATCCGAGGACCGACTCGACGATATGTTATTCAAGATAAAATATAAGGCTTTTTTATTATTTATAAGTAAAGATAAAACAGATTAACAGATTAAAAACTGAAATTCCCTTCTGAAACAATTAAAGAGAAGTTTACACCAAATTTTACAAAAAATTATTAAATTTCTATTTTTACGAAATCATGATCTACAGCAATATTCATATAATCACAGACAAATTTTATGTCATGTTATCTATTTTACAATACAAAGGAATCAAAAATTACATTAATGACTGTGCTCCTTCAACAGTAGTAGACTGAACTGGCGGCCATTAGCACCCAGCTGATTGGCTAATCATTTTTGTCCCTCCTGGCTCCATTGGTTCATTTACTATCCGATATCTGCTTCTGGCTCCGGTAGCAAAGAACCAACTAGTACAAGTCTCCTTATAATTTTCTATGGTACATTGATTATTTTATCTATAATTAAAGAAATAAAAGTTAACAAGTAGCCTGTTTGATGTTTTATATAATCTCTTTCAATAAGTAAATTCTTGAAACCAAAATGTAAATAATCAGATTAAACATTTCAACAATAATTGCATCATTTAAAGTACATTTTATAACAATTGTAAGTAAATACTGCCACTATTTTCATCTATCCATAAATTATTGTTTCTATTTAGTAAAGTGGCTAAATTGTTCTTTGTCTTTGTAAGAATTTTTTCTTTTATAACATATTTGACTACGCGATACATTTTCCAAATTCAATCTCTCTCTCTCAAAACGTCAAACTTCACGATGTATGTCACAATACATCGCTACGACCGGCTACGACGATGGCGATTTCGTTCCCGTTCCAGAAGAAGGAAGACCTATGTGACAGTGACGACTGCTGTGCGATAGGCAATCAACGCTGCAACTACTAGATCTACAACATCGTCGACGACCACTTTTTTGCTCACACCTCTGACAATGTAATGTCTGGCTTGCTGCGGCTGCTGGCTTATTTGGCTTTTAAGGGGTTTTTATATTTTCAAAATTTCAGAGTAGGAAAATAGGTCAAACTTTCATGCATACTTTTAACTTCTTAAAATAAGTAAAAACATCTTTCGGACAGCATTTTATTCTCTCATTCAGGACGATTAAATTTTTTTATCATCAAAACAAGAGCTGTCCCTCACAAGTGACGAATGCCCCCGAAAGAGGTGCCTCACAGTCTGTGTCCTCTCCATGTGCTCAATAAATGTGCTATGTAATTTTAAAATCCTTCCATGCATGACAGAGTAATCATGCATACAGTATTCCATTACTTTAAACACTAAGTGTGACCTTGACCTTTGAGGTAGGGACTTGGGTCTTGCACACGACACATCCGCTTGATGTGCTAGACATTTGTGCCAAGTTATTTTAAAATCCTTCAAAGCATAATAAAGTTATAGTCCGGACACAAATGTATGCATATATACAGGATTCCATTACCTATAAACTCTAAGTGTGACCTTGACCTTTGTGGTAGGGATGTGGGTCTTGCACGCGACACGTCGTCTTGATGTGCTAGACATGTGTGCCATATTATTTTAAAATCCTTCAAGGCATGACAAAGTTACAGTCCGGACACGAATGTGTGCATATATGCATATATAGAGGAATCCATTACCTTCAAACTCTAAGTGTGACCTTGACCTTTGAGCTAGGGACCCGGGTCTTGCACGCGACACGTCGTCTTGATGTGCTAGACATTTGTGCCAAGTTATTTTAAAATCCTTCAATGCATGACAAAGTTACAGTCCGGACACGAATGTGTGCATATATGCATATATAGAGGAATCCATTACCTTCAAACTCTAAGTATGACCTTGACCTTTGAGCTAGGGACGTGGGTCTTGCACGCGACACGTCGTCTTGATGTGCTAGACATGTGTGCCTAGTTATTTTAAAATCCTTCAATGCATGACAAAGTTACAGTCCGGACACGAATGTGTGCATATATAGAGGATTCCATAACCTTCATTATCCAAGTGTGACCTTCACCTTTGAGGTAGGGATGTGGGTCTTGCACGCGACACGTCGTCTTGATGTGCTAGACATGTGTGCCAAGTTATTTTAAAATCCTTCAATGCATGACAAAGTTACAGTCCGGACACGAATTTGTAAGTGGGGACGCACGGACGGACGGACAGACGGACAGACGGTCAGACGGACAGACGGACAGACGGTGCGATTTTAATATGCCACCCTTCGGGGGCATAAAAAGCTAAGCAAAGTAAAAATAGGACAACAATTTATTAAAGGGGATTTTTACATTACAAAACAAACAAATATACCATCTAGTACCAAAATTCTCTAAAACCTGTTAGGCTACCACGATCCAGACATACAAACTAGGTCAATCACACTCAGATCTCATTGGTCGCCGTGACGGGCCTACTCTTTGGCAACCAATCAAATTCAACCTTTGGCTATACTGGCTGGAAATTGCAGTCAGGTAAATTTCTCCTATTTTTTGGCTTCAAAATTGTGTCTTTTAGGCATGACGGGAGACATGCCGGGGTCTCATCCCAATACTAAGCTAACATACATGCTCTTTGGGACGGACCTTGATAAAATTCTCATCAATCAATCAAACCCCCGCCCGCGCATGCGTAGTCAATTTTGACCCCAGGGACATGATTTTAACAATAGAGGACTACTAGACAATGTTACACACCAAATATCTAAGCTCTAAGCCTTGTGGGTTTGTAGAAGAATTTTTAAAAAGTTTTTCCAATACAAAGTTAACCCCCGGGCAGGGTCTATTTAGACCTTGGGGGCATGATTTGAATACACTTTGAAGAGATCCAATAGACACTGTTACGCACTAAATGTCTTGGTTTTGGACCTTGTGGTTTCTAAGTAGAAGACTCTAAAGGTTTACCTTTATATGTCTATGTAAAATAAGTGACGCTCTAGGCGGGGCCCTGGGGACATGATTAAACAAACTTGGTAAAGGTCTACTAGACAATTCTGTAATACTAAGTATCTCAATTCTAGGCCTTGAGGTTTGGGAGAAGAAGATTTTTAAAGTTTTACCTATAGAAACCTATGTAAAAATTAATTGACCGCCGGGCGGGGTCAATTTTAACCTAGTAGTAATGATCTGACCAATTTTGGCAGAAGTCTACTAGGCAATGCTACGTGCCAATTATCCAAAAGTTTTTTTTCTATTTGTTGCCATAACAAGCAGAGTTCTGCGTGGAATGTTATATCGTTTGAAATAAAAGTTGACGGACATACTTAATATTTGCAGTTGTATGTCCATTCTTTTGTTCTCTCTATTGTTCTTTTTCGCCAAATAATATATAAATATCATATGGAAGCATGTGTGCCATTGATATTGTCAACCCGATATTGTCAACCCGACATTCTGTTTCGAGGGTTGACAATATCAATGTCACACATGCTGCCATATGATATTTATTTTATTATACCGAACAAAATTAAGTACATAAAAAAGTTTTAAAATGCTTTTAATTCATTTAATTAAACAAGTTTAACCAGGTAAACAAAATATCACATATATCAGGAAGAACAAAATTCAACTGTTAACAATGCTAATTAAATTCCTTCGAAAACTGTTTTTATTGTACTTGGCTGTTCATTGTGTTTTTGTGTACACATTGAATAGTGACGTCACTGCTGTATGTGTATAAGGGAGGCAATCACGTCATGATTTAGCTAAAATATTGAAGCAGTTATTTGCCCTTATATGACATTCAAAATATCACTGCGGTCACATGACCTGACAGTCAATTTTCGCTTGGTCACGTGTCAAAAAGGTTGAAAATGTTTCTGATAGTCAAAATATCTCTTTTTCGGGTAATGGGATTTTACCATTGTAGACAAAAGTGAGGTATAATAATCTAAAATGCCACATAAGACATACGGAATGAAGGACATCATAGAGAATTAACTGTTACCTATTGTTGTCATAGCCACTTAACCCCCACTTCCTTGGCTCAGACGGCCGGACAATCATCCATCCTTAAAGCTCACTACTGTCGTCTTGTGATGGCAAGGAGAATAAATCATGGCACTGCATTTATAAAGAATCTTGAATGTACTGCGCCGCTCTATTCAAATTTTGATTATTACGTATGCACTGGTTTGCAGTTCGATAATTAGTATTTTATTTCTAGTTTAGTTTTCATTTAATGTACTTGATAAACGGAAACGTGACAATAGATAGCTATTTTAAATTTATTTTCTAGTTATGCGTTGTTTAGCCAGTACATTGTAACGAGAAACCGAAACCGTCCTTTCAGAGCAACCTTCCGTAATAACAACGCATAACTAGTAAAAATGCATTATATCCTATTTATGACATGAATGATTGAATCATATAGCCGCTTATTGTTTTACGTAAAAAGATATACACATGTAAATGTAAGTTCTCGGAATAGAATAATCGCTCGCAATTATAAATTT
>JAFMSR010000005.1:49566200-49791200 GCA_022818135.1 Saxidomus purpurata | reverse complement strand
CTACTTGAGCCGTACGGAGCCATACAGGATATCCGAATTTCCACTCCAAATAGCTGCTTAATCATTTTCAAGGAGATATCAACTGCGTGCCGCGTGTCTCAGTCACGTTGCCTTGGATACCCGACTAACAAACTACTCTGTACGTGGTGGCATCCATCAATGGCAAACAAGTCTATAGCTGCACGTGCAAAAGGAGTAACGATAAAAACAAACCATTTCCTTTTGTAGCGTATCTCTTTTTTTGTAAATATTCTTATCCACTATGTTATAGAAGGGTACTTTCTGCTGAAAATCACTCTCTGATAAGACTCCGAGCTTCACAGCGTGTGGCCAATTTATTAATGACCCTGTGAAATTTATAGCAATAAATTATGCTTATACTGATGATGTGGTTTCCCCAATATCATGTCCTGATAATGGAGAATTTATCAATTGTAGAACGAACAAAGACAAATCTAATAATTTCAATTTTGTATTTTTAAATGCAGATTATATCAGAATTTTGTTATCTGTTATTTCTATCAATTACAAGGGCAACTGATAATAGCTTTCGTGCTGAGATTCCAGCTAGCCAGCAGGTGATGCTCAGGCTGAGCGATTTTGCTACCCTTAAACAACATTTAGTGTTATCCAATAAACGGTCGGAAATACAAGCAATCCAGCGTTCCTGTAGTAGGCGGTCCCTATTAATGATATACAGAAACCTTGCAATGCCCTTTAAAGTCCCATTTTTGTTTATTATATATGAAATAATTATTTAACAATGAATTTGCAGATAGAACAATGATAGAACTATGTCATTGACCTTTGAAGAACCTATCCGGTTGTTGTGTTATGCACATTCTTGCTATGTAGCCTGTAAAATTGCCTGTGTACGAAGAATTTTGCCTATGACCTTCACGTTTGAACTATAGATTTGGGTCTTGTGCACAACATGCCATCATAATTTGAGTGATTTTTTTTTTTTTTTTTTTTTTTTTTTTTTTTTTTTTTTTTTTTTTTTTTTTTTTTTTTTTTTTTTTTTTTTTTTTTTTTTTTTTTTTTTTTTTTTTTTTTTTTTTTTTTTTTTTTTTTTTTTTTTTTTTTTTTTTTTTTTTTTTTTTTTTTTTTTTTTTTTTTTTTTTTTTTTTTTTTTTTTTTTTTTTTTTTTTTTTTTTTTTTTTTTTTTTTTTTTTTTTTTTTTTTTTTTTTTTTTTTTTTTTTTTTTTTTTTTTTTTTTTTTTTTTTTTTTTTTTTTTTTTTTTTTTTTTTTTTTTTTTTTTTTTTTTTTTTTTTTTTTTTTTTGGGGTTTTTTTTGTTTTTTTTTTTTTTTTTTTTTTTTTTTTTTTTTTTTTTTTTTTTTTTTTTTTTTTTTTTTTTTTTTTTTTTTTTTTTTTTTTTTTTTTTTTTTTTTTTTTTTTTTTTTTTTTTTTTTTTTTTTTTTTTTTTTTTTTTTTTTTTTTTTTTTTTTTTTTTTTTTTTTTTTTTTTTTTTTTTTTTTTTTTTTTTTTTTTTTTTTTTTTTTTTTTTTTTTTTTTTTTTTTTTGGGGGGGTTTTTTTTTTTTTTTCCCCTTTTTCTTTTTTTTTTTGGGTTTTTTTTTTTTTTTTTTTTTTTTTTTTTTTTTTTTTTTTTTTTTTTTTTTTTTTTTTTTTTTTTTTTTTTTTTTTTTTTTTTTTTTTTTTTTTTTTTTTTTTTTGGGTTTTTTTTTCCTGGCTTTTTTTTTTTTTACAATTGTGCCAAAGACATTTAAAAATCTTAGAGTTTAAAAGGTAACGGAATCCTGTATATATGCACACATTCTTGTCCGGATTGTAAATCGTGTGCAAAACCAACGACCCTACCTCAAAGGTCAATGTCACACTTAAAAAAAGTTTCAGAATCCTGTATATATCCATAAGTTCATGTTGGTATTGTAACCGTTGTTATACATTGAAGGATTTTAAAATGAAGTGTAACACACGTTCAACACATGGAGATAAAGTATCATGCGCATGTACCGGGTCTACACCTTGAGGGTCGTCACAGATCATAAGACATCGCTTCGGGAGCATTCGTCAGTTATGAGGGACAGTTCTTATTCACCTTTAATCTCAATGTGTGACCTTGATATTTGAGCTACAGACCGGAGTATTGCGCCCGACACTGCTCTATCGCGGTTAAAGATTATGCCAGTTCTGTCCTCCATGCACGAGGAAATAACAGATTGGGAAAAATCTCATGGGCCTATTTTGACCTTTAATCTACTTCTGACCTTGACCTTGAGCTACAGACCGGATTTTTGCGCAGTCAGCTAAAAATCCTTTGATGCATGTAACTTCTACTATAGTCAGGATAAGCTCATCTGGACAGACACATGCACATACACTGAATCACCAGTGGCCGCTACGTCAAGCTATCACCAGCGGGCTCAGCAAAAATAGAATATGAAGACAATGATGCTCTGAACTGCTCACCTGAGTTTATGGATACATGTTCTCTGCTGCAGCTTCAAAACGTGACAGGGAAGTAGATCAGGCGGCCAAGGTCAGCCAATCCAAGTTGAAATACATGCAAAACTGTATCAGGGTCCGTAATATACGGACCCCGACTGTATGCATGGTACAAATGCCATGAATGAAGCTTCGAAAACAAAATGTAGGCAAAGGTCAAAATTGATATATACACGCACCTTTATGTTTAAATATCATTGTTGTAAGTAGGTCAGTATGTCAAGTGACCCTGGGATGGGGCCAACTTTAACAATCAACACCTAAGTCAAAATATTACAAAGATACGTTTTCTTTTTACAGTAAAAACATATGGAATGAAATACCCTTAGATATAAAATTTTCAGTAAACATAAAAATATTTAAAGAAAATTACAAAAAATTCTTGTTGCATAACTTTATTCTTCATGTTTAACTGAATGTTTACAAAAGAGGCGAAATTTGAAATATTTGTGTTCTTTAGGACTTTGTAATTTTTCTTTATATAAGTATGAAATACATGATGATTAATGTAATTGATATTGGATCATCATTATTATATACATGTTGATATTTTAACTACTGAATGCATGACTGACTAATTAATACGTATATTGTATTGCAGCATTACAGCAATTGCTCTAATAATTGAAGGATGTATTTTGAAGGTGTTAATAAATGATTAAATTATTTATGATATTTATATGTAAACAGAGTGACTGTTAAAATACCGTTTAATGAAAATATTACATACTTTTGCGTTTGTGTGATTGAGATCTGAGATCATGCGTGTGTATGAGAGAAGACTGATTGAGAGAGAGAGAGAGAGAGAGAGAGAGAGAGAGTTTTAAATTCTTGTTTGTTGTTGTTTGTTTTTTGTTTTGTTTTTTTGAAGGCCATATGGAAAAAAGATATGTTTCGATTTACATTGTAATTCTTTATATGTCTTATATGTTACCTGCATAAAATAAAGTTTTTTTTTTTTTATTATTATTATTATTATTATTATTATTATTATTATATAATAACAATGCTACAACCCAAATATCTTTTGTTTTAAATTTCTCTAAATAACTCTATGTAAAATAAATGAATGGTAGAGGGTCACCGAAGCAACATTTCTGTGAAATAATTTTGAAATCAAAGAGTGATTTCAGAGATTTTAGACAAATAAAATTATCCGAAGGAATTGAGTAAGATCATCAAAGGAACATTTCTGTAAAATTCTTTCAAAATCTGTTACGTGGTTTCCAACAAAACCTTCGAATCTTTGGGTCAGATTTATTTGCATAATTCTTTACATACATGTACTGTAACATGATGATGTACATTATACATAAAATCAATCATATGCATTCATTGAATTACTATCACAGATACACCTGTACCGTATTTAATAGAAGGAAATGGCTGCTCGTCCGGTAACCGGACGACTAGATTTATTTCTAGTCGTCCGGTAACCGGACGAGCAGCCTATACTAGTATGCTAGGCTAGTCGTCCGGTAATCAATTTCTTTGTATATTAGTTCATCTTGATGAATGTAAGAGCAGTAGTAAAGCAAAAATATATGTGTTATATATGATATTTCATATACTTTGACCTTTCCTATGACATTTGTTTGTTAACCTCATAAATCGATTTCCATCTCGTGTAGAAGTAGTCTGGAGTTTAATCTCGAACCAAAAATTAGCGATTTTCGCGGATTTAGGATCCCGGTACAATATTACTAGGCAATAAAATGGATAATAAAAGAAATACATAATGCTGTGTGTGTAACAATTTTTTTATGTACAACATTAGTTTTGACCGATTTGAAATCGAGTTGTGTTGTAATGTTTGGTTGCGAGAGACTATCGCAATTATTGAAATATTAAAGTTCGCTCCAACTATTTCCATCACCGCTTACTGGTTTTGAGGTACTAAGTCAGTTCCAATTCAGTTCATAGCCTTTTGAATAAGTTCCAAGATGCAAACAAAATTCCTACTTTCATAAACAGGAGTAGTCGAATCTATTTTCTGTTCACCATGAAAAATGCGATAGTACAGTAAGAGTTATCTCTCTTAGTATATAACCAAACTTTACAACACAATTCCATTTCAATTCGGTCACAACTACTGTTGTAAATAAAAACAAATTGTTATGTGTTCGTTTTATTATCCATTTTATTGCCTAGTAATGTACCGGGATCATAAATTCGCGAAATCGCTACTTTTAGGTCCGAGACTAAACCCCACCACGAGACAGGGTCCGTAATATAGGGACCCTGCACGAGACTACTTTAATACGAGAGGGAAATCATTTTATGAAGTAAACAAACAAATGTCATAGGGAAGGTTAAGGTATATGATATATCATATATAACACATATATTTTTGCTTTACTACTGCTCTAACATTCATCAAGATGAACTCATATACAAAGAAATTGATTACCGGACGACTAGCCTAGTACACTAGTACAGGCTGCTCGTCCGGTTACCGGACGTCTAGAAAAAATTCTAGGCGTCCGGTTACCGGACGAGCAGCCACTTCCTTAAGAGAATATCCACATCTAAATATCACATAGGTCTTACAGTGAGGTTGCCATAGCAGAGTTTTGTTTGATCCATTTCATTTGAAGGAATCTGAGAGAGGACCAACCAAGGAACAATCCTGTGAAGTTGGTTGAAACTTGCCAATCGGTTTAGTTAGTAGATGTCGTTTGTTTGAAGCAGATGTTTACAGATGTACAGACAATGGACATTCAATGATCTTAAAAGCTCACAATAAGCAGGCGAGCTAAAAACAACACAGGCCCACAGAACATGTACGAAGACAGGAATTATTTCATAGCTATTTTTGTTTTATTTTGCAAAATGCTACAAACAGTATTGCATCACAGAACAGCAGTTCTCAGGTAGTTCACAAGGCATAAAGTCTGGTTAAACAAATCTTGTACTGTACACCATGAAGTAGATTGTAGGTCAGATAACTTCTCCAGTTCTTTTACCAGATCTGGTTCACTGGATAGTATATTACTGTGTACCTGCAAGAGCAAAGTACAAAATGTATATATATATGAGTAAAGTATTTTTTTAACAGTAATTCATCTACATGGAATATGAATTGTGCCATTTAAGTAGTACAGTACATGTTTCATGCCATGTCTTCAAACAGTTCTAGAAATTACTTTGTTCACTTTCCTCAATGAAATTAACTACCAATGAAGCTCTATACAAAACAAATACAGTACATACATGTAGTTGTATCCCCTCGAACAGGAATACCAATAATGAACTTTGAACTGGAACTGGTTTTCTTATCAGAAACTTATTTTAAGAAATATTGCTTTACAAACTACACTTTACTATCACCCTACACAGGTAGAAACACTGGATTGTGAGATCAGTACAACCTGGGACCTGTCTGAAAGTACTGGTTCATGTACAAGTTTTTCCCACAAATACCTACCTGCCAGAACCTGGCATTTCTAGTTCACTTTAGTTACTACCAGACACTTCTTGTATACCTATCGGTTACCAAGGAAGCATACACACAGCTAACAAGATAAAATTACTTAAATATTGTTAAGACAAGAAACGCAGCAATGCCACAAACCAGGCTTTCAAAATATAACCACTATTTTTTTTCAATTCTAAAGGTGTCTCCAGCCCTTTTTCGCATGCAAACAAAATTTAAACAGGTGAGTATGCAAGCAAACTACAAGATATAACATAGAATTAAACAGGCGGAAACTGATTTTCTATTTTTATGAACAGCTACCTTGACATCAATGCAATCCCAAGCTATAGACTTGTATCTCAATTTAAGCTACCTACATACCACTTTTCACGGCAATACCTCATTCCTTACAAGAGTTATTGACTGTTTTTTTCTATCTTAAGTAACAACAATCTTGACTTTGACCCAAGAAGACCTTAAAGCTATCATAAAATACATCTTTATATAAGCTACATACATACCAAGTTTCATGGCAATACCTCATTCTGAATTCAAGTTATTGACCAAAAATCATCTGTTTGACATACCCCAATCTAACAACCAGGATTTTCATTGAAAACCTGGTTAGAAATAAGGTAATTTGCAATACAAACAACATTGTAATATATATCAAAGGACATAAAGTTATGTGAATACCTTAAGGAACAATCCTAAATATGCTTGAATAATTTCAAAATTCTTGTTGGTTTCAAGAACAGTTTGAACAAATTGTAGAAAATTACACATCACAGGCAGAGAACCTCCCAACTCTGGTGCGAGTGATCGAATCTCTACATCAATGGCTGAGGGACCAAGGGTCTTCATGTACTCTACAACTTTGTCATCTAGAAAGTATATCAGAACATTTTTTCTACATTATGTCATTTCATAAATATATAGAGAAACAAAACCTATACTGTACATGTATTTCTAAAAACAACACAAGTGCTAGAGTCAATGTGCTGATATCAACACAAATATCCAGTATAATCTTGTACATTTCTGATGATTGTATTTTATTGCATTCCACTTTTTCAATGTTACTTCAACAAAATTTACAGTAAACACAACATATATTTAAACTCAAGTACCTAATGATCTTTCACAAGACAATGGAGAAACTGATACACTACAATACATGTACATGATTTATATGACTGACATATATCTTACAATTAGATGTCTTGTTTGCTTCCTGTAACAACTGTCCTAGTGTACATAATGGCAGGAGATTCCCAGGCTCTAGTCTCATCTACAATAAACATAATTACAGAGGTAAGTGTATAAGAGTGACACTTTAAACTGTTAAGGAGAAAGTATAGCATCTCTTTGACAGCCAGCATTATTGTCTGTCACAGTACTGACTGGTTACAACACACACCTTACCAGAATCAGCTAAATTAACATTATGTAATGTTGTAATATGCATACACAATAATGAAGTAAACCACAAAATTTGTTCAGACTAACAGATACAATGTGCCAATGAAATTGCATTTTTTTCTGAAATTTCAAGCTCATAATCATAAATGCATTCACAGTTACTGTAGTTGATGTTTCACTACTGAGATGACTTACCTTCTTATCTTTGTTAGTTGTGTCTTCCTCTATGGCAAACTTTGGATCTAGTCCAGCTACTGTTGGTAAAAAGAATGGTGCTGCCTTCGGGGCCTTTGGTGGCTCTTTGGGCTTGTTCCTTTGCTAATAAAACAAATGTACATGTATATATATTCACCTTACAACTATGCCTATTTTGTTTTATCTTTTACTGAATTGATATCTTGTAAAGCTTAGCAAAATTAACAATATGTCCAAGTTTCTACAAATACTGTGTACCTAAACAGACATACAGGAACCCTGTTTGATTACAATTAACATGAACTATCAATAAGCAGGAGATGTAATAAATGATTATGGTAGTCAATAAGTATAATATATCTAAACAAGAGGGCCAAGATGGCCCTATATTGCTCACCTTGGTACAAGTCAATTTGCCTGGTGGACTATCACTAGACAATGTTATATACCAAACAAGTGAACCCCCCGGGCAAGGTCAATTTTGACCCCAGGGGCATAATTTGAACAAACTTTGAAGAGGTCTACTAGGCAATGCTACATGCCAAATATCTAAGCTCTAGGCCTTGTGGTTTCAGAGAAGATTTTTTAAGTTTTTCCTATATAAAGCCTATGCAAAACTAAGTGACCACCAGCGCGGGGTCAATTTTGACCCAGGGCTCATAATTTGAACACTCTTGGTAGAGGTCCACTAAACAATGCTACATGCAAAATATCTAAGCTCTAGGCCTTGTGGTTTTGGAGAAGAAGTTTTTCCTATTTGTTGCCATAGCAACCAGAGTTCTGCATGGAATGGAATTCTTTGAACAACTTTGATAGAGCTTCATGCAAGGAACACCCCTGAAAAGTTTCATCAACATTGGCCTAGTGGTTTCAGAGGAGATGTCGTTTGAAAGAAATGGTGGACAGACGGATGGATGACGACGGACGCCGGACAGAATGCGATCCTAAAAATATAATGTATTTCAAACTTAAATTTGTTGCGTCATTAGGTGTTTAACTGTTTGACTGACAAATTAAGAACTTTAAGAACAAATTACCTTAATTATATCCAAGTTGAGGAGGTTCTGCCATCTTGAATTAGGTAGAAGTGACAGGGTGACAAGTTCATTGTTGATCTGCTCTGCAGACTTGAACTCAGCACGGATGAATTCTTCCTCATCTTCAAGTGCATCATCATCAACACCCTCAGCTGAAAAGTGACTGCAATTTCTAATTTCTGCACATGTAACCTGTCTTAAAACTTCATGATATTGATTTCATTTCCCACATCTTCCCTGTCTTTATGTTTACCTTTCAAATTTGAGAAACAGGCAATACATAACTAAATCTGCTACAGACTGCATAAAAATGTCTGTGAAGGTGATTTTATGTGCTCCAGCTATACATCATCAATACTGGTAGGTCATTAAAACCATGAGGTTGTAGGCTTATACCTAGCAACCACCACAACTTTATCCTTCCCCAAGAGGCTTAAGATATAAAACTGAGACAGAGTTAGTCAGCCTGAGACTTAGCAGTTAAATGAATTGGTAAAACATAACCACAGATGTACAGCTACCTGAATGTACAGAGAGTCCTGCTTGAACAATATGCAAAACAAAACCTATGTTTAATGTTCTTAATATATTTGGCACATCCTACCAGTAGTAAATGATACATGTATTCATTATTAGACAAGTATACAGACAAAATGTCAGTGTCTAAAAGAAAAATAAGAGAGAATTAGAAAGAACTAATTACCTGCAGTATGTTTAGCTGTTGATGGCATTTCAATCCGCTGTGGTTCATAGTTTGCTGGCAGTGCAGTGAGTGGTACATGTGAAAATAGTGTCTTGTTTGCCCACAGGTAAACCCCAACATCATCAAGGTGACATGTGGCCAGGAAGTCATAGGTAGGTGACAGGCTGAGTGATGTAACAGCACTGTCCACTAGGAAACAGTCAATCAATCTGCAACAACAAACTTTTATCTAGCACTCCTTTTTATTCACTTTAAAGTGTACACTATGACATTCTTGTTCATAAATTTTTATCAAAACAATCTTAAACTACTGGCTGTTAACATAACCCAGGGCACTGCACTGCCTTGTGTAAACAGATGGTTTAGTGCACCACAATTAACTCTTAAAAATACCAACTGTTGATAAAATATAACTTTTTATATATTAACAGAACATCTATAGGTACACAGATACTTAGTTACCATGTCACATAATCTGCAACATCCAAGAATTTGTAAGAGGTGATAGTTCTTCAACCTCTCACTTGAATCAGTTATGGCCATCTATAACACATGACAGAATCTCCATGATTTATGTAGGCATATAGTTCTTAATAATATAAAAAATCTGTGCAAATTAAATTACTAAGTCACTATTGCATGCCAGTGATGGGTGTGCATACATAATTTTGTGATTTCAAGATACACAAGTCAAGTGTGTATTACCTGGTATTTGAATCAAGACTTGTTGATTTGAATTACTTGCAAGCTTGGTTATAAGCTATCAACGTTTTTATGAAATCAAGAGCGCACAACTCTGGTCAATTTGACCAGGATCTTGTTTCCACATACATTATGTACAAGTTTAGTTGCATTTGCTCTAAAACTGTGTCTTGATGGTGGACAGACCACTTACTTACGACATTCAACCAGTCTAAAATAGAAGTTTGGAACATACAGTTAACTTCTTGTTAAAGCATCAAAATGAATGCAAAGTTGTTTTTCTAGTGACAACTAAATACTCAGAGAAAAGGAACACCAGTTATCACTTTTCATAAAAATTTTGAAAGCTCAAACAATTAAAACCCTACAACGCTACCTATACTGGTACTGTTCTGCCTTACCTTCCCGTTGGAAGATCCCAAACTCTGAGTGAACAATCCATAGCAGCTGTCACCAACCACCGGCCATCTGTACTGAATGTCTGAACACAACAATAGAAATCATACAAAAAATCAAAACTATGGAAACTTTTGTAGTATTCCTATTCATACACTCATCACTTAGTAACAAAGCAAGATACAATAGTTGACTCGGCTTTCTACAATCAGTGTTTACTTTAGCTTCAAGGCAATCTAGTCCCTACTTCTTGTCATATGTGCTTGTAAAAACCTAGATATGCCAAGGGGCATAATTATATCCAGAAGCAAGCTACAAATACGGAATTTATATCCCTCGAAATATATGATGATGCAGAAATATGTAACTTCAAAATTTAGCAACAGATTTTTCAAAACTTGCAAAAAACTTGGTAGTATTAAATCCAAGTGTCATTTTGTAGAGTATAACCAGCCTATGATCATAAATCTGTCAGAGTTTACCGAACCTACCATATCTGTTATTCTATTATCATGGCCGGCAAACTTTCTCACAACTTTTCTCATATCAACATCAATAACATAAACATGGAAGTTATCTTGTGCAACAGCCAGCATACAACTGAAACATAGAAATGTCAACATCAATAGTATCACAATGTCAAGGTCAACCCAGGGCAATTTACATGATACAATGAGCAAACAAGATTAGTTTTGTGTGTTAAGTCAAAACTAGAGCAATCACTAATGGTGATGAATACCCTGAGATGCCACCTTGACACAATCATTCTACCTTTTTGCTTAATGCTTGGACACAGAATGAGGGTACTGCACATGGGTGCTGCACACAGATGGCTGCACTTGCTTTTTGGAGAATATGTAAGAAGTTTCAAGAAATTCCAACCAGAAAAATCATCCAAACACAACATGACAGGGACATGCTCAACTAAGCTTGGTACAAAATATTCATCACTCTGGTAGACTTAAAGGGCTTTCAATTGATGATTGCTCTAAAATACCCTGCCAAAACACAATGTCTCACTGAACACTATGTGTATATATAATTGGGAAAATGTATCTATTTGTATATGAGGGACATATAGTACCTTCTTGTAAGGGCGGACAGATGGAAGGACAGACGACTCAACCAAAAACAACTAGGGCTATCATTAAATGTGATTAATACCCCCGAAAGACTGCTTTATAAACTGAGAAAGTTCATAGTAACAGAATACCTTGCAAACAAACTAAATAGAGAAATTGTTCTTGGCAATAACTCTGCAATTTGTCAAGATAGAGTTATGGTTCTTGTGCACTGCACTTCTTCTCATTGTGCTTGACCATTGTATGAAGTTGTATTGAATTCCAACCAGTAGTTTTCAAGTTATGCTCCGGACAAGGCAAAGTTACAAAGGGCAATTTCTCTTGTGCACTGCACTTCCTCCGATTGTGCTTGACCATTGTATAAAATTGTATTGAATTCCAACCAGTAGTTTTCAAGTTATGCTCCGGACAAGGAAAAGTAACAAAGGGCAATAACTCTGTAATTAGTCAAGATGGAGTTATGGTACTTGTGCACTGCACTTCCTCTGATTGTGCTCGACCATTGTATAAAGTTGTATTGAATTTAAAACCAGTAATTTTCAAGTTATGCTCCGGACAAGGAAAAATAATAAAGGGCAATAAATCTGTAATTAGTCAAGATGGAGTTATAGTTATTGTGCACTGCACTTCCTCTCAATGTGCTTGACCATTGTATGAAGTTGTATTGAATTCCAACAAGTAGTTTTCAAGTTATGCTTCAGAAAAGGAAAATGCAACAGACCGCCTTACCAGCCGACCGACTGACTGACCAACCACAGGGTGACTCCTATATACCCCCCCAAACGAAGTATAATAATTATATTGTGTCTCTACCCCATTCTATGGAGGGAGAAATAATTAAAATGTCAATACGACTGTGGTGTATCTTGCAGGAATAAAATATTCCAAACTTCGGACTGAGAAGGCACAGTTTTTTCAGTTGTTTCCAGATTTTCCAGATCATTCCTTTTATGGCTGGTCCAGGAGAAAACCAATTTATGTATTTACCTTTCCCTATGAAGAAGTATTTTAGATACAGTAGAGTCTAGTTTACAGGTATCTAGCAGCCGTTTGTCTTTAAACTTCCAGAACTTGATATCCCCGTCCCTGCCAGCAGACACAGTCAGCTGATTTAAGCCATCTACTGATAATCCCTGTACACAGGACATGTGTGCTGAAGAAGAAACTCAAATATAGACAAGATTTTATTTGAACAAAAATCACGTATTTTAGTAGACAACATGTTATGAAGACAGCATGTATGTATACATGCCAAGTCTGCTGATTCTTTCAGGAGACTTCTGAATTTCATGTTTACAGCTACAACAAAATCGGTCATATCTCCTGGATTTAAGGTTAAAAAAATTATAGGAATTTCTCATTTTTGTGTGAAATTTTGTTCTGTGTTTCACTTTTCTCCTAATTTTCCATATATTTGATAAATATGGATACAAAAATTTTCTTGATTAGGCTTAAAACAAGAGGGCCATTGCCCTATATCGCTCACCTGTATATGAATTGCCAATAACACAAGGGGTCATGAATTTAACATAATTCGTAGAGGTCCACTACACAATGCTTAGTAACATTTCAAATATCAAAGCTCTGCTTGTGGATATTTTAGTTTTTTTAAAGTTTTCCCTACATAAGCCTATGCAAAACCAAGTGACCCCCCCCCCTCCTCCTTCCAGGAAGGGTTAATTTTCACCCTGGGGTCATGATTTGAACAATCTTGGTAAAGGTCCACAAGGCAATGCTACATGCTAAATATCTAAGTTCCTGGCCTTGTGGTTTCAGAGAAGAAGATTTATAAAGTTTTTCCTATGTAAAATCAAGATATCCCCCGGGCTGGGTCACTTTGACCCAGGTGTCATGATTTGAACAAACTTGGTAGAGGTCAACTAGGCAATGCAACATGCCAAATATCTCAGCTCCTGGCCTTGTGGTTTCAGAGAAGAAGATTTATAAAGTTTTTCCTACATAGCCTGTATATGTAAAACCAATTGACCCCCTGGTGGGGTCAATTTTGATGGGAGTGTCATAATTTGAACAGGTTTGGAAGAGGTCCACTAGACAATGCTACATGCCAAATAATATCTAAGCTCTAGGCCTTGTGATTTCAGAGGAGAAGATTTTTAAAGTTTTTCCTATTTTTGCCATAACAACCAGAGTTCTGCATGGAATGGAATTCTTTGAAAAATTTTGGTAGACCTTCAAAATGAATCAAAATGTTGACGGCCAAGTCAACGGACAATCATCCATTAGAAAAGCTCACCCTGGCAAAGCCAGATGAGCTTTTAGTACTTTAAACATATCCGATTGTATTTTGAGGGGTCTGATCTTCATCAAATTCTATTTAGGTGCCTAGTGTTTTACTTCTTCCAAGAGAGATATATTACCTTTAGGATCAACATTTACTTTGTCATTACTGTTCACCTCACTATAGCTGCCTCTATATATACCAGACTGGAGGTTATACATGTCTATATGTCCAGAACTATAACCTATCAGACCAAAGTTTCCACACGAAGTTATCTCTACACACTGAAATAAAAAACATTTACACGTAATTACAGAACTGTTCTGCCAGTAAATTGGTCCAATTATTGACCTTATCTTTTGCTAGATGTACTTGAACGAGATAATATGAAATCAGCACAAATACTGCTGCCTCATGTCTCACATATGTTTATACATAAATGAGAATTGTTAAAGCATTCTAAAAGTATTGCCAGATGTGCCCACAGTAAACCAAACTAGAGCTATCACTAAATGTGATTAATACCCCCAAAAGGATTGCTTTATAAATGAAGAAGTCGTAGTAACATAATACCTACAAACAAACTAAAAAGAGATATGTTCTCAGCAGTTCCTCTCATTGTGCTGACCATTGTATGAAGTGTATGAATTCCAACTTGTAGTTTTCGAAAAAGCTCAGACAGGGAAAAGTAACAAAGGGCAAAACCCTGTAATAGTCAAGATGGAGTTATGGTTACTGTGCACTGCACCCCTCTCACTGTGCTTGACCATTGTATGAAGTGTATTGAATTCCAACCAGAAGTTTTCAAGTTATGCTCCGGACAAGGAAAAGTAACAAAGGGTAATAACCT
Organism: Saxidomus purpurata; assembly: GCA_022818135.1. Lineage (NCBI taxonomy): Eukaryota > Metazoa > Mollusca > Bivalvia > Venerida > Veneridae > Saxidomus > Saxidomus purpurata. Next base: position 49,776,687 of record JAFMSR010000005.1, on the reverse strand, counting down.
GTAATGAGTCAAGATGGGGTTATGGTTCCTGGCACTGCACTTCCTCTAAATGTACTTGACCATTGTATGAGGTTGTACTGAATTCCAACTAGTAGTTTTCAAGTTATGCTTGGACAAGGAAAAGTAACAAAGGGCAATAACTCAGTAAATACTCAAGATAGAGTTATAGTTCTTGTACACTGCACTTCCTCTGAGTGTGCTTGATCATTGTTGAAGTGTATTGAATTCCAACTAGTAGTTTTCAAGTTATGCTCCGGACAAGGAAAAGTAACAAAAGGGCAATAACTCTGTAATTAGTCAAGATGGAGTTTAGTTCTTGTGCACGCACTTCCTCTCAAGTGCTTGACCATTGTATGAAGTTGTATTGAATTCCAACTAGTAGTTTTCAAGTTATGCTCCGGACAAGGAAAACTAACAAAGGGCAATAACTCGGTAAATACTCAAGATAGAGTTATAGTTCTTGTACACTGCACTTCCTCTGAGTGTGCTTGATCATTGTATGAAGTGTATTGAATTCCAACTAGTAGTTTTCGTTTGCTCCGGACAAGGAAAAGTAACAAAGGGCAATAACTCTGTAATTAGTCAAGATGGAGTTATAGTTCTGTGCACTGCACTTCCTCTTAATGTGCTTGACCATTGTATGAAGTTGTTTGAATTCCAACCAGTAGTTTTCAAGTTAGCTCCGGACAAGGAAAAGTAACAAAGGGCAATAACTCTGTAATTAGTCAAGATGGAGTTATAGTTCTTGTGCACTGCACTTCCTCTCAATGTGCTGACCATTGTATGAGTGTATTGAATTCCAACTAGTAGTTTTCAGTTTGCTCCGGACAAGGAAAATGCAACAGACCGCCCGACCGACCGACCGACCGACCGACCGACCGACCAACCACCGGGTGACTCCTATATACCCCCCTAAACTTCGTTTTGGGGGTATAAATACTGGTTCTCTATCTGCACAACTATTTTCATATAATGTTTACCTGTGCAACTGTATGTACATAATGTAGAGAATCTTGTGTAAATCTAGCATGATCAAACTTGAGTTGACCCATTGTTGACCTCTGGTAGTTCCATGTTGTCACCTTACAGAGACCTCTATGACACGCCAGTATATTGTCCCAGTCACTCTGTCTGCTTGGTTCTACATACAATATCAACCAAGAATATTTTGATAAAGTAAAGAGAAGTCAATCAGTGCTTGATATAAGCTAAGTATAGTAAATGATTTCACCTAATGTGTCTCTTCCAACACAACTTGTTGACATACACTCAAATATCATTCTTATTCATTATGGATACTTTTAATTATTTCTTACACTAGGTAATGTATTTACTCAAAACCATGTGTTTACATCGTCTTCTTATCATCTTTGGTATATTTTACAGTAAATAAGAAACAAATTGCATACTTAATATAATCACAAAAGTGACACTGACAGTGACATTCAGTGTACCATTTAGTATTAGCGCAGTTACAGAACTTTAAACAACAAGAAGAAGTCCTAAGATCTGCCCCAGTTTGAGTTGAATAGTCATAGAATAAAGTAAAACTTGATCAGTAAACTGCTCATCCCTTTCAGCGTGACCCCTGTTTATAACCCTTGTCCTATTTACACATTATGGTTGCTACATACGAGGTTCCCCTTGTAGTGCCTTCACAGTGTATCCTCTGCAGGTACCTTTCACATTGAGGCCCACTCTAGTAATATGGTACTCCTTTTTTTCAGTATGGCCCCTACTGGTAACCTTTGTACTGGTTCCAGTGTGCCCCCAACTGCTACCCTTTGTACCAGTTTCAGAATGGCCCCTACTGTTAGCCCTTGTACTGCTTATACAGTATGGCCCCTGTTGGTACCCATTGTACTGCTTATACAGTGTGACCCCTACTGGTACCCATTGTACTGCTTATACAGTGTGACCCCTACCAGTACCTGTTGCAACACTTTCATTGTGGTTTCTATTAATACACCTTGCACTCATTACATCAAGAACCCCATTGAAAATTGTTTTTAAATGTCCTGCACAGCTAAATATCAATGAAGTAAGATACACAAACCTGCTACAAAGTCAACAATATATGGCATCTTATGTTGGTCATATTTCAACGTCTTCTTCTTGGAAAGGTTTTTGTTGTACGAGGCTCGACCGAGACTTTTGTTGTGTTTGTCGTGAATTGTAGAGAAAGATCTCATGGTGCTATCCTGCCCTGTATTAATATAAATTATTTTATCAAGTCACTCATAAAACATCAACTGTGTCATAAAGTATCATATTTTACAACTGTGCTTTATGTTATGTAATATTCCATTTAATTTACATTGTATTTAGATCTGTGCATTGAAGTCATTTGAATTTGTTGATGCAATACATTGTATTTCATGCCTTTCGGAATAAAAAACAATAGCTTCATGCAGACAAAAATTTGCCTATTTCAATTTCTAAGATCACAAAAGGGAAAAAGACTAACAAGGCAGTCTGCAAGACAGCTAGATTCCCTGTCACAAAAAAGAAACATAGAGGGATGATCTCTGAGCCCAAGTGTGACCTTGATTTCTATTCTGCACATAGTCATGAGATGAACATCTGACACAAGTCTCATGAAAACCTTACATAGGGACAAGGTAGATATGGAGCGGACACAAATATTCAATGATCCCAAAGCATAATTTTGACCTTATGCCAGTAGGGTTGATACATGCCATCTGCACATCATCTCATATGAACATTTGACCAAAGTTTCATGAAAAACTTTTAAGGCGTTTAGGAGATACAGAGCAGACAATAATGCAAGGGTCAATTCTTTGACCTTAAGTTGTTCTCGATGAGATGAAAATTGGACCATTGTTAAATGAAAATCCTTTAAGGCATTTAGGAGATATGGAGCAGACATGAGGTGCACAGGTCAACATTGGACCTTAAGTTGGGACTTGAACCTTGAGGTAGTGCAATTGTGACATAGATTTTGCAAGTTGTCTAGATCAGGTGAACATATGACCCAAGTTTTCAAAATTCCTGCAAAGAGTTTAGGAGATATGTAACATATAAGAAATGTTATGGATTTCCCAGGGGAAAAATACAAATCCTGTGAATTCCAGCTTAGTTTATTACAAGATCAGAAACACTGAGTTATGTCAGGTTGGGAAATGTTAAATACATTATAAAACTGTTAAATACCTGCTGTTAATATGTTTTCACCATTTGTCCCATAATGCCTCAGTTTAGAGGCTGGTGCTGAGTGTCCAGACCTTTCCCTCAGTAACCTCCCACCACCATCTGGCAAGTCAAATATCCAAACCTGTAAATTAAACATGGATATAAAAACTTGTTTTTTCTTTTTTTGTAATAATTCATCTATCACTTGTTGGTCAAGAGGATTTCATTCATTCTCGCTCTCTTGCGAATTTGAGCAATCAAAACTGTTTCAACACTGCGAAACAAAAGTCAAATCTTAATTCTATTTTCTTTAATTGCATCTGTTACTAAAAGCATTAGTGTGCATACCTTTATATCGCCGTGCATACATACAGATATATTACCTTTAAAGTATTATCTGCAGAGGATGTGACCATAAGTGGTTCTGAAGGCAAACATTGCATTCCTGACACTGCTGTCATGTGTGCTTCTCTCATCTGACTTCGTAACTTCCTCTCTTCTAAATCCCATAATGCAATATGACCTGTTGCACTTCCTGTAGCCATTATTGGATGACCGTCTGTCATGAAGAAAACAGATGGATTACTCTAAATCTCAAACTTTACATTGCAAGTTTATGAACAGTGAATCATGTCAGAGTTGCTGTTATCAAATATACTTCAAAGTACTGGAAGTTATAAAGTAAATGATAATCACAATAAAATCTAACACAGAATAGATGTAGACATTCATTCCTTACTCTCTGCTTCTAACTAGTATATTAAACATAAAAGTATATGATAACATGAAAACACTTCACAATAGTCAAACATCATTCTGGCAAATTTGGGGCAGACCTCTTTTCTTTATCATGCAGGGTAAATTTACAGGAATTGTTTTGATTTTTTGGAATTATTCTTTAACTCTTAGACCTTCTCAACTTAGTAACTGAATTTTCAATTAGGGACACTGGCTATAATATTATGTCAAATATGAATGTAAATAGGTTTATAAAGATGCACTACTAGCAGAAATACTGACAGATTTAGTTTGCTTAAAAAATCATGGTTTTACAATGGAAAAGTTTGTACTGTCTACCAAAGAAAACACTGTCCACTGTAAGATATGTGATTCTTTGGAGATGGATCAACATTTGCTAATCTTAAGCATAATCAGCATGGTGTTCATACCTGTTCTGAATGATATAGTAGTAACAGGCCCCCAGTCTTGTAAAAACTTTGCTATTGTCTCATCAAACTTGAGGTTATGTATGAAGATCTGTCCATTGGCCAATCCTATAGCAACTACGTCCACTGCAGGAGCCTGCAATATATACATAGAATATTTCTGGTATTTGAGTTAAGGGGCGAGTATAAACACATTGGTTTACATGCTAGAAAATGAATAAGTACATCACAAGTTTAATTCCCTACTGCATCCTTAATTTAACATTCTTTTGGATAAAACTTAACCCCTGAGCTGCTAAATTTCTAAAATGAACCTGTCCGTCTTTCAATGAAAGTATCTTTGATTGTTCAAAGAGCTACTCACTGAATTGCAGCCAGAGTAGATTATGATTGGACTGTACTGTTGTATACAACGATCTACAGGCCGAAATATTCCACTGTTTCTTCAGTTCAAGTCTTATTATATTGAGTACTATTGCTATACCTGTTCCACTGCAGTGACAGGATGACCCCATCCACTGAATGTATAGATCATTGTGTTCTTTCTGATGTTCCAAAGTTCTAGCCTGCCTTGCTTGCTACCAAACAGTATCTTGTTGAGGTAGGTACTTGGATGTGTTACTGTTGTCACCTGAAAATTGTCCTTGCTGAACTGGATCTCAGAGTACTGACCTTGAAAACAAACAAAATCATTTCGTAATGATAGAATGTCGAACATTTAAATGAGGAGTGAAGGTCGGTGCAATGACAATTCATACATGAAAAAAGACCACTTGTCCTTGAGATTACATGTTCAAACAATAGTAAATTCATGATCACTTCTCCTCACATGGCAGTAACATAGGAATAGTATATGAGCTTTCAATCTTTCATCGCTTTTGAGAGCACATAAACATAGAGCTATCAGAAAGAAGCTGAAAGAAATTAATTCCCAAACAATTGTGCACTAAATTTTTAATTTCATTGTATCAGATTGCTTGAAAACAGTTTGACTCATCTATGGATGTTCCACATGGAATTACAACAGCATTCTAATACTTCAGTGCTTTTTTCAAAGTGATTAAAGATTGATTGATCAACTGCTTGCTTACTAAATTTCCGACTGATTAATGCTATTTATAACAAGAGCTTTCCAAAGGACAGCCTAGTTTGACTACTCAAATCATCTAAATCCTAAGAGACAGGATTATCTATGAATAATAGATGCTTTTCATAGGTAAATAAAGATTAACATATTTTTAGACTATAAGTCTGTGTTTACAGACTGACAACTGCATTTTGCAGTCAGAACTTTTTTTAAGCATAGAGATTTTTCATGCAAAAAGTTTGACCAGGTATATTTAATGTCCAAAGAGGGGGATAATTTTGCAAAACTGATGAAACAGTTATGGGACTTTGTGATTTGACAGTGTTAATTCCTGTAGATCAATAGTTTGATACTATGAACTTTTTATTAATCTAAAAATACATGTATGTGTGAAATGTCAATCCAATATATGCATTGGTTTTGGAGAAATACCCTTGCAGGTAAAACTTAATGGTTAAGTTTTTTTTAAGTCCAGAAGGAGGGTGGGGGGCAATTTTACCAAATTGTTGCAAAAGATATGTGATTTGATTCCCTAACCTTGTTTATTAATCCAAACGACCTGTATAAAGTTTCATCCAAAATTTAGATCACTTTGCATACAAAACTTTAATCAAGATTATCTTAGTCCAGAAAGGGTAATAACTTACAAAATACAAGTAAGGATTACATGATCTGATCCTCTGAGCATATTTATTGACTTATACTTGTAGAAAGTTGGAGGAAGATTACTATACAGGAGATATGCTATCACAGTCAAAACTTGAACCAAGACTCAGTAGAACAGACTAGACTTTCTCTCTCTCAAAAATCAAACCACCTACCTCCAGATTTAATGTCCCAGACAATGACTGTACTGTCAATATCTACTGATATCAGATGATGTCCAAATGGTAACAACAGGTGAACATCAGCCATGTGACCTTCATATACATGAACCACCTGTAATGTTTATATACAAGTATTACTAGAATGCACACAGACATCTCTCAGTGTATGGTTACACGCCATAAATGGATTTGATTGATATTTCTAATAAAATCTGATATAAAAAATTCTTTGGTAAGCAGCATAGAGGTAAAATTTACTGTTTTGCTGTAAGGTCAACATGTCATTTTTTAACAAGCTCAACATTAAACAGAGACAGCAACCTCCTGTATGTCTCAGATCAAAGACAAAAAGGCTCATCTGTCCTGACATACATTCTAATGTGGAATAAAACTATTAAACTATGTATAACTATTGTGTAGCAGATTTTTTGTACAGATGTAGACATATGTTTCGAATTTTCCTGAAAATTCCTTGTTTACCATCTTTACAGTTAGAAATTTTAATTTTGATTGGGAAAAAATTCAGGATTGGGAAATAATACAGGATTGGGAAAATCCTTGTTGACATTATTAAGTTACACCAACAGCAAAGTATTTAATCAACTATACAGTAATACTAAAAGCTCACAGTGTACAAGTTAGCTAGTTCCACTGATTACCTGTTTTGCTCTAGCAAATGCACGAACAACATTTCCGCAAGCAGTAAAAGTGAGGTCCCTGTCGACAGCTATCACACTGATATCCTCTGGATGACTGTCACCTGAAATATGTGTTCTACTTCTTAGATATGCCAGGGTTGTATGGTTATGCCTGATTTCAAAAGTACCAACCTGTCACAAACAAAAGCTTCTCACTGGAACTTTTAAGACCTTACTCCTTTTTTTGGATGTTATTTCTCTTATTAACAGAAGAATGTGATTGAATATGTCTAAATACATATAAAAACCCAAGAAATGCTGGAAAGGAAAAGGTAATGATGTTTGAAATAAAAACATAATTTTCTCTTTTAAAAAAATATTTTTTCAAAATATTTTGTAGTGTGTGTTTTATATAAATCATATATATACACATAATTATTATGTATGTTTTTACCTAAACAGACAAAAACCATTCAATACCAAACCGAAGCAAACATCGGGTCATACCGCATAATATATACCTCGCCAGAGGGTGGTGGACCTAATAAGCACGATTACAAACAAAAACCAAAGCAAACATGTACTTACTGACACTGACTATTCCAAGCCGTGAACACTGTAAATAGACAAAATAATTATGCCTGATTGTATTGTTAGGAATATAGACAGTACTACAGTAACACAAAAGGTCTTCTTACATCACATCACTTCCCAATTAAATGAATATAGATAACACACTTAAATAAATTCCTAAACAGCATCAAACACAGCACTCACCAACAGCCACACTTACACCCAGAAGAATGAATCCTCCATCTATGAGAAAAGTAAGCAGACAAGGTACATATTATTTCAGCTTGTTTAAAATTATTAACTGTAGAAAAGCTAGTGCTAGGGTAAAGGACAACACATACAACTGTAGAAACATCACTAACACTGAACTAACAAACATAATGAAGAAATAGGTTGAATCCGATGTTACAATCTTGAAACAGTCAGTTACCCTAAATATTGGTAAGAGATATTTAAACCGCTTTGTGGCATGCCAACCTTACTCTTCCCCAGACACAATCTTTAGAAGAGGAAATTGTGTACATAAAATATATGCCAACTGTGCTAAGATATAGACGATAATTGTTGGGTTTTGATGTAACATCACATTATATTTCGCTGAGTGGGCACCGAAAGTGGTAGTTTCACAAGTGGCACATCGATACCATCACTTTTCTGTTCATTCTATGTTTAAAACTCTACTTTTTGTTAAGTTTTGTTTCAATGAAATGTTGAAAAACCCAGGAAACGTCACCAGAAAGCATGACGTCATTTTAACTACATGTACATCATCAGCATTTGGTTCCAGTATTCGTTGGGAATCTACTAGCATACTCAGCAGTGGCTGGGTAGACATTATTCTTCCTAATTGCTAACTTAGCTACATCTTTAGATGTTCTTGTATTTTTTTTCCTGAACTAGTGACTGGATATTCTCTACAAACAGATGAAGTCCCTCTCCCCCTGCTTTCATTTCCTACCTAAAACTCCAATTTAAACGCCCCAGGGGGAGTTTATTAGGAACCAAAAATGTGAGAAAAAAACAACAGCTGTCCCTCACAAGTGACGAATGCCCCTGAAAGAGGTGCCTCACAGTCTGTGTCCTCTCCATGTGCTCAATAAATGTGCTATGTAATTTTAAAATCCTTCCATGCATGACAGAGTAATCATGCATACAGTATTCCATTACTTTAAACACTAAGTGTGACCTTGACCTTTGAGGTAGGGACTTGGGACTTGCACACGACACGTTGTCTTGATGTGCTAAACATTTGTGCCAAATTATTTTAAAATCCTTCAATGCATGACAAAGTTACAGTCCGGACACGAATGTGTGCATATATGCATATACAGAGGAATCCATTACCTTCAAACTCCAAGTATGACCTTGACCTTTGAGCAAGGGACGTGGGTCTTGCACTTGACACGTCGTCTTGATGTGCTAGACATTTGTGCCAAGTTATTTTAAAATCCTTCAATGCATGACAAAGTTACAGTCTGGATACGAATGTGTGCATATATGCATACATAAAGGAATCCATTACCTTCAAACTCTAAGTATGACATTGACCTTTAAGCTAGCGACGTGGGTCTTGCACGCGACACGTCGTCTTGTTACACCAACAGCAAAGTATTTAATCAACTATACAGTAATATTAAAAGCTCACAGTGCACAAGTTAGCTAGTTCCACTAATTACCTGTTTTCCTCTAGCAAATGCACGGACAACATTTCAGCATTTTAAAATCCTTCAATGCATGACAGAGTTACAGTCCGGACACGAATTTGTAAGTGGGGACTCACAGACGGACGGACGGACAGACGTACGGTGCGATTTTAATATGCCCCTTTGGGGGCATAAAAAAAATTAAAGGAAAGCATGTCTTGCGTCTTCTACTTGGACTCTGGATTAATCGATATTCAAACAAATAACTGTGTTTTGAAGACCTGGTAAGTAATTTTTTTCTTTCAAAAAAGAGGTGGGGGTGCGGGGGAGGGGCATTTATTAGAAAGAGAGAGAGAGAGAGTAGGTGTATATGGCATCTTATTCAAATGTTCTTCTATAACCCTTAACATTATCTGACTTGGCATCAACAGCTACTAATGGATTGAACAATCTACTAATGGAAGTCAAAATTACATTTTGATCAATTTAAGGACGTTTTGGTCACAACGGTGGTCACAATGAAGGGACGTTTTGGTCTAAAGGATGGTAGTGGTTTCGTCAATCTCCCTTTTCGTCAATAAGGATTTTGTGTTCAAAAGAGGTTGTGGTTTCATCAAGATTATTCAATTGTATATATAATTGTTAGTTTGTCATAAATGGGATCAAACAAACCAATTAACATTGTCGTTAGACATTATTTTATTACAAACATACAAGACAATACAAACCTATAAAAGACGGACACGCACACATTAAACCAATCTATCACAATTTATTCTTTCAAATTATTTAGTCAAATAAATAACATTCCGAAAAGAACAAAATAATTTACATTATAATACAGTCAGGGCCTCATCTGGGTTTTTCAAACTTGTTGCCAACATTTTCGCCAATTAAGAAAAGTTGGAGGCACTTTAGAGCCAAAGTAGCCAAAGTTTCAAGCCATCTTTTACCTGGTGTATAATGCGACTTAGGGCATGGACACTACTGTAGTGTTTACTTAGGTGCTTAGGGATATCTTTTTTCCTCATCATGGATTTTCATTGGTTAAGTGCATAGGCTATGAAACATGTTCCATAATTATGTTCTTGTATCATGGCTACTGCATATTTGTATAGGAAAACACTGTACTGTGATTTGTGATAATTTGCATATGTGTAAGGGCATAAAAAGGTTTTACCCTTGCATTCTACAATAGAGCATTGATCTATCTAGCAATAGAGAACACTTTTACATTGTTTTCAAAAACACAAAAAAACTGAGACAAGCGAACAATTGCCAACTAGGAAGAAAGACAATGTAAGATCTTTCAAATTTACTTAAACATAAATGTTTAAGAGGAATGTGAAAGGTGGACAATTAAAAATACACGAACTTGAAATCACGAGTCTCTGAGCAGATTTATATGATAAAGTTTTCATATTGTGAAAGCATGTGTTGAGTCGTATCTAAAGGAACTTGTGACAAGAATGATTTCGGCTAATTCTTCTAATTGTCTGAATTCAAGTTCATTAACCATCTGTAACAAAACATTATCCTGCAATTCTAAAATGTCCATAATGCAGTGTTCATCTATCCTTCTTAGCGTTTTTTTTTTTTTTTACAGGGAACTGAAAAAGATCAGAGTGACCAAACAATATTAACGTGATCCCACCCACTTTTAGATACGTCAGCACGATGTTTCGGGCCTGTGAGCTGTCAATCAATAATGTACATGATGCAGTGTACATGCCATTATCTAAAGTGCTATAATACAAATCAGATAGAGTGACTGTTTGCTCAAATAATTAGGCATTGGGTCTGTAGAGCTCAACTTTGGCATATTCATAATTATTCTAGCAAACAGTATCTCAATATAATACTTATCCCATATTAAAAATAATTATTAAATTATTTATTATGAATTATTATTATTTATAATATGTGTAAGAACATTAAAAAAGGTTTTATTCCCCTTGCATTTTTAGACTGATTCATTTCTAAGCATATAGATCTATTACATCATGTAAAAACACAAATAATTTTGAATTCTGAGGCTGTCACAAACATTTCCTTGTACTTTTGTCTTATATCTTAGGCATGAATGACCAATTTTCCAAGAGTCTTTCAATTTTCTTACTGGAGAATTTCGAAATGTTGAAAAGTCAATTAAAAATAAATTTTAATTCCCGGTGTTGCAAATTTCTTGTGATAAATATTACAAATTGTAAGAATTTCTTGAGATCATATTAAAAGATTATTACAAAATGATTGCAGCAAACTATCGTAATTATAATTAAAAAGTTCGGCCATCATTAAAAAAAATGTTGGTTTGCGGTGCTCCGACCCACAATTTTTGGGGTGGGTAGGTAGGTAGGGAATTTTTTTTTAAATTTTTTTTTTTTTACAGACGTCAAAGGCAAATCTATATGACCCTCAGTCTGATGTAAGGGGCATGCATATTTTAGATAACAGCACTGAGAATTCAACCACCGAACCATTTTATTAATTTTCAGATACATGTGTACACTTTAATTCTTTCTAGAAAGTCTTTTAATAATGGGTCTCCCAGAGTCCTTGCAGGGTTTGCAGATCGGCAGACGAACACGGTGGGTCTGTAGAGCATCAACTTTGGCATTTTTTTCGAAGTTTTCTACAACATTTTCATCAATATCAATCCCCTCTGTCGTAATGTCAAATACATCAAACCATGTGTCTGTTTTTCTGAATTTCCGTATGGCATTTTTAACAAGCCGAAGTCACCTTTTTCTTCACCAGTGCTTATAATATTTACACTAACAGAAAATGTGATATCTTCCGTAATGGAGGCTGCCATTTTGATTTTGTATGCGTAACAAACAAAGCCGAGAATTCCCACATGTATTATATCAGTGAATAATCTAGGTTTTGATTTATATGAGTCCCTGGGACGCACATTTTTCAAAACAATAAGTCCCAGCTATGAAACAATGAGTCCCTTTCCAAAAAGTCAGAAAATAGAATCGGACATCCTTGCCGAATTACTTTCTTTGCGAATCGCCGCTGTAATGTGTTGTTTTTTTCTTCAAATATAATTGTTTCTAAAAGTATTGAATTACTGAAAATATTAATTACCTTTAACGTAGATTTAAAATATTTATTTCCGTTAAAAAATCTGCTGTAATTAGTCGATGTTTATTCTCCAATTATCATTTGTCACTTGTGAATGATGGGGGTAGGTGTGAAAAAATCGAGCATTCATAAAGGGTGACAAACTAACTACGTCAACTTTGAAATTTCGAGCTATGTGACACCACTGTTTGAAAAAAGTATTTTCAATTAACTAAATTAACATTCATAAGTTTCAACTATTCTTTATTTAAAATAAACGTTATATTTATAACAAAATAGCAGCGCTTCAAGCCGATTTTTTCTAAGTAACAATTTTCTTCTACAATGTATTTACTTTAAAGAATTATCTTTGACGAATAAAATAATTTCTACAGCGACTTCTTTTACTCATAAAGCCGCAGCTGTTACGAGATCAAAGCACGTACGCCGACGCTGAGTTTCGTTTGATCCAAGCGAAGCACATGGCATTAAAAAGACCGAATATTTTGACAGGTCTGATTATTTTGGATTATAAAAACTAGTTTGGAATAGACAATGTATAATATGAGTTAGTTTTATTTGGTTATGCACTATATCAAGCTATACAAATGTTCGCTGGTCGGCAAATATTTTCAAATTTGATAAATGCACAAAAGTAAAAAAATACGTATATACAAATTTTCACGTAAAATAATTCTAATTTAATGTCCTGTTAGCTGTCTGAAACACCACTTAAAGTACCGCGATTTTACACCCGCGAAGTGCCGCGACTTTTTAACGATTTCATGCGAAAATGCTTCTAAATACTCGCAGGAAACGCAAGTTTGGTGGACGATATTCTTTTATACAAACTGCCGCGAGCATATACCCAAGTCTCGCTTTTCACGTGCTTGCGTCCTAAAGGACGCACATATTTCAAATCTTTGCGTCCTTTTCATTTTTTGTGCGTCTATGACGCAGGACGCACGGCTAGATTATTCACTGAAATTATAAAAAGCGAAAAGGACCAAATAAAAAAAAATCGGCAGCAGTAGCGATAAATAAGATCAGGTCGGGGCTAATTTCGGTGAGTCGGTCGGAGCACCGCAAACCAACATTTTTTTAATGATGGCCTTGACAAAACAACCGCGATGATATTTTTTACAAACAAGCCTGTTGGTCTTTTTGTCTAAACCTGTTGCTCTTTTTGTCTTTAAACTAATTCATAATTGTCTTTAATTTGCGGGATCCTAGGCACACTTCAAATATATAAGCTGCCAGAAGTTTTCATAATTGATTAATCAGCTGATCACACATATTTAGTAATTTACCCAATTATCTTCTCAAAGTGTCACCCAAAATCAATATCTGAAATGACAATACACAGATTGAACTTGTTATCAGTTTTCTTAACGTTTAACGCTTATTCTAACATGACTCACGATTTTGTCTCTATATACAAAGAGTAGAAAAATTATGTTATATTAAACCATAAACAACGCGGGAACCGATATGCTGTAAACGTGACGTCACATTGCGCCGCATGACGTTAAATGAGCGTTTGCAAAGAAAATAAAGCTTTGCATTTATTCACCTTTTGTAATATCTGGTCATGTTAGAATCGTAATACCTTTTCAGCTTTGTTTTAGTCTAATAAAGAATAATTTGTCGTACTGATGCGCAGTTATAAACCACTCAGGCATTCGTATGAACCTCATGGGCTTGTTAGCCTAAATGGGACGAAATAAACATGTCTGTCTGTCTATGAACTTTGATTTATTATTTGAGTAATTACCTTTAAGTAGGTGTGAAATCCTATTGTTATCTGATACATTACATTCTTGACAAACTGGCAATATGAATCCTTATTGACGAAACGGGACCTTGACGAAACCACTGTAATTCAATCTAAATGGGGGCGTTTTGGACTGGGGACATTTAGGTTTGGGGACGTTTAGGTTTGTTGACGTTTAGGTTTGGGGACGTTTTGGTTTGCTTCGTACAGTAGCCTGTCAAGATTATGGAATGGAATACAATACGCAGCGAACAATTTTGTTGGTACTTACATTGTATGTGTGAAATGATTTGCCTACACACGTCACGACATAATTCTCTTTATGTTTCTGATGATAACGAACTGCAAGAGGAACATGATTACTGACGAAGCCGAGAGCTCGGTAACCTGTGAATATTTTGCTTGCCACTGGCATGATTTAATTTAAATATGGGAATGTGAACTTTGTCGATTTGACGAAAGTATTCCCAGCCCTAGCCTTAACCCCTAATAATCCGTAAACAAGTTGAAATGAACGTCACGAAAACACGTGTTTCACCAAAACCGGAAGTTTACATTTTTGTTATCATAAAGCGGCGCAGGGACCATTCCGTTTCGTCTAACGGAGTAACCCGCTGTCCGACATGAACTGGGAAAAGTTGCTAGTCGCTTAGGTACCAAGCAAATAAATGAAATAGAATATTAAAAAATGTAAAGAATTTTAATATAGCATATCTTTTGAATAAATAGATTTCAATGGTTTCGTACCAGAAAGGCCCAGTCCAGAACGGCCCACTTTAAAGTATTGTTAAACCAGTATAATAAGTGTTCAGAGTTTAAGCTTTGATTTTTTTGTTCCTCTGTTGCAAATACATTTAGACACATTGATCAGAATAAAGATAAGTTATACATTTGCATACTTTTCCTTTCACAAACATGTCTTCTGTTTGGTCCATAAAGCTAGTCTACTGTAAATATTAAATAGATATAATGCCCTGCAGAAGATTTAGTTCCTCCTAGATAATATTGACTCAGTGAATGCTTAACTGCAACCTCTTAAAAGTTCACCCATTATTTCGACACAACTTTCCTTTTAAAAACAAAAAGGAGGCCGTTCTGGTACTGGTCCGTTCTGGAAATTGTCCGTTCTGTACCTACACCTTTTCACTGACCTGCTAATTTAAAAATAAACCTAGTTTTAGTAGATTTCTGTATCTTTATCTATACTATTTCTATCTGTACCTGTTATATAATGCTGCAAATGGAGCGATTCAGTATCGACAGACGGACGGACGGACGGACGGACGGACGGACAGACAGACAGACAGACAGACCTCTTAATAATGTCTCCAATCTGAATGCAGTTTAGGACCTTACAATAGCGGACTGTTATTGGTGAGTTTAAACGTATTTCATTATATTTGTCACAACTCAATGAACACAAAAACTAGAATACAAATTTTAAGTCGGAAAATAGCTCAAGTTTGTCGGAAAATAGCTCAAGTAGCTAATGTTGATCTGTTATAATGTATCCGACGTTAAATAAATATTCTTGTATCTTGTATCTAAAATATTCCTGTACCTTGTAAGACATAGTTACATCAGCACATCAATACATTTATATTGCAAGTTTGATGTAAGTCAAAAACAGATTGGTTGCTTAAAACATCGAATGGGTTATGCCAAATGAGGGTTATGTAAACGACATGAAACTACAGCAAGCAGAAGGAAATGACTTGTGTAGAGTGTAGACGACAATCGTGTATCTTTCAATTCTGCGACACCAACCACCTCACAATGGAAGAAGAAGTGTCATATTTCGAGTTGATAAAAGTTACTTGTATATTGCATTGATGTGATATTACCGTTCAAAATGACCATTATAATATTAAGAAAGAAAATATTTTTTACAATAATTTTTTCCTGCATACAGGATCAGGGTATCCGCAGTTTTCATCAGTGCTGAAAAATCTCATACTACATCCCCCATGTAATATGACCCTCGTGAATTACTTTTGATGTAACGTTATAAACATTGTGACGTCACTTCCCCAAAGTATCTGAAAATCGTTTGTTTTTATATTATAAGGCATTACTTCTACTTTTGATATTAAATCATGAGGTGATTAGCCGGCGCAGTAACCAGGAATGGCTTCTTAGAAATTTCTGATAAATCATTTAATTAAATAGGGTTTTTAGTACAGTAACGTGATCCAGCATGCCGGATTTGCTCGAGCATTGCGTCGGAACATACGAGTGCGTAGCACGAGCCTGATCCGACCCCGACGAGAGCCAATCCGACTTATGGATCACATTACTATACTAATAACCTTTTCATTATATACATTTTGACACTTGTTTGCGCGAATAAACTAAATTAGAATGACATTTTAAGCATAAATTGTAGAAAAACTCTTTTTAGAGCGAAAATTTTCGTAGTGTGCGACGTCATTTTGCGCACCATAAACCGGTTTAAGCTCCCTAGTGGTGTTTTTGCCACTGACCGTTCCAAGGCGGTGCCCCACTGTGTTCCTTTAATTGTTCGTTTTGTCCTCGTGTGTTTGCTTTGTATGCTAGTGTGTGTTGGTAGTGTATATGTGTGTGTGTACATGATTGTGTGTGTGTGTCGTGTGTGTGTGCGTGTGTGTGTGTGTGTGTGTGTGGTGGTGGCACTTCTGTGTGCTGTGGGGTTCGTTTTGGGGAGGCTGCGTTTTTGGTACGTGGCATTCCCTGTTTGATATTATTATTATTATTTTTTTTTTCGTATAAACATGTAGTAACGACCAAGTCAAAAGCGATGTTATTAATAATGATAATAATAAAATCTTTATCTAACGAAGGTTACGTATCAGACATACATACGGAATATTATAATAGTCGGTTGATCTGCGGCGTCGTATCTTTTGATTTGGCTGTGTAGTTCCGGATCACACGAGAGGCGGAGCCTCGAGTGTGATCCTGATCTATGCAGCCAACGAGAAAGATACACACGCAGATCAACCGACTGTTATAATATACCTTTTATTATATACCTTTTACCGAATATCATATGTTAACTTTTATATAAACGTTAATTTGTGTCATTGTAGGGTTAACGCACGTTTTTTCGTGTTATAACATCTGCAGAATCCCAAGGGATGGTTGGTGCCCGAGCCCGTTAGGCTAGGGCACCAACATATCCTGAGGGTTTCTGCAAGGTTATTACACGAAAAAAACGTGCGTTAACGCTATTCTAGCATAAATAACATAAAAAATCATTAAAATAAAAATGAAACGCCTTACTGGTACGACGTTCAATGATGTGCGGGACAACGTCCGTGTTGTTTACGTCAGATTTATGACGTCATCAGTGGTTTTTAAGCCCGGCACTGTTGACGCCGTATATGATGTAAGACTTGGGAGACAGGTCCATTGTTTACAACGGCCATGTACTGCGCATAAATGAAAACGGGTTATAACAGCGCGTGAATCTCCCCGTTAACACACGTTTTTTCTCCTGTTAAAACACCGGCAAAATGGGCAAAAACAGCACATTTTATGCTAGAATAATGGCAAAAATCAACATAACGCGCTCTTTCGTGTCACGTTTTATATGACGTCGATGACGTCACTTCCTTCTTCCGTGTTTAAACAAACAACATTGATAAAAAGTAAATGCAAAATGTAAATCATCTTTCTGGGTGCTATGGGGCTCGTTTTGGGGAGGCTGCGTTTTTGGTATGTGGCATTCCCTGTTTGATATCATTTTTGTTTTTATATAATGCGAAAAAGACGTTGTACATATTCATTTGTCTTCAAGTGGGACATTAAAAAAATGTGACGACAATGAAACTACACTTATCTTACTGCATTAATGTGGATCTATTTTTCAACTTTTAGGGTAGAAATATAATATGAATATGCATTTGTGTACAACTTGTGTACAACTTACACGGTGGACAGATAAGATACGGCTAAATTCATCTGATACGGAAAATTTGATACGCAATGTTGTATTTTACTGCACAAATACTAAAGAAAATTCAGATAAACATAAGTAGGTATATGATAAAAGGATTTACATTTACATCAAAATACATCTTATTTTCAGATGGCCTTCAATAATGTAAAGAAGAATTAAAAAACAACAACAACATACCGTCGATAAAGAGACATGAAACAAAATATGATGTGCTAGTTATACATTTTAAGTGAACTATCATATTTTTTTAGATATTCTATCTGTTTGGCAAAGTTAGATTTGACAAAAGTTAGACAAAAAATGTTTAAATTGTTTAAACTCTCTTTTGATACGACAGGCACTCAAAAATTTAGTGCTAAAATATATTTGTAGAAGTAAATGCATGCTTTAGAACAGGAACCTAGAATATTCTCGGCTTCGCCGTGACGTCACACTGACCAATCAACCAATCGGATTATTAGGTAGCGTTCATTTCTTTATTCGGTAAAAGGTGAAAACTCGGTCTTTACCGTTGACTCATATGCAAGTTTAAATATATTTTAAACGAAACAAAAAGCTTTTACCAACATAGAATTCTTCTAAAAACAATCAGACAGTTTTAAGGTAATGGAAGATCGTTGTCTTCTATCATTTCTAACCTTGGTTATTGTATTATTCAAAGTTAAAGATGCATAGAGACCAGCGTTGACAGCCGAGGAATCACCTTTCCCGATTGTAAATAATTTATCAGTACCCGGAGGTTCCTGTTTAGAACAAAACATATTAACGTCATGTGTATTTTAGGGTCAATTGAATCAAGGTCTTTCAAATAGTACTAGACCTTGATTGAATCAGGATTCATTAGATGTATATAAGATCCCTGATTGAATGCACTTTAAATAAAAGTATCTTGTATTACTCAGCTAGACCTATATACATGATACATATTGTGCACATAAGCGTTTTTTTTCTGTCAGGCCGTATTTGATGGTTGAATAAAAGCTTTATCTATGGGTATATAATAAATAGTTTTCTCTGGCATCATTATTTAAAATACATAATTTATACCTTCTAGAGCGGCAGGCCGTATGCGCCGGATTTTACCTCGATCTCGCTTGTCGGTTCGTAAAAACAAAAATAATATCAAACAGGGAATGCCACGTACCAAAAACGCAGCCTCCCCAAAACGAACCCCACAGCACCCAGAAGTGCACACCACCAACACACACACACACACACACACACACACACACACACACGCACGACACACACACACAACCACGCACACACACACACACACACACACACCACCAACACACACTAGCATACAAAGCAAGCCGGATTGGATGAAACGCGTCAAACTCCTTACAGCGATTATACTGTAAGGGGAAGTAACCACTGCGGGGAGTTTGGAAACCTTTGCATTCACGATATTGAATACCAGAAATCAATATTGTACCATATTGCTTCATTAATTATATCTTCCATTTTTATTTTGATGCTGTTAACATTTTTGATCACTTTCCAGAAACAAAATACATGTATATATCTATGTCGTAAACAAACAGTACAGTACCGCTTTCCGATATAAACAAACATTTCACAACAATTTGTGCTGTATGTAATGCAGTGAGTAAATTCTTCTTATTTCTTCTATATTTTATTGTGACATCGAATGGAACTTGTGTGTTTTATTAAATGATAAAACCAACATTTTAGTTAAATAAATGATGCATTTGTTTGCACTATTTATACTATAGAAACAAAAAATTTTACTGAACTGACAATTTTTTGAAGATGAATAAACTCAGTAGTAAAACATGTTGCTTCAAAGAATGTGAAATAAAGGAGTCACTCGACAGTCGAATTGAAGTAAAAACTGTACTACCAAAATCAGGATTCAAAAAACAAATAAAGAAGAAATTCCTTGTCAACTGGTATGTAAATGGAGAAGCGGATTTCCACATTGAATGCTGGGAGAAAATATATTCACTATCCAGGTTTGTTTTTTACTGTTAGGAGAAATAAGTTTAAACAAAGAATTACAGTGGTTTCGTCGAACCCCCGTTTCGTCACTAAGGATTTATGTTGCCAGTTCGTCACCAAGCTTTTGTATTAGATAAATATAACAATAGGATTTCACACCTACTTAAAGGTAATTACTCAAATGATAAATCAAAGTTCACACAGTTAAATGAGAATACCATTTTCATTTACTGCACAAAATTTGATTAAAAAACGTATTTCATTTATCTGTTTAAAATTTGATTTTACATCTTAATAATTATTAATAAAAAATAAACAATGTATTTGACTCATCAAATTAAGATTTACATAATTATTTGTCTTTTTTTTTTCTCGATATAATGGCTGTAGTGTGTGTTTGTTATTTATAGTTTGATAAGTATGTTATTTTTGTCATTTTCCGAATAAAAGTTTTATAACTATAACTTGTTTTGTATATTTTGACACTAATACTCTCTTAATTCAATCCATTTTTAAATTCAAATTGATTTATGTGACTGATATAATAGTCAACTAATTACTTAATTTGGGTGAAAAAGGTGTTCATGATACCCTGATGCATCCTATAATTATGTGTAACGACAACGCTAACTGGTTTGTTTGATCCCATTTATGTCAAACTAACAATTAGATATACAAGTAAATAAGAGTGACGAAACCACAACCTCTTTTGTACACAGAACTCATGGTGACGAACCGGGAGGTCGACAAAAACACTACCACCCTAAACAAACATATAAAATACAGAATATACTGTACATATAATAATTTATATATGTTGTTGTGGTTTTCTTCAAAACAAAGAGATTGAAGTTTTGAGCTATGAATCATTTATTCTATGCTAATATTAAGTACATGTATCTTGTATTACTTAGCAACAACAGACCTATATACATGATACATATTGTGTATATAGGTCAGTGCTGCGATCGACAATTTCTAATTACACTGCAATAATACAGTCTAACCTTAAAATTTGAGCAGTCCAGAATAAATTGTTCTTTAAAGTATTGCTTATTGAGGTAGAGTGGCTAAGATGGTTAATAAGGAATCCAAGTCACACAGTACATGTATTACATGCATAGAAGATGAAGATCAGGATACTGTAGTGGTTTGTTTAATTTGTTGAGCAATAGAATGCATTTTAAAGTAACATGGTTTTACTTACCCAATATAAGGCAAGAGTCAAAAAGTATGTACATTTTATACCTGTATTTTGGTATTTAGACAGGACCAAAGGACAAATCAGAGCCTAGGGAATAGTTCACTAAAGTAGTCTGGATACCTGTGAATGTAGCCTGACATGTAGCTTTTCATCATAAATACATAAAAAGTTTCATTGATTACTTTCAACAGATCAAAGTTAACTAAATCTCCTTGCTTGACGAAGGAAGAAAAGGCATTGGTAAAAGTTGCTAGTGAAGCTCCAGAACAGTTTGATAGTAACAATAAAGTTCTGCTTGAAGCAAGAAGAGCTGCCGAATGGATAAAATCCTCCAAGCATTGTGTAGCATTCACAGGTAAGCGAAAGATTCTACACTCATTAGTTGTATGTTGAAAATAATACATCATTCATGTTGCACTTGGTCCCAGAGGCAGACAAATGCAAAAGATTTTTTTTATGTTAAACTTTATACATGTGATGAAAATAAAAGTGTTTGCAAGTACAAATGTAATTAATCTTTGTATATCTATAAAAACTACAGTCTGAATCAGATAAGAATATGGACAAGTCAAGTTCTAACTTTTCTTTGTTTAGATTTGTCTGGAAGTTGTATTTTGGTATCTTTGTTCCTGTAAGAAAGTCAGCTTAGTCTAAGGTCAAATAAAATTTTAATAAATATTTGTGGAAATGCATATAATATTTTAAAATAGCTTATGTTTTATAACTGTCTTTTAAGTCACATATCAGTTAATGGTCAATGTCATTGTTCTGATTTTTGAAAAGTCTTAGTGTTTATAGAGACTCTGGAGCTTAGAATATGTCACTTTAAGTCCTTCAAAGGGAGCAGAATTGAACTTCAATTTGATTTATTATCGCTATTTTACTAACTTCAGATGAGTAAACTTTTTTTGTTTGTAATTGTGCTTATTAGGTCCACCATTCTCGTTCTAGGTATAGTCGGTACGACCCGTATGAGTAAAATTGTATTGGTTTTATTATTTAAAAGGAGCAGGGATATCAACATCAGCTGGTATCGGTGATTACCGAGGTAAAGCTGGAAAATGGACAGCAGAAGACCAAAACAGATCAGTTGCTGTGACTACGGTATTAGCTGGTTTCCAATCAGATCAAGATGAACCTTCTTCCAAGAAGAGGAAGCTAGAAACAAACCAGGAAACCAGTGATGAAACTATAAATGGTGATGGTAATGAACATATTAAAGCTATATTCATGTTAACAGTGTATAACAAATATGTAATAGTTTCTTTAGATTTGTATGTGCTGTAAGCATACCTTCAGATATCCCACAATAAGTTTTGTGTCTTGGTGGTGCATAACATTGCTAAAAAATCAAACTGGCTGGCTGATTGGGTAAAGTTAAAATTAATTTGGTAGCAATACAATATGATTAAATTCTTAAGTTGTGCAGATACTTGAAGTGGTGATTTAACGCAACAGAATCATCCTTACTCAAAGAAAGTAACTGCACTGCCACAGTCAAGTGTGTCAGCATACTGTACCATTAATCCACTATGGGTTCTTCATATATAATGCATGTAGCTTCTAATTTGGTAACGAAATACAGTAAAATTCAAATCTGCTACATAAGAACATGGTTAACTGAACTTAATTATACTTTTTGAACAAAAGTAAAAAAAAATTTAATTGCAGATAGAAAACTGTATCAACTTACTTGAATTTTTGTCCCTAAACTAGAGAAAATAAATCGTAATCTATCAAATTTTCAGGTATCGCATCTCATTTAAATTCTGGTATTTTTATGTACAGATGGTGTGCCATATGAAAATCTCAGACCTACATATACACATGAGGCTCTTCATAAACTGATGGCGGCAGGATATCTAAAACACATCATCAGTCAGAATGGAGACGGCCTACATGGCTTATCAGGCATTCCTGATGACAACATGTCTGAACTTCATGGAAATGTGTTCATTGAAGTTTGTGAAAAATGTGAGCGTAGATATAAACGCAAGTTTTATGTGATGGATGACATTGGAAGCCAGTACTTTGAGGAAATGGAAGATTATGGAACATCAGATGTAAAGAAACCCAGATACGCTGTGAAGTGTGAACTCTGTGGTTTGAGTCATAGGACAGGACGGAAGTGTGAGACTAAGGTATGCACATTTTTGTTTTAGTCACTTTGTTTTCTCACTCAAGATAAGCATTTCTATTTCTCTCTGTAAAGTGATATTTCAAAGCCTGATTTCATGGAGAGAAAAAGTTTATTATTCTTCTGTTATCTATAAAATCACTTTTGTAAGACTGGATACTATATGCAAGGCTAGCACTAGCCATTTTGTCTTTGAGCCTGTTTTTTCAACATTGTATTGCTCACATAATATGAAAGTCTACATTCTGTAGCTATTAGATAGTTTAGTCAGTTAATTTTTCCTTGATCCCTTTTCACTATTTTGTAGGCAATTTGATTATTGGTACGCTGCCAGTTAGTGCTAGCCTTGTTTATTGGAAAGTTGCTTTACAAATGTTTCCATTAAAACGAAATGGCTAAATCTTGACAAACCACAGACTCAGATTTTGTGATCAATAAAGGAATTTTCAAAGTACTTTGAGGAAGTAAGAAGATATATGAAATCTATGAAATACCACCAGCTTTCTCGGCATTTGCATAACATTTTAATTTTTGAATTCATAATTATGTTGTGGTTGACAATGCTACTTTTTGTGTTTTAAGAGTTTGTGTGCATGTACTTACAGTTGTATGGTCAATTTTTACTTACCTTGTGTGTGACTGAAAAATGATTTTAAAAAGGTGACAACACCAGACAAGTAATCATACTCTTTACAATACTGGTAGTAGAAGACCCTGTGATGTCAAGCAATTTCTGTTGGCATTTTCTGCAGGTCTGTAATGGTTATCTGAAAGATACTATCATCAATTTCCGTGACCTGCTGGAAGGAGAAATATTAGCTAGAGCTCGTACTCACTCACGACGGAGTGATGTTATGTTGTGTCTTGGTACCACACTGCAGGTCACACCAGCATCTGCATTAATCAAGAAAAGGAACAACAGAAACAGACTTATTATATGTAACAGGTATTGTCCAGCACTTTCACTTTTTGGTTTTCCATTACTGATATTTAACATTCTGTGCCATAACATAGGTGTTTAAGTAACAATTAAGTTAAAGTTTTTGTGTTATAGATATTAACTGGTTAGGGTGTTTGTATTGCAATGCAATACTCAATTCTCTATTGTTTCATTTCTGTTTGCAGGCAGGAAACACCTGTAGATCATGAGCTTCAGAAAAAAGGAGCAGATGGTACCTCTGTTGGTTGTCGAGTGTTTGGTGACTGTGATGTGTTCATGAAGGAAATGATGAGACATATATTCCAGACAGAGGACCTGACTAGGTGGGAGGCAGGCAGACCAGACAGAATGAAGGACTATGACAGTGATAGGGAGGTAGTGTGAACCAGGAACTGTCTATAGAGTATTCCTGCGTGCACATTGAACTAGAGACAGTATGAACAGTAAAGACAGTGTGAACAGTAAGGGGGAGATAGTGTGAACAGTGAAAGGGAGACAGTGTGAACAGTGAAGAAAGACAGTGTGAACAGTCAAAGGGAGACAGCGTGAACAGTGAAAGGGGGACAGTGTGAACTGTGAGGAAAAACAGTGTGAACAGTGAAAGGGAGACAGCATGAACAGTGAAAGGGAGACAGTGTGAACAGTGAAGAAAGACAGTGTGAACAGTCAAAGGGAGACAGCGTGAACAGTGAAAGGGGGACAGTGTGAACAGTGGAAAAAAACAGTGTGAACAGTCAAAGGGAGACAGTGTGAACAGTGAAAGGGAGACTTTGTGAACAGTGAAGGGAGACAGTGTGAACAGTGAAAGGGAGACAAGGGAGACATAATGAACAGTGAAAGGGAGACAGCTTGAACAGTCAAAGGGAGACATAGTGAACAGTGAAAGGGAGACAGCTTGAACAGTCAAAGGGAGACATAGTAAACAGTGAAAGGGAGACAGCTTGAACAGTGAAAGGGAGACAGTGTGAACAGTCAAAGGGAGACAGCATTCACAACAGTGAAGAAATATGGTGTGAACAGTGAAGAAAGACAGTGTGAACAGTGAATGGAGATAGGTTGAACAGTGAAAGGGAGACAGTTTGAACAGTGAAGAAAGACAGTGTGAACAGTGAATGGAGACAGTGTGATCAGTGAATGGAGACAGCTTGAACAGTTAAAGGGAGACAGTGTGAACAGTCAAAGGGAGACAGTGTGAACAGTCTGGAATTTTACTTGTGATAACTTTACATAATTATATAGATTCAATGACTAACTTGTTAAAAATGTGAACAGGTATGGAAAAGAGCAATACATTGTATATTTATTTATTTATTATTATAGTCTCATCCATGTATATTATTTACATAATAATACATAGCCATTCACAATGAATTATAAGAGACTTAACTATGTACAACTACAATACTAGCAATCATACTAAAACATTTCAACATCTAGAATGTATTTCTAGCTTTAAACAGATAAAATTTTGTCAATGTACACTATAGTCCTATGATACTTAGTTAAGAGATCAGTAGTATAAAATGTATTAGAAAAACAATTCTTGCATTTTATTACTTTTAAAATTTCTTTATGTTATAATTGATTTCTTGGAATCAACCTGACACAAGTGTAAAAGACTGACAAAATTCCTCTGCAATATCACAGTTAAGACATAGGTATAGTACAGTTAAGACTATACATTATTTACATAGTGTAAAAATGTTTTTACCTATATAATAAAAATAGCTATTTATCATACAAAGTATTTTGTCTCTTTTCTAGTATTAGGTAACAGGTTTTGGCAGTTACATTCACAATATTCTCCTCAGACAGGAGGAGTTTAATCTGTTCATCACTAGTCAAATCTGGAAAGCCAATGTTTAAATCTATAGCTTTAACCAATAACATTCTTCTAATATCTGTATATAACGGGCAATTAAGTAATACATGCTTTTCATCTTCGACAATACGTATACCTAAGCTGTTGCAGTACATACACTTTCTCTGCTCAAATGGAACATTATTATAACGACCAATCTCTACATTAATAGGCGCAGTTCCACTTCGAAATTTGGCTGACGCCCCTCTATGTGATCTGACTAGAACTGACTTACAATAGGGCTCTACTTCAAAATTTTGTTTAAAAGTTCTATAAAACCGTAACTTATTCTTACCATTTCCTCTTATGGCATTTACACGATTAATATCTGATCTCCATGCCGTGATATAATCATCTAATATTCTAGGTAAAACTGCATTATATAGTGTAATTTTATTGCAAGGTTGTTCAATATTTGTATGATCATCTAGATTATATTTACGAAACATATGAACTACCTTAAAATTCCAATTTCTACAATTATATCCACTTAGTCTATGTCCAAAGACAAACACTTTCTTGTTTAGTCTGTTGATTGACATATTAACGAATCTAGCCCATTGGTTAATCACAGCTTTCTTTACATTGTATGACATAGGATTCCAACCAATATCACCATTAACTGCAGCATTTGGTGTATATTTACCAACATTTAAAAAATATCTTGATGCTCTATGTTGAATAGCATTTATACAATTATATTCCTCCATACCCCATATACTTGCACCATATGTAATAATAGGAACAATAGTAGATTGAAACAATTTAGTGTAGGCTTGGTATGGAAGTCCACCGATTGACCGTGCCTTTGAAATAAGTAGACCCAATGCTCTGCCAGCTGATTGTGCCACACACTTGGCAGTAATTGAATAGTCCAGGTGTTCAGTCAAAACAAGGCCAAGGTACTTATACTGAGAGGCATATTCAATCTGTGAACTTCCACACATAAAGACAAAGTCACTTCTATGCACTGAAGGGTTTCTAAAATGAACAATATTTGACTTATTAACATTAATTTGCATACAGTTTGTATCACACCATACATTCATCTCATTTAACAGTGCTTGAAGCTTATTGTATATATGTACTTGCTAACAGGGCTTTATTATCAGGAAATATTTTATCAGGGACAAGTTTAAAGCTTGACTGTGAATAGTAGTACAGGCCATTCTACTCTGTGACCATGGTGACTGTATCACTTTGGATATAGTTTGGCATGCAACATAGCTAGGCTATATTGTAAGTAATTATATTACCCTTTAACAAAATAAGCCATGTTCCATTATGGTCAAGATGTATATACTTCAAAAACATGTAAAAAGTTGGTTTTACTGAATTATTTCTCTCATTAACAAGGATAAATGAAAATATAATAAAAAATTATGTAACAGAAAGGGTGGATTTTCAATTTTTGACACTTATAAGTTATATTCATTGGGTATGAAACTGTTTTACAGCTTCATATTCTTTAGTTATAACTACATTTATAGCAATTTTCATTATTCTAGGAGTATGAATAATTGATAAAAGTCTTCCTTAAAATTATGATGGTCACTTGAGACGGTAATATCACTTTAACACAAGTGTTTGAGACAGACAAGAATAGTCAGAGCTGCATTCACCATGTCTGAATTGTATTTTAACAAAATCATGCCTGTTGACAGAGTTGCTTATAAGTTACGGGTATGTAATAACTTAACACTAATTTTATTTATCGATATTGATTTATCATAGTTTTACTACATATTTAGTTATACACATATATCTTTGTTATCCTTATATGCAACATTATGCCTGAATAAAGTTGAATGGAATAAAATGTTGGTAGTCATAGGCTTGGCTTTGAAATTACTCAGTAGCTGTTATTTCAGGGCTACTGTTTCAGCATTGTGCCAGCATTTTGAAGAGAAGAGATTGCTGATGTTTTGAGAAAATAGTAATTTGGGTTTTCAGCAGAAGTACACTATTGAAATCAAGGTTTCTGTTGTCATCTTATCTAGTACACAATGAATTATTTTTGAAACCGGCTTATTTTTTAGTCTGGTTAACATTCAAGTTCGTATAATCAGTGGTGAGAGAATCAGTTCATTGCAGTATGCTTTGTTCATAGACAAAGATGCTGGGGGACAATCAGTCCTGGTTACCTTACCTAACACCAAAATTTACTATCCTTTACCAGCCACTGTGAGGCTGAGGTTCAGTGAGAAGCGCGAAAGTGCCCTAGCTTTCAGTAGCTTATGGGACCGTGGCATTGTATTCAGGCTTCGCAACGGCAACAACAGGGCAAATGCTCTTAGGGTTAGATGTTACTTCTACAGGTTACTACTTAGGATCAACAATCTTTCTGCAGCATAACTGTACTATAATACAGTCTGTAGTACATATTCCTCTAAATTTTGGACACAACGGACAAAGTTCGTTTGGTGTTGTTTTTTTAACATCTATAATACCTTTTTGCGAAAATGTTACATATATAATAAACATAAATGTATAATTTTTCATACTGCTGCTATCAGTTTTTTTATATATTTTATTTCATGTAAACCGTGTTCTTTTTACCACTGCGGACAGATACTATAAGAAGTAAATGAATTTGAACGAAATTTTAAAATCGCCAGTACCTGGTGTCATAATCATGTTAAAAGCACAAACTTTAATTCATAAATAATACTTATAATCTGGGTTATTCTGTCACTGAAGTACACATACATAGTGTATGTATATATCATTGAAACCCGCAACAAGATGCTAGAGATGTTTCATGTATCCGGGCTTTATACAAAGGATATCATCTGTTTACTAGTTAATCCACATTTGCTGACTCAGTAAATATATGGAATATGGAATTTATTCAAACTGCTGCATTAGAGACAATTCTAATATGCCTTAGTAATGGTATATTTCTATAGTCAGTTCGAGTGCATTAATATGATTAAAGCACTCGGAAAAGTAGGCGGAGTTTCAGACATGGAAGTGTAGCTCCTTCCGACTTTTCTAACTTACTCCCGTGCAAAAATAAAATATAGAAATGGAAATAATATTAGTTTAAATACATCAGTCACATGAAAAAGATTTGTTTAAGAACCTAAATATTATTTTTGATTGCGTCAAGTAAGCTTAGAATACCCTCACCTTGTTTTCCTTAAAAAAGGCCAAGAAATTCAGGATTAACAGTCATACAATGTTTTGATTCCGGGAGACAAAACTATGAATGAAAACGTTTACATCATCACACTGACATCATTACTCCACGTTAAAACATTGTACAGTTCAAATTAACGGTGCGCATTTAAATCGATTGGCTGCTTTGTTAGGTTCTGAATCTGAAGTCTTCTGCATAATGTCAGTCAAGTATTTCTTTTTTATATTTTATGTATTGGATGATTAAACTAAAATAAGTTTGTATAATATAGTTATGTTTGATATCTTGAATGGTTGCCCGAATAGGGGAGTGAATTCCAACAGCTATTATTTATGCTGTTTTTCATATTACCGCCGAACTGAAAAAAAGGTTCATAGTAGTTACGATATTTTTAAAAAAATCGGCTTCTAAGAATCAAAATAATCTATGTCTTGGAGAGCTTTATCGAAATTGAAGCATTTCTCGTCGGTAATGTGCCTTCGTTATAATTCACTCGGGCTTCGCCCTCGTGAATTATTCCGCCAGGCACATCACCTCCGGGGAATGCTCAATTTCGATAAAGCACTCCAAGACATAGATTATTTCTTAATTAAAAACTCCTTCATAAGTGTCCATTTTTGCTGATGGTTACTTTGCTTACTAAAATAACTGTTGTGTTGATTTTTTATCATGAAGTTATATATTTCTCATTTTGCTTATATACAATTCTGTTTATGGTCTCCACTTGGTCAAGCTAATCAATGAAACAAAAACCTGAACCTCCACCCAAGCGAAAGACATCTGTCAGCGTTGCTAGTTGTGCTAGTTACTGAAGACATCAGTGGTTGCTAATGAAGTCACTAGTGTCAAGATGATGCTAAAGGTTCCTAAGAAAGTCACCGGTTGCTTTAGGAAGTCACTAGTTGCCAAGGAAATCACTTGTTGCCATGGGCAGGAATTGAACAAATTTCTTTTTAGAGGTCAACTAGACAATACTACATACTAAACATCTAAGCTCTAGATTTTGTGGTTTTGCAGAAAACATTTTAGAAGTATTTCCAATACCAAGTGACCCCGGGCAGGGTCTATTCGGACCCGGGAGGGAGGGGGATTGGTATGGTTTGAACAAACATGGTTGAGTCCACTATACAATGATACTTACTAGATATCTATGCTCATGCTTACATGTCCTACTGTTAAGGACTTAGAGAATCATACAAGACCTACTGTTGAGTACTACATGGCCAACTGTGGGGGACTTGTAAGACCTTTTATAGCCTTGAAAGACCTTTTATAGCCTATATAGCTTATTGTGGAGACTTTGGAGGATATTTCGTGGCCTGCTGTGGAAGACTTAGAGGATTTTACATGACCTATTGTGGAGGACTTAGAGGATCTTACAAGACATGTAGTTAAGGACTTAGAGGTACTTACATGGCCTACTGTGGAGGATAAAGAAGTTCTTACATGGTCTACTGTGAGGGACTGAAAGGATCTAACATGGCCTATTATGGGGGACTTTAAGGATCTAACATGACCTATTGTGGAAGACTTAGTGGATCTTACATGGCCTACTGTGGAAGACTTAGTGGTTCTTACATGGCCATCTGTTGAGGAATTAGAGGATCTTACATGACCTGCTGTGGATGACTTAGAAGATCTTACATGACCTGCTGTGGGTGACTTAAATGACCTTACATTGCTTACTGTGGAGGACTTAGAGGATCATACATGACCTACTGTGGAATGACTTAGATGACCTTACATTGCTTACTGTGGAGGACTTAGAGGATCATACATGACCTACTGTGGAGGACAAAGATGATTTTACATAGTCTACTGTGGAGGACTTAGAGGATCTTACATACCTACTGTGGGTGTCTTAAAGGATCTTACAATGCCTACTGAGGAGGATTTAAATGATCTAACAATGCCTACTGTGGGTGACTATAAGGATCTTACAATGCCTACTGTGGAGGACTTAAAGGATTTTACAATGCCTACTGTGGAGGACTTAAAGGATCTTACAATGCCTACTGTGGGTGACTTAAAGGATCTTACAATGCCTACTGTGGATGATTTAAAGGATCTTACAATGCCTACTGTGGGTGACTATAAGGATCTAACAATGCCTACTGTGGAAGACTTAAAGGATCTTACAATGCCTACTGTGGGTGACTTAAAGGATCTTACAATGCCTACTGTGGGTGACTTAAAGGATCTTACAATGCCTACTGTGGGTGACTATAAGGATCGTACAATGCCTACTGTGGATGATTTAAAGGTTCTTACAATGCCTACTGTGTGTGACTTAAAGGATCTTACAATGCCTACTGTGGTGGACTTATAGGATCTTACAATGCCTAGTGTGGAGGACTTAAAGGATCTTACATACCTACTGTGGAGGACTTAAAGGATCTTACAATGCCTACTGTGGGTGACTTAAAGGATCTTACAATGCCTACTGTGGAGGACTTAAAGGATCTTACATACCTACTGTGGGTGACTATAAGGATCTTAGAATGCCTACTGTGTGTGACTTAAAGGATCTTACAATGCCTACTGTGGGTGATTTAAAGGATCTTACAATGCCTACTGTGGGTGACTTAAAGGATCTTACAATGCCTACTGTAGAGGACTTAAAGGATCTTACAATGCCTACTGTGGAGGACATAGAGGATCTTACAATGTCTGCTGTGGAGGACATAGAGGATCTTACAATGCCTACTGTGGAGGACTTAGAGGATCTTACATGGCCTACTGTGGAGGACCTAGAGGATCTTACATTCCGTACTGTGAATGACTTAGAGGATCTTACATGGCTTACTGTGAAAGACTTAGAGGATCTTACATTGCTTACTGTGGAGGACTTAGAGGATCTTACATGGCTTACTGTGGAGGACCTAGAGGATCTAACATTCCTTACTGTGAATGACTTAGAGGATCTTACATGGCCTACTGTGGAGGACTTAAAGGATCTTACAATGCCTACTGTGGATGATTTAAAGGATCTTACAATGCCTACTGTGGGTGACTTAAAGGATCTTACAATGCCTACTGTGGAGGACTTAAAGGATCTTACAATGCCTACTGTGGAGGACATAGAGGATCTTACAATGTCTACTGTGGAGGACATAGAGGATCTTACAATGCCTACTGTGGAGGACTTAGAGGATCTTACATGGCCTACTGTGGAGGACCTAGAGGATCTTACATTCCTTACTGTGAATGACTTAGAGGATCTTACATGGCTTACTGTGAAGGACTTAGAGGATCTTACATGGTCTACTGTGGAGGACTTAGAGGATCTTACATTGCTTACTGTGGAGGACTTACAGGATCTAACATTCCTTACTGTGAATGACTTAGAGGATCTTACATGGCCTACTTTGGAGGACATAGATGATATTACTGGTATTCTGTGGAGGACTTAGAGGATCTTACATGGCCTACTGTGGAGGACATAGATGATATAAATGGTCTTATGTGGAGGACTTACATGATCTTACATGGCTTACTGTGGATGACTTAGAGGATCTTTCATAGCCTATGGGGAAGACTTGGAGGATCTTACAATGTCTACTGTGGAGGACATAGAGGATCTTACAATGCCTACTGTGGAGGACTTAGAGGATCTTACATGGCCTACTGTGGAGGACCTAGAGGATCTTACATTCCTTTCTGTGGATGACTTAGATGACCTTACATTGCTTACTGTGGAGGACTTAGAGGATCTTACATGGCCTACTGTGGATGACTTAGAGGATCTTACATGGCTTACTGTGGAGGACTTAGATGACCTTACATTGCTTACTGTGGAGGACTTAGAGGATCTTACATGACCTACTGTGGAGGACATAGATGATTTTACATGGTCTACTGTGGAGGTCTTAGAGGATCTTACATACCTACTTTGGAGGGCTTAGACGATCTTGTATGGCTTACTATGGAGGACTTAGAGGATCTTACATGGCTTACTGTGGAGGACTTAGAGGATCTTACATGGCCTACTGTGGAGGACTTAGAGGATCTTACAATGCCTACTGTCGGTGACTTAAAGGATCTTACTATGCCTACTGTGGAGGACTTAAAGGATCTTACAATGCCTACTGTCGGTGACTTAAAGGATCTTGCAATGGCTACTGTGGGTGACTTAAAGGATCTTGCAATGGCTACTGAGGAGGACTTAAAGGATCTTACAATGCCTACTGTGGAGGACTTAAAGGATCTTACAATGCCTACTGTGGGTGACTTAAAGGATCTTACAATGCCTACTGTGGAGGACTTAGAGGATTTTACAATGCCTACTGTGGGTGACTTAAAGGATCTTACAATGTCTACTGAGAAGGACTTAAAGGATCTTACAATGCCTATTGTGGAGGACTTAAAGGATCTTACAATGCCTACTGTGGAGGACTTAAAGGATCTTACAATGCCTACTGTGGAGGACTTAAAGGATCTTACAATGTCTACTGAGGAGGACTTAAAGGATCTTACAATGCCTACTGTGGAGGACTTAAAGGATCTTACATGGCTTGGTTCCTCCTATCCCCCCGCTTTTTCTCTGGTCGAGACAACCCAGTTTTCCACAGTTTAAGTCTAAATCTTTCCCTAGAGTGTGGCGGATGACACAATACTTTCCCCGGGGGTAGGCAAGAAAAATCCGACTTTGATCCAACGTTGTTATGACGTCGCTTGTTTGCTGGTGGTGTTCGTCCGTCCGAAAAACTGAATCATGCAATATCTGAAGAACAAAAGCTGCTAGTCAAATGAAACTTGGTTTGTGTTTCAACTCAAATATCAAGTGGGCAGTATATAAATTATACCCGTTGCTTTATTTTATCGTCAGACAAAAATTGTGGTTCCTAGGGCGACATAAATACTAAATTCCGGAGCATAAATCAGTAAGTACGGAATGGAATTTATTCAAACTGCTTACAGAGACATAGGGCATTAAATAAATAGAGGATATGTGTTTGTTTTGAGTGGATACGGAATATATCTCACCGAGAAGTGATACAATTGTAATATTTTCACGAGCGCGAAGCGCGAGGTAAAATGTGAAACTTGTATCACTTTGAGTTGAGATATATTCCATATCTACTTAAAACAAACAAATTTTCTTTTTATTTTTTGCTAAATATTAAAAGTATTAAAACGAAAGCAAAATTATGTATATGCACTACTTAAAAAAGTAGCTCCGGCAGACCTATATCACCCACACTGTGACCAAGGTCTTTCAAATAGTACCATTTGAAAGACCTTGCTGTAACTGGTATGAAATCTATATCATCACTATATTTCACTGATATTACACAGTATTTCATTAGTTAGCATAAAATAAAATGAAAACTCCTTCATAAGTGTCCACATTTGATGAAGGTTAGATTACAGTAGATAACTACTGAAGTAACTGGTGTGTTGATTTTTTATCATGAAAAGTTAAAACCAAGTTAATATACATGTATACATGTAGTTATCATTTTGCCTATATACAATTGTGTTTTATGCATATCACTGAGACAAAATAGAAACTACCGAACATGAATATCGCTACCGACCTGCATTTTACACGAATAAGTACATCTGAAATGAAATCTATTTGACGATCTCATTAAAATCATATCCTTAATTACGCTCCTCTACTTAAAGTTAGCGAAGCGAAGATACTCAGTCTGATTTTAATGAGATTGTCTTTTTGAATCCGTAATGCGTAATTTTATGCATTTTCATGTGCGAAATTAAGGTAGCGATTTAGGGTCGGCTCAGTGGAGTTAAATTACCCATTTAGACAATAATTGTATCATAAATTTTGTATCTTTTATATAGATTATGACTGAAACAAGTCGTTTCATGATTTTAAAACTTTTTTTTTTTTTTTTTTTTTTTTTGATATTGTATGATATTTGATGAATTTCGTAAAATTTTGAACAGCTATAGCAAAGCCATTTTTGCGATTTTTACCACCAAATTCATAAAAAATGTACATAATGATAATGTCTAGGGATCCGTGTCACAGATTTTCCATATCATTCTTCAAGCAAACAAAAATTAACATCAAAGAAAATGCAACCTTTTTTTCTGACCGCTTGTTACGTATTTTAAGATAATTAATCCCCTGAC
Source organism: Saxidomus purpurata (assembly GCA_022818135.1). Lineage (NCBI taxonomy): Eukaryota > Metazoa > Mollusca > Bivalvia > Venerida > Veneridae > Saxidomus > Saxidomus purpurata. Next base: position 49,741,466 of record JAFMSR010000005.1, on the reverse strand, counting down.
CAATTTAACAAAAATTCCTGACACGAATCCCTCCGTTATAAAATTCTCTTTAAACTGGTCCAAACCCAATGTTAATCGACCTCCAATTAACAAAATTATGCTTGTTCAAAGTTGACACATCTTCCTTCAAAGCAAGTGTCAAAAAACGCCGATTTCTAAAGACACTCATAATTTGATTTGATTATATGAAACAAAACCCGTTTAAATTCAACCAATTATACGTAAGTACAATTATATGATAATCCTTACAATACTTAACCCTGTCATATCAGAAAAAATACAAGATCCGCCCACAAAATCATTTTAATGCGAGATTTTATAACTTTTTACTTTACTACGGTATTTCGGCAAGACTGTCACGTGATTATCTAAAGTATTTGAGGTACACAGCGGGGAAAATGGAGAAAGTTGAACGAGAACTTATATCTGCAGTAGAGTCGGTCGGGTAATTGATAATTATTATACTCGAAGCTGTTATAAACAACTTGAAAACATGTTAATGGTGTTAAACCATTTGATAAAACTTTTCAAAAATATAATTAGTTAAAAATCCGATTTTATCCAAAAAAAGTAATCTGAGCTAATAAGGCGATGAATAAAATTTGGCAACATCTGTAAATAATAAACACAACTACCATGCAGTGCCCTTTGTGCGACTGTTTTATACAAATTATTAGATATAATTATTATAATAAAAGGTTATGAAAATTGCTAAAAATGACTTTGTCAAGGACACAAATTCATTTGAATACTATGATAGTTAACCGCACTGTTGTGAAAAAACCCTTTTGTCATTTTGTGAAATCGGGTTTTACAGTGATGTTTTCAATTTTTTAAGTTTTATATGTATTTTTTAATCATTTAGAATTTAATTTCGCCGAAGTACGTATGATGTGCTGAATCAATCACATTCTAAATTCGAACGAAATCCGCATACAAATAATCAAGTTATACCGAGTTATATCAGTGTCGGGTAAGAAGTGGCTCCATGTGTATAAATAATTTAGTATAAATAGTTCAATTATATTAAGTATATTTCACTCTTTTGTTGTAGGCTATGCTTTACTGTTCATTTAGTGATTTTGTTGTTGTTGTTATGAGCCAGAATGATTCGGCATCTTGTTTTCTAATCAAGCATAGGCTGTCCACTATGATGTACCTACCTACTTAGTCAACCATACCTCGCGCGCGTGCTTTACTGATCGCGTGTCATATTAATAATGCTCGAGGCTGTAAATTAATTAATCGGATTGAAGATAATTTATGTATCCTGATTTATTTACGCTTTGAGTTTTCGTAACATATTCTTTTATCTTTTTGTATTCATTTTAATAGATTCTGTCAAAAATAAAAACGAATTTGATTTACACATTGATAGTATCACGGACCTACTGTATATTGTGTATATAGGTACGTGATAGTATGCAGGGATGACAATTTATACAAACAAATAATCCAAATTTTTACAATAACCTGATAATTGTTCATTTATAATTTTTAAATGTTTTGGTAGAACTTTTAGTAACAGTCCTAATTTAAAAAGAAAGAAGAAAACATTATGGTTCAATGCTGCTTGTAAGAAGGCTAAATCTGAGTTTTATGCCGCTAAACGTCGTTTTATTAGTAATAGGTCAAATGAAAACAAGCTACTTTTCTTAACAAGTAGAAATATTTTTGTGAAAACAAAACGTAAGGCCAGATTGTTGTTTTATCAGAGAGAAAAGATAAAGTTAACAAATATGAATAAATCTGCACCCAGAAAATTCTGGAAATACATTAATAAATTTAGAAATAAAAATAAGTCCGAAGATTCTGTTAGCATAGACGATTTTAAAACATATTTTGAGAAAGTATCTAACGAAGGTAAAGGTCAGTTTAACACTAACGATTTTACAACCTCGCGAGACGAGGGGGTATACATTGATGAACTTGACAAATTAATTACTGTCGATGAAGTCAAAAAGACTTTGTCATTATTGAACCGCCATAAAAGTAGTGATTATGAAAATAATGTTGCTGATTTTTTCATAGATTCGTCGGAGTTTATATCCCCCTCTCTTTGTACCATTTTCAATCACATTTATGATAACTGTTTGTATCCCAGCGCGTGGGCGAAGGGAGCTATCATACCGATTTACAAGAAAGGTGATAAAAATGTTCCATCAAATTATAGAGGAATTACGCTCGTGAATGTTATGAGTAAAATTTTCTCTCTTATTTTGAGAAATCGTATAAACAAATGGTGTGAATCTAATAATGTGTTTAACGATTCAGTTTGGTTTTCGAGATGGCCGTTCAACAGCTGACGCAATTTTTCTGCTGCATGCATGTATTCAAAAAGTTCTGGCCAAAAAGTCTAAACTCTGGTGTGTTTTTATAGACTATCAGAGGGCTTTCGATTCAATCAATAGAGATGCTCTATGGGTCAAACTAATAGAAAGCGGTACAAGTTGTAAAATGATCAATATGATGAAATGTATATATAATGATGTCAAATCATGTGTCAAAATAGCTAGTACTATGCAGCTGTCTGAATTTTTCGATGTTTCGATTGGTTTGAAACAAGGGGAGCCATTATCTCCTCTGCTATTTATTCTGTTCGTAAATGATATTCTTCAGTGTATAGATTTTAATACTTTAACCGATAAGGATCTAGAACTGCTATCTATGTATCTAATATTATTTGCTGACGATATTGTGTTATTTACGACAAATCCATTAAGTTTACAATCACAATTAGATAATATTTATCAATACTCAGAAAAATGGGGTCTAGAAATTAATGTAAGTAAAACCAAAGTGTGTGTATTTGAGAAACGCCGTTCAACCGCTGCTAATGTAGATTTTTTTATAAATGGTGAGAAAATCGAACAAGTTGACTGCTTTACCTATTTAGGAATCAAGTTAATGTATACAGGTAATATGTCCTATGCTGTAAAGGCTCTCCATGAGCAAGCTCTGAAAGCTTATCAAAATTTAATGTCATTGTTTGACAAAGTCAAATTTGATATTAAAACCAAATTATCATTGTTTGATACTATGGTAGTACCATTTGTTATATGGGTCTGAGATATGGGGGGTTTATAATTATAAAGAAGTAGATAAGTTACATTTTAGGTTCTGTAAACATATTTTAGGTGTTAAACAACAAACCCCGAATTATGCTGTTCTCGGAGAACTTGGAAGGCTTCCTTTATCTGTAATATGTAAGGAACGGGCTTTAAAATATTGGTTGAAAATAATGAAAAATCCTACTTCTCCAATACATACTATTTACGTTGAACTAATAGACAATAATATCAAAGGTTGGGCAACTCGTATAAATTCTATAATAGATCATCTTGGTTTTACACATATAAGATTGAATTTTGATATCAATAATGAATATTTGTCTCTGTTTAAAACACGATTGCAAGATCAATTTAAACAAGATTGGTCTGCATCTATACAGTCTATGACCAAACTAGAATATTACTGTAAGTTTAAAAAAGTTTTTGTATTTGAGAACTATCTTACTATCATTGAAAACGATGATCTCAGAAAACATTTAAGTCGCTTAAGATTGAGTTCACATAATTTAGAAATTGAAGCAGGACGCTTCAATGGGATTGATAGAGCTAACAGGTTCTGCAAACTATGTAGCCAAATGGTGGTTGAATCTGAGTTTCATTTTATGTTGTGTTGTACTAAATATAGAACTCTCAGAACTAAGTATAACTGTAACTTGTCATGGCCCTGCCTAAATATGTTTAACTCCCTAATGTCAACACACAATAAGAAAAAAATATATAACATAGCAAAATACATTAAAGATGCATTTGAACTAAGAAAGAATACTCTGGAAAACTTATTTTAAATATTGAAGCTTGTATATATTTGCCACATATATGTTTGTTGTAGTGTTTATATATGTATGTTGATATATGTATGTATTTGTTTGTCTTCGCCATAATTGTATGTATATATGGCCAAAGGCATTTCCTATGCTGATTGCCAATAAACTTGAAACTTGAAACTTATAATTGCTGAATTGCTAAGGGTGCACATCTAATTATCGTAACAATTAACTGATCAATACCGGTTGACTCTACCAGTTTATTAATTATCCCTTATCGGCGCCTCAAAAGGGGCGGAGCTATGAACGGTTACTGACACACATAGAGCGCGACGCTGTTGGAAACTTTCACGGTTCATAAAGGACGTTTTAATCTTTGATTTCGCCTATATGTAAAAGTTAAATTGAACATAAAATAATGCATAAAATAATGCACCGTTTAAATCGCATTTTCACACACGTAAGAAGGAATAAGTGCAAACACAGGATGGGGATGAAAAAACGAAAATCAACTTTTTCTCGAATTTTACTTCAAAACTGCTATAGATGGATAGAAAATGATCTAACTAAGAAAATGAATACCAACAACCCTATGTTTATTTCAAAAATAACAATTTTACAGTCATTTTTCGATTTTTATGTCTGCTTACAATTAACGTAAAAATAGTCCGGCAGCGATGTGAGATAAGCGATGTGAGATAAGTTTATCTCACATGGGTAAATGCGCGGAAATGTGTATCTCATATGTGAGAAAAAAATTATCTGGTACCGACGATAAAACTAAATTACATACATGTACATACATGTACCCTCTTTAATTTGAGAACATAAGTATGTTGCTTTTGACACAACAAGAAAGTCACATCCCTTTTCTTCCAATGACACAAACGTTCTCTGTACCAACAATAAAATAAACAACAAATGGTGAACAAAGAACACATATTATTTGTAAATACATATATTATCCTACGATAACATCTTAATGGTTTTCGACTTTTTTATTGCGGTGTTTGTTTTGACAGAGGATGGTCCGTGGCGTACTTGATGTGTAAAACTTCATACCCGAGTAATTTGTACTCATAAATGATAGAAATAATTGCCTTGCTCGCATGAACTACAATGTTGATGATGAGAGGTTTTATACATGCGCACGTATATTGAAGCAGAACTATGTTGATATTCTGAAAACTCACAAAGTTAATAATGGAGAATATATTGAGTGCAAAAGAACTTACCGAGGAAATTAAATCTACACGTGCAGAATATATTACATCAAGAGATACTGAAGATAATGTAAGAGTGGACCAGATACATGACAATGACGAGTATAAGGTGTACATGTCCAGGTGGATGATGCTGTTTGTAGTCAGCTTTCTTAATTTGTCAAACGCAATAGTAAGTATTTTTTATAAGTTATACTTTACAATTAACATTATGTAAGCCTGAATGCGAAAGCTGTACCTAAATGTTCACATCAACACATAGATGAAATCGTTATGTCAGGTATACTGCTGTTTTCCTGGTATCACTTGAAAGGGTTTTGTTTGCTTAACAAGTATATGTAAGTTAACCTTACTATATGTAGGAATCGCTTCTAGTACTTTGGCAGTGAAAATACTTAAAGCTAAAAGAAACCCACAGAAGTTGGTACGGAAGCTTAAAGTCTGAGTCGAGTTCCTGTAGGACGACATGACGACATATAACACAGCAACCCATCAACAAATAAGACAAGTATTGAAAAACTGGCCATGAAGTTAAAAAGAAGTCTACTTGTCGTGTTCTTTACACGGCATGTCGACATAACTAAATGCGCCAAAATGACTATATTTAAACTGCGATATACTGGTACTAAAAAATTTTTATGGCTTCGTGAGATTTTAGTGGCTTTCCGACATAAAGGTTCTCGGCAGCTTCCAGTGTTGTTATTAATGTGTAAGCCAAGAAAACATACATCGGCAAACGTATAAAATGTTGTTATAGCGAGGTACTTCATGTTGCAAAGACTGGTGTATGTCGACAAAATATAATTTATGTCGAGATGATAACTACATGTGAGTATGTCGGATAAAAGTATGTGGTAAACCCGTAATTATCATGCAGACAAGACGACTTGATGTATGTCGAAAAAGTATTAATTTGAAGATATCGGAATAATTTATGTCGAGAAGACAGCTACATGTTAGTATGTCCAATAAAACTGTGTGGTAAAACTATAATAATTATGTAGAAAAGACGTGATCACATCATCGGGGTGTACCATATACGCTTCCATAGTTTTGTCCATTCTTTAGCACCAAAAATCTACCACACATTGGCTACTACGGCCTTGTATCTTTTTTTAAAGATACTTCTTGTTTCCTTTAAGATAAATAGTGAGTATACCCTCAACTACCCAGCCGTGATCTCGCATATTTGATTTATTCTCGCCTCGTCCTCCTTTCCCCCCTCTCTCTCTCTCTCTCTCTCTCTCTCTCTCTCTCTCTCTCTCTCTCTCTCTCCAAATATGTTGTTTTTTCATTTCAGTGAGGTCTTGCGTAAGAATAAAATAATATTTGATTTGATTTGATGAGAATTTTATCAAGGTCCGTCCCAAAGAGCATGTATGTTAGCTTAGTATTGGGATGAGACCCCGGCATGTCTCCCGTCATGCCTAAAAGACAAAATTTTGAAGCCAAAAAATAGAAGAAATTTACCTGACTGCAATTTCCAGCCAGTATAGCCAAAGTTTGAATTTGATTGGTTGCCAAAGAGTAGGCCCGTCACGGCGACCAATGAGATCTGAGTGTGACTGACCTAGTTAATAAAATAATAGAAAAGTATCACGACTTTTATAACCAGAAAAGGTATAGGGCCATTGTGTCACACTTTTTTGCAATTAACAACAATATTCTCACTTTTTTGACAAGTGGAGGGTACATTTGATAGAAGCCATAGCTAAAAAAACACGCACAGGTAACATGTCCCATCTTTGGACCTTTAAGATGTCAAAATACAAATACACCTCTAAAGAAGCCAGTTTAATATTATACATTTAACTTTGACAGTTGAAAATCAAAGGACTGAAAGTGCTGGAGGATCGATTGTCTCTGAACAACACAGTCTGCACACATACATGTGTAAATATCAGGACAACATAGACTGTACACAAACATGTGTGAATATCAGGACAACCCTTGCACGAGTAAAGTTATAAACTAGAGACACAGCTGTCCACAAATTTTGACCTCACACCATTTGTGTAAACTTTACTTTTGAGATAGGAACCCATGTGCTTACATTATGTCATTCAGTGACTATGTTCAACCACCCTATGAAGTATTAGGCTGTGAATTGTAACTGAGAAATGGATTTTGACAAAACTGAACTGAAAATTTATGGTTTGAACAACTTTAAATGTCATTCAAAAGTTATGGGATATACCCATAAGGTTGATTGAATTGTGCGAATTAATTCGGATTTAACGTCACACCCAACAGCTAAGGTCATATTGCAACTTCCGGCTTTCATGGAGGAGGAAGACCCTGGGTGCCAATTCCCTGTATCATAATTTGGGGGTCATTTAGAAACTCCGAGGGTCATACCCTTTATTGTAAAAAAAGAAAAGGCATGACTAAGTGTTAAAGAAGTTTTATTCAGTTTACATCTGTAAAACTGCATGTGATACATCACAAAATGGTGGGTAATCAAAGGGTTGGCAAGACAACAGGTGTTTCTCTTTGGATGCTTTCCATTTTGTCACTGCATCTCAAAAGTCAAATTTGTCCACAAAGCGAATTTTTCATAAGTGCATTCAACCATAGACATTAAACTTCGATATTATTTGGCACACTTAAACCCCTTTCAATAGTGACAGTCTGATCGAAATGACTACAAAATGATCATTAAAATCACTCAGAAAGACGTTTTTGTTTCCCCTATTAAGGTTCGTCGACCATCTCTTGTTGTGCGTCTACGATCTATGATGACGGTATCATAGGAATCAACACACACAGGTACAAAATGCGGGTCAATCCGAAATCAGACGACAACGACGACGTAATAGGGTCAAAATTAGACATACCCCATACCGGAAGCGTATTTTATCAACAATTTATCTTGCATTTCGAAGCGTTTTTAGAGGTTTTGAAATGTTGTTTTTGTAGTAATTTGATCGTACACATTTTAATTGCGTCACAGAAGACGCTCTATGCTATTTCTGTTACACTAAATTTAGTGTATCCGGTGTAGCGATACGTATTTCACGGGTCTTACATTTCTCATGTCACACCGGTCTGACGATAAAAACCGCGTAGGAAAATAGTTCTATACAGAACAGATACCTCGTTGATTTAAGTTACAAATTATAAGAAAAACAACAATATAATATGCTATTCTGTAATGTTTTGATATTATTTAGATATGTTACTATATAATTTTTAAAACAGAGGACAGTAATATAGAACTACTTTTCGGTCGTATTCGACAAAAATTTGTGTTAAGAGTTCGGCCGTAAGGGTCTGAAATACTCTGTTAACTTTGGATACGATTGAATAAATTCAATCGATCCAAAAACAACACCAAAATACACAATAAGCAGGAAAAAGGTGGCACTTCTACCATATTTATTTTATTATATTGAAACAAACAATTTAAAAATCTTTATTGACGGCCCCTTATTTAATCAATACTTAACAGCGTAGCTTTAGTATGATTTCCGGATGATATTCGATAATTTCCGTGAAAACCACGGGGACACCCGATCCGTCAGACTTTACATGTTAACAGTTTATAAATCATTAAATGGGTAGGTGAAATCGGAAACTATGTAATAAAATTTTTGCACCATTTTATTCCTTATATATTTCACTTGCCGATGTAACAATTACATAAGCGATCCTTTAAATGGTTTTCTCTATATAAGACAAAATATTTCAACAAATCACTGAAAAAATGAAGTAATTTAAGACCCCCATAAGCATTTCATAGGGAAAACGGGGTGGTAGATTTTAAACCAAAATGGGTAGGTGAAATACTTAATTAATATTTTTGAAATTTATATCACCATTTAGGTAAAATAATTTGCCAACTTTTGTGATAATTGCATAAGAGATATATAAATCCGTTTAAAAGTTATGACGGTTAAACCGATTTTATCCTTCTTTGTTCAATGTGAAAAATGTATCGATACATCGGGAGACACTCAAAATCCCCTTGGTCATAATCCCCTTGGTCCAAAAATGGCATAGAAGTCATAATCCCCTTAATGGATTTTACATTTTAATTTCAATAATTTTATTTTTTTTCAATCATTCGCTATAGAAAAGTTAAACTAGAGACAAATGAAACATTCAGTAATTTTTTTTATTCAAAATATGCTTTCACGTTATAGTGACATGATTCAAGAGCGCATACCGAAAAATCTAAGTCGAACACATCCCATTTTTATTAAATTATTCGGTTTCAGATATTAAAAATAGTAAACTGTCAAAATTTAAAAAACTTTCACCGTCTATTTTTTTTGTTATTCTCTGAAATGCCAAAATTCATGGAGCAGAAAAATGACGTTTGACGGAAATGTAATATTTTTTTTTTTATTTTATGCTTTTCAGTGAAATACTGAAATATATCGGTGAAATAAAATTGGTATTTCACTGTTTCAAAGCAGTGAAAATATCATTTTTATTTTCACTGTTTTTGCCGAACTACTTTTTAACCACATTCTAAACAAAAGTCCCATATTTTCACACCCAGGATCTCCAGCTCGTCCTCCATACAAAAGTATCATACACATGATTGACAGTGAGTGATTAATTACGTTAAAATACTTAGCTTTATCCAATTTCTCACCTATGAGATACATATTTCCCCTCATTTATTGGTGATAGAACATTAAATAAAATTGAAAAATGGCTATAAAATTTTTATTTTTGAAATAAACATAGGGTTGTTGGTATTCATTTTCTTAGTTAGATCATTTTCTATCCATCTATAGTAATTTTGAATAAAAATTTGAGAAAAAGTTGATTTTCATTTTTTTTCATCACCATCCAATTTTCATAGTAATTTCTTAATACATGTATGATCATGGTCTGAAACCTACAAGTCACCTATAAAAAGTGGAAAACTACCTCTGCAATCGCTCATTATTCACAAATGCATTAAATTGTGACAAATTTTGCACTTAGGTCAGCCCTGGACCGAGCATTTTTTAATGAGTGAACAGCTGATTGATTATTACGCCACGATTCATGGTGTGTTGAAGTGCAGACTTATTTAATAAAAAAAAATCAATTTAGGCCTATATCTAATGAATTGATGTTTCATTTTCGCTGTATGATAAAGATTGAAATGACTTCTTAAAATACTTTTATCTGAAATAATCAAAATATTTTGAACTACTTTTGTTGCATTTTCAGTAATGATGGTAGTAATCATTCCGGGGTTCTCCATGGGGAATAAGAAATACTATAGTTCCAAATTTTATTGAATATTTTGCCAAAAAACATAAAATAAAAAGAAAATTTGTTTGTTTCAGTGAAATATCAATTTTATTTCTCTCGTGAACACCAAACAAATAACATTTTCACTCGTGAAAATATCAATGTTTGGTGTTCACTTGTGAAATAAAATTGATATTTCACTGAAACAAACAAATATCCTCTATATATAATGTTTGCACATTGCACATAATATATATGTTTGCACACCAATTGATAGAAATATTTTCAAGTATAATAGCAAACATTGAAAAATAAAAGTCGGTCCACAAATGGCAAAATAACAGAACAATAACCACATGACGGTATGCTTCCGGTACGCTGTCGCCAGATGGAGTTGTTAAGGTAGAAGTATACTACATGTATATAAAAAAATCTCTAGTCTACAATGTCGCGCCATTTTTACGTCTGTTGCACGGTGACAAATCTTGTCTTATACTTTCTGTACCGAGATCATTTGTTGACGTAAAAATAAAATTGACATGAAAATAAAGATACTGAAATTGCCTACACGGTTATTTGCTCTGAATTACTTTGCGTATATGCTATGCAAAAAGACACTGAACAAAAACATTTTCTTTTTCTGATGTGCACGATAAACGCATTTATTATATACCTACTAATGTTTATCTGAATTTGTGCAGTAAAATACAACATCCCGTATCAAATTTTCCGTATCAGATGAATTTATCCGTTTCTTATCTGTCCACCGTGTAAGTTGTACACAAATGCATATTTATATCATATTCCTACACTAAAAGTTGAAAAATAGATCCACATTGCTGTAGTAAAATAAGTTGTTTTATTATCGTCACATTTTTTTTTAAAGTCACATTTGAAGACAAATGAAACAATGTCTTTTCCGCACTAAATAAACCAGAAAGATGATTTACATTTTGAATTTACTTTTTATAACTGTTGTTTGTTTATACACGGAAGAAACAAGTGACGTCATTGACGTCATATAAAACGTGGCACGAAATAGCGCGTTATGTTGATTTTACGCCATTAATAACACAAATTAACGTTTATATAAAATTTAACATGATATTCGGTAAAAGGTATATAACAAAAGGTATATTATAACAGTCGGTTGATCTGCACGTGTATCTTTCTCGTTGGCTGCATAGATCAGGGTCACACTCGAGGCTCCGCCTCTCGTGTGACCCGGAACTATACAGCCAACTCAAAAGATACGACGCCGCAGATCAACCGACTGTTATAATATTCCGTATGTACCAAATTTCAAACAAATGTGACAACTTTTAATTTTACAGACGAAAGGAACTGACCTACCTTCGATAAAGTCATTTTGTCGCATTTAGTTATGTCGAAATGCCGTGTAAATAACACAAGTAGACTTCTTTTTTAACATCATAGCCATAGGAGCTCGATGTCGGGATTATGCTTTTCCGGCTTTGTTTCGTCTTTTTTACATTTATCTAAGAACCAAGCTAACAAAATATGATCTTATTTTCCCCGGATCTTAACTTTCATATTTTATCACTGAAGTACCCGGTAGACTGAAAAAAGAAAAGGAGTGACATACGCCATGTTATCCAACACAAACTGCTAAGAGTGACGTCCCTCTAAAACTGGTTCTCCGTCTACCAATGACGCAACATGGAGCCGGAACCTATACATGTAAACATAGTGTGGTGGCAATGTCAAAAACTGGCGGAACAGTTTAATTTTCTTTTAATGAAGCAGTCATGGACTATTATATTGTCATACCATTTGAACAAATTGAGCACACTGTCCATGAGTGTTGCAAAAAAAAAAATGAAATAAAAATAAACCAAAAAGGGACATCACTCTTAGCAGTTTGTGTTGGACAACATGGCGTATGTCACTCCTTTTCTTTTTTCAGTCGACCGGGTACTTCAGTGGTAAAATATGAAAGTTGAGATCCGGGGAAAATAAGATCATATTTTGTAAGCTTGGTTCTTAGATAAATGTAAAAAGACAAAACAAAGCCGGGAAAAGCATAATCCCGACATCGGGCTCCTATGATCATGGCCAGTTTTAATGCTTGTCGTCTTATTCTTTCACGACATGCTGACTTCTTTTTTAACATCATGGCCAGTTTTTCACTACTTGACGTCTTAGTTTTGACGAATTGCTGTGTTATATGTCGTCATGTCGTCCTACAGGAACTCGACTCAGACCACATTAACATATCATCAGGGTGTACCATTATACGCTTTCATAGCATGGTGACCTTTCAACCTATCGCTTTATTTTTCGTAATCTCGTGCTGGTGACCCCGCCAAAATATGTATTGTTGGCGTGTTGGTGCCCCGTCTAAGCAGATGAGACATCACGACAAAACGATGCGACAACACGCCAGATAGATGCGAAACAATGACACAAATAATATGCGTATTGTCGTGTTGTCGCGTGGCGATCTTTGGACAAGTCGCTTCATCTTCGCTCCGCCGAAGAAATACAACAACGCGCCAAACTATCAATTTGGCTTATCGTCGACTTTTCGCGTACCGACACGTCAAATAAATATGCCCATATTTCGCCTTCCTGTTGACCATATTCTTCTCTAAACACAATGGTCACAAAATGTTCCTTGCGTGACCTACTTTCTAAATTTTGAGAGATTTTTCACAAACGTATCGCAAGCCACTTTACCACAGTGTACAACCTCCGGCGTTGACAGCAGTTCCGGCGTTGACAGCAGCTCCAAATTCAAATGCGGGTTTTTACGCAGGGTAGGTATTTGTGAATGATGTTGCCTTTTCTGTTGTCTTTGTGAGTTACGGCCAGTATATCTTGTTTCAGCATGAATCACGGAATCAGCACGTGAAATTATGTCTATACAGGCACCGCCAAATCTATATATCAGAGAGATATCTTTCATTTAAATAGAGATTCTCTTTAACGCCAAGAGATATCTTTATATCATTAAAAAGATATCTCTTGAATATTAAGAGATATCTCTTCTACTTACAGAGACATATCATTTGAGAGATATCTTCCTATTTTTGAGAGATATATCTCAAAGTTTAATTGATATCCCTCTATTTTAAACAGATATCTCTTTTTCAGATATATAATTTGAGACAGGAGATCTATTTCTGTACGGTAGAGTGATATATATTTTGCACTGGTAGAGATTTCTTTAGTATTGGGAGATATCTTTCAAAACATGAGAGATATCTCTATTAAAAGTTAGATATCTCCTACTTTGCAGAGATATCTCTGAATTTAAGAGATATCTCCCCTGTTTTAGGAGATATCTCAATGAAATCAGAGAGATATCTCTTTTTTCATAAAATAGTACATTGGCCTGTGATATAGAAGACCGTTGGAGAAGCTCGATTTTTTAAATATATACGACCTTTTTTCCTACGCCATTTGAACGTAATTCCTGATATTAGTATGTATAGAGAAGATTTAAAAAGAAACAAAACGTCTCAGATATTTGACTTTGCAATATAGAGTCACCATGTTCCTCTTGTTGTTGTTTCTTTCTAGATGTGGTTGACGTTTGCACCTGTGGCGGACACGTTTATCGCTTTCTACGGTATCTCGTCGTTACAGCTGAATATCTTGTCTATGACCTTCCTGTTTGCATCAATACCACTCGGGTTCGTGGCTACCTGGGTACTAGATACAATTGGACTCCGAGCAAGTGTAAGTCTCTTTGGAGCTTTCTCTGCCACGGAAAAATAACCTTTATCAACATGTGGATTGGTTATGGCCGAAAAATAACCTTTATCAATATGTAGATTGGTTATGGCCGAAAAATAACCTTTATCAACATGTAGATTGGTTATGGCCGAAAAATAACCTTTATCAACTTGTAGATTGGTTATGGCCGAAAAATAACCTTTATCAACATGTAGATTGGTTATGGCCGAAAAATAACCTTTATCAACTTGTAGATTGGTTATGGCCGAAAAATAACCTTTATCAACTTGTAGATTGGTTAGGGCCGAAAAATAACCTTTATCAACTTGTAGATTGGTTATGGCCGAAAAATAACCTTTATCAACTTGTAGATTGGTTAGGGCCGAAAAATAACCTTTATCAATATGTAGATTGGTTAGGGCCGAAAAATAATCATTATCAACTTTTAGATTGGTTATGGCCGAAAAATAACATGTGCCAACACGTAGATTGGTTATGGCCTGTTGGTTTCATCATTGTGATGTACAAATATCAATCAATTACATGTATACGTGCTTAAATAAGAACTTGATATCGTTAATATCGCTTAAAATTTGAATGTATCTTTTACGAGTTAAACTCTATTCTTCAGTAGTGGTCTGCATGAACAGAGTTACGTAAGCTTTTTAAGAACAATCTTTACATAATTTATTAATTAAGAATCTTAACAATGGACAAATACAACGAAATATATAAAAGTCTTGCCTGCAATAAGGCAAAGGTATGAAACGCCATACAGGGCTGCCTTATTTGTGTACTGTCTTAATGGTATTACAAACATTTATCGTATGTAATGGTTTTGTCATGAAGTGTGACAATGTCTTCAATAAATGTTTTGACATTTTTCTTATACCAGTAGTATCTTTTCAGAATTTGATTAACATACAGTCAATATATGTAGGCATGTTTGTTTGTAAAAACATTACAAAAATACGCAAATAAGGCAGCCCTGACGTTCCATACAAAAGATTCCGTTTCATTACAGCTTAACTAAACTTTTTTCAGCTATTGATATCAGCTTGGTTGAATGCTGTCGGGGGAGTCATACGGGGCGTCAGTGCACTCGACATTGTCCCGAGGAATCAGGCATACACCGTTCTCTTGATCGGTCAGATACTGACAGCGTCCGCTCAACCATTTGTCATGTTCGCTCCGACAAAACTAGCCGCAGTCTGGTTCCCGTCGCACCGTCGAGCAACTGCCAATATGATGGGAAGTATGAGTAAGCTTGCAGTTAATGTGCTTAGCTATTGTCAGCCTGTAAAGTGATACAGGAACTTTCTAACAATTGCATGTTCCTGCATGTGGTACTTCAGACTTTGTCCCTAAAAACTGTAATGAAGATTTGACCAAATCAAGCATTCCATTGTCCGCACATTTACATTTATATACGTACTCGTATTCTATTCAGTCACTCTAACTCAACAATTTTACTTATGTCAAGCAATATAGAGTATCATAATTTCAGTACAGTACAAAGTATACCACTAATTCTATAATAAATGTCCGTAAATACAAGTACAAGAACAAACATGAGTTTGAGAAAATAGATCCAAGGTCAACATTTCCATACCACGTTCTTGCATATCCGATCGGCATTTCCGGTGAGTTTGCCCATGCCGGAAAAACCGGTCTGGCACTCCTCCTATGCCAGACGACTTTCGTGAATTACTTATGACGTAACGTTATAAACATTGTGACGTCAATTTTGCTAACACAACGTCGGAAAATCGTTTGTTTTTCATGATAATTCATCATTTTGGTAAGTTTGCATTTAGAAATCTACTTTAAAGTGCAAGACGGTATGCAAGAAAAAGTTTCCATCATGAGACACTTGACTCAGATGGAAATATCCGTCACCTCGTGTAACTAACTCGGCAGAGCCTCGTTCCCGCCAAAACAGTTACCCTCAGTGACGGATATTTCGATCTGAACCTCGTGCTCATGACAGAAACTATCATTCTTGCATATCCGATCGGCATTTCCGGTGATTTTGCCCATGCCGGAAAATCCGGTCTGGCACCCCTCCTATGCCAGACGACTCTCGTGAATTACTTATGACGTAACGTTAATATGAAATAAGGCACTGCCTAGAATTAGTCCAGTAAAACTAGCCCAAAAAATCACCTAACCTAGACAAAATTGCAAAAGTTTTGTTTTGCACATTTTTAAGTTGTATAGTGTCTGAACTATTACCAGAAAAAAATCACACGCCCAGAAGTTGGTGGAAGTACCTAAAATTGACATCCAAATACAGATACTGTCATTTTTATCCATTTCTTTATTTACATACTTTGGATAAATATACTGATCCAGTTCATCATTTAATGCAATATTATTATTAAACATCCAATAGTTTGCATGCATGTTAACATTTTTAAAGCAAAATGTGTTCAATAAAACATGTATTTCAAAGTTTCAAGCAAAATTACTTTAACTGATGGGGTAGATTTACCCCACCCACTTTTGGAAAAAAACATTTTTTTATCAAATTATTCATAAAACACCTAGAACTGATTTAAATGAGCACATATGTTTAACAAACACACTTCTATTCTTTTATGTAAAAAAGAAATCACCACAAGTTCATAATAATATAATTTTCTGCTTTATCTCACTTACTTGCTCATGCTTCAAAAATGTATTCACATGCTCTGGAGAAATATACTTATTAAATTCATAGATGAATGTAATATTATTATTAAACATCTAACAGTTTGCATTAATGTTAACATTTTGAAAGTAAAATATGTTCAATAAAACATTTATTTTAAAGTTTCATGCAAAATTACTTAAATTGTTGGGGTAGATTTACCCCACCCACATTTGGAAAACTATTTTCATTTGTTGAATAATTCATAAAACAACCAGAACTGACTAAAAGTAAGCTTATTTTGTTAAACAAACACATTTCTATTCTTTTATGTAAAAAAGAAATCAACACAAGTTTGTAATAATATAATTTCTTCCTTTATCTCACGTACTTGCTAATGCTACAAAATTTTATAACGGTTGCTGCTTCGTAAAACAAATAATATACCTTTGTAATTACATTTCTTAATTGCTTATGCATTATAAAATTCCAACTGAAAATGTAGTTGAAAATCGCATGGGAAAACACATGTAAGCAGTCATAATAAGATTTGATGCACTATTTTGTAATAAATCACTGATCTATAATAAATGTCTACTTGATTTCAACGTTTGTGCTGAAACAAGTTTTTGGTGCAGTCACTTTAGATATGCCAACAAATCAAAAACTTCATTGAGTATATAACACACAACACCTTTCCACAACCCAAACTGCGTAAATATTCTATAACCAAAATACAGTTAAACAATACCATATTAAGATACCATTTTCAAAGGTCATTTTCATTCTCTTCATCATCTACATTCAGTTCCATTAATGTAGGAGAATTGGAACAACTGACACCACTGCATCCAAGAAAGCTCATCTCAGTGTGGAAACCACCTAGACGAAGAACAACATTTTGTAATGGACTTGAAGGCTGTTCAGTATCCAGTATGTATGTTGCTTTCTGGAATAACGGCTGATCAAGTGTTAAAACTGGTGTTACATCATACTTTCTACTAATTTTGGCAACAAAATGTATGGTAGAGTTGATGCAAGATAAATCACTAGGTGACATGTCTATCATGGGAAGGAATGTAATGCTTGACTTTGTAGAAGGTTTCTCTTGCTTTTCATACAAATGCATAAATCCTGACCAACTTGGTCTACCAGGCCGCAATGGAAACACAACCTTTGAAAATGTGTTAAATATTCTGTCTTTATTGTTGTGATCTGTTACATCAAAGTCTGCAAGTGCTTGAAAAACATCTGCTTTCATTTCATGTTCAGGTTCTTTGAAGTACTTAATTTCGATTCGTCCAAGTTCTACTACTTCATCAAGGTTTATTTCTCTGCGAGGAACACATGTGTGTACTAGTATACCTGGTGTATTGCAAGCAATTATACCCATTCCATGGAAAGTGTTGTTTCCATCTAATGTTCTTACATTATGGCCTACATTGTCAGCTGAGAACTGTACAAATGATCCTGGAAAGTAAGATGGCATACTGATGTTCAACATTGCAGCTGCATTTGACTCAAACTTCTGCACTTCCCAGTACGAAGAACAGAAACCCATACTATTCAGAGTATCGATCAAGAATCTGGAGCCAAAATGGTGATATAGCTGTACTGCAAGTGCAGTCTGAAGAGGAGCTTGGATATTTCGGGGTCTACAATTTTGTATAATTGCTTGACCAATGGACCCAATCTTTACAACTTTTTCTTTTTCACTGAACAGCAGGCTAAGAAATTGTTGTAGGCTCTCTGGAATGAAACTTCTATTTTTCTCGCTTGAAGCTATAGAGTCTGGCGACGGATACACAATATTATCAGTAACAATGCCCATAATATCCGATTTAATCAATTTTGCAACTGTTTTGATTAGTCGTTTCTTTTCTTCATCTTCAGTTCTTTTTCTTTTGTTTTCTTCAAAGCTGTGTAAAATTGAAGATGCTGTTTGCTTTAGTGCAAGTTTATCAACTTGTCCTTCTTTGCTGCTTATAACAAGTGTTTCGCCAAAATAATCTAATAATTTCCTTTTCAAGTGCTTCGCCGAGTATGCATGATCACCACATGCTTGATCCATCAAAGTAACCAGTTCTGAAATAGTAACAACATCTTGACTGTCTTCTAGGTATTCTACTACTGTCATAAATCCATCATTTATATCTCTACATGGTCTTCCAGTTGGACTTTTGACAGGCATATCTTGAAATACTTTTGGAATATGTCTACCAGTTCTAAAATTAACATTACATGCCTGGTGGTACACTGCATCTGCAGCAGGCAAGTCTATAACAGATGCTAATCTACAGGCTA
Source organism: Saxidomus purpurata (assembly GCA_022818135.1). Lineage (NCBI taxonomy): Eukaryota > Metazoa > Mollusca > Bivalvia > Venerida > Veneridae > Saxidomus > Saxidomus purpurata. The sequence continues at coordinate 49,722,574 of JAFMSR010000005.1, read as the reverse complement.
CATTATCTGCCCATTCATCATTTCTTTGTTCACATACTTCTTTTATTGTAGACTGAAATTCAATACTTCTAACTGGAAACACATCATGTCCTCTTTTTCTGAAAGACAGTTTGGCATCTTTTCCACAAAAAATACATTTATGATTAAAGTCAAAGTCATTTATAGATCTTAGTGATCTGTTTTCGTTACCATTTATGTCTTTTTCTTTTAACAAATTTCGTTTTAGAGTATATTTCTTTCTGCAGTCTACGTGTGCTTTCTGTCCTGCAGTTGTTTTTATTCTGTCCTGTTTCAATGCACTTATCTCATTGATCCCTTGACTGCCTTTTGCACCAAGAATTGCAATATTATCATGATTGGTGACTACCATTTCACATATGGCACACACTTCCATCTAAAACATAAAAATGAAGTAAGTACATTTACTGGTGAAATGATCATTATAAATATGATTTTAAACCAGCTATAAGAAAAAATGATAGTAAAATCACTTGTTGTGTAGTTTGAATATTAATTTGCAAAGCGTATGGACAAGAACTTTCATGAAAAACGTGAAAAAATCCCAAGAATAACAGGCATAAAAGTATGGTGATCAAGTTAAAGATATTTCAAAACAGATCTGTCATACATAAGCTAAATAAAGGCAAGTAGAAAGTATTAGTATGTAATTTCAAACTTTGAAAGACTAAGGAATTATTACATGGTCTATAAACTGTAGCTCCTTACCGTGTTAGTTTAAGTATAGCTATGAGATATATATTTTGGGCAGCATCAGAGTTGATCAAATTTGTCAAACACAACAAAGACTATGGCAGCATGAACGAATCTGAAAAGACACATATCATTAAGATATAAATATAAAATTCATCTGTAAGGTATTTGCAACTCTTCTTAAATAACTAAATGTGAACGTGAACTGATCATGCAAAGGTATACATAAATGTAAGAACTTTTAAAATATGAAAATAATTCTTATCTTTTTTAAAGAATAAACGTAATAGAAACTTTTTATGTCTTAAAACCTTCTACAATGTATCTGTTTTAAATGCACAAAGTTTTATTAATTACATATGGAAAAACCGAAACCGAATCTGACTTACCTAGCTTAATTTAATACACTTCAAACATTATCAACATTTCTTTACTTTCTCAGAAACCACATAATCTGAAAAAAAGAGTAGTGGGCAAGGAATGATTATGTTCATCCATTTTAATGTTAACTCATCGTTTCAATTATGAAATTTAAACACATCATATAAAAAAACGTTTGAAGAAAAATATAAATGTGTGAAAACATCAATTATCGAGGAAGCAAGACAGATATATAATAATTCTTTTAGCACATACATTTTCTCTTTCAAATTCAGAATATTTTTAACGTTTATAAGAATAATGAAAATTTAAATTTCTTACCTATCTTTGTCAAATACATTTTGCACAGTACCAACATTCTCCTACTGGCTTTTCGTGCACCAGATAGATCAAACTAAATGAATCTGAAAAAAGTATATCAATGAATTGACTAATAAATGTATAACAAAGGCAAAACTGTTTTTCAATTTATGATATAGCCATATACAGAAACGTATACTGTGAAATGACTTGATTGAAGAATATTAATTATCAATACCATAGGACAGATAGAAAACATTAGCAATATACATTGTCACAAATAAGGTGGTTTTTATGTATCATATTGTGAAAATGAAACAAGAACAAAATTACCTGTTAACGTAGCTTTAATTAATTGAAGTTGGACTGCTTAAGTTCTTGAAACACTACGGGGAACTTGTAACAACAACCTAGAAAAGAGAAGACAAAAACATTTCAGTTAATTCTTAATACCAATGAAAGAATCATTTGTTCTCACATAACTAACATAGTACTTTTCTGACTTTAAACTTCTTACAATGTATATTTTTATCTTTTTTTTATATAAAACATTTATGTCTTGTTATCTTGATAAAGATATTGCCCATTTCGATCAGAAACTCATCACTGTTCACATAATCTCTCTATGCAGTTTCATCTGTAAACAAATAATTAAAATAAGTCGCTACCTTTATTAAAAACACACTCTATTGGGTTGGTAAAAGAATTGTTACCGACACCTATATTCAATATGGAAATTTAATATTTTGGCTGAACCGGCGTTCCATAGTTTAAAAAATTGTGCGTGACCTTGACATACACGTTTATATAATTTTTCTCAAATACTTGCTTTCTAAATGAATTACATAAAATTACAATTGAATGAACTATATCTATTCGACTTTTGGGTACTTCCGAGGTTTAAAGTGTGATTTCCATATGGTTTATTTACTCGACATCGATGACATCTAGCAATCTAGTTAGTGTGAAACTTATTTGACAAACGGTCATTTTACATCAAATAACACTGTTTTGTGATGAAATCAAATACTTACCATCGTACTGAAGCTCCTTAGAAGTGATTCTCAAAGTATTTTTCGAATAAATCCGGACCGGAAAGCACATTTTAAAGTTGTCCGCCATTAAAACTAATTATTGTGACGTCACCAATATAAGTATGGATCGACGCTTGCGCAAATTATAAAGCACGCAAAAAATGTCCTTTTTAAAATCTTTTTTCATCAAATGCAAGAAAATGACAACATGTATAGATTGTGATTTTTTTCTGTGACTACAATGGACTATACCCTTTACAGAAATGCACTCGGAAATTCTTTTGCAATTTTGTCTAGGTTCCGAGCTTCCCTTACTGGACTAAATGGGGATTTATCAACGAGTGTGTTTTCGTCACACTGCAGTTTCGTCTAACTGAATGTTTCGTCTAAGCAAGATTAATGAAAGTTGAACTAAAATCGTAGCCTGTAGAGTTGGCAGTATCGGGTCACTACAACCTTGACCTTTGACCCCAAAAGAATAGGGACCATTTTCATGTTGCAGACAACTTTCTGTCAGAGGAAGTTGAATGAAAATATTGACCTGTAGAATGTTATCTTGGAAACTCCCTTGACCTTTGACCCACTGACTCTAATACATAAGGGATTACCTCAGGTTGCAGGGGGGCCTTCTGAGCAAGTTTCATGAAATTCAAATGAAAACTGTGACCAGTAGACTGTTATCAAGGGAAAGTTTACGGACAGATGGACGGACATACTTGAACCAGTGTCTTCCTAAAATAAAGTTCGAGGACATCAAATATTTTAAGTTCTCCAACTGTTTGCCAGACTACTTTTACAATGTTTATATTGGTCACAGCATTTTTTTTAAGTGACATTAAACAATGATTTAAAAAGCTACTTTTCCTCTTTTTATTTCTGAATATTAACATTTTCTGCAGATCGTATATAAATCAATTTGTAAAAAAATTAAATAAAATCAAATTTTATTTCATGTTGGTATATCAATGTGCACAATAGACATAAGCAATGCATAGCTATTGACCGATTAAACAATCAATATGAATTAAACATGTTAATTTCAGCAAAAGAAAACAACAAAAAATCTCACAAGTAAACAAGAAAATGCAGTTGATGAAATTGCAAGTTGGTCTTGGGTCACCACAGTCCAGTATTAAGATGTGGCTGAACTTCACTATTCATTTCAGGACGAGAGTCATGGAAGAACGTTTGATTAAGATCAAAGCTTTATTGTCATTTTTTACAGATTAAATTTATTCATTTATTTATTTCAACTGATTAAGAGTTTATAAATATGTACACTTTCTTAAAACTCAATTGTCATAAAATCTATGAAATGTTGTTGAAACTCAATTTTATTTGAGTGACATCTTTGAAAGGTTGTTCACTATCCATTCTATCCAAGTAAAATCCACAGTTCCATAACCTGAAATTGAAAATACACAAGTACAATTCATAACTTATATTAAGAGTTGCAAATGCAAAAAAATTACAGGCGTGCTGTAAATGACGCAACCCATGTTAACAAGCGTGTCCTATCACATTTCGCATTTGAAAGTTATCATGATGACTGCTATGTGTTCAATAAAGTTCGGGATAATTTTCAAGGAAAATAATGTATAAGAATCAAAGGATAAATTGTTCCATATACATGTAGTACGTGTACTTTATTTACTTCAATAAAAATAAGTTAGTTGTTTGGATACGCACTCGAAATTTAATTACTACACAGCGTGACTAACTATATTTTACTGAATGATAAAATACAGAGAGACAGTTTATATTTTACTGAATGATAAAATACAGAGTGACAGTTATCATTTCTTAATTAAATACGATTATCATGTACTTTTTGCACAATTTTATAAAATACAAAATCTAGTTTTTTTAAATATCATTTAGGATGTCATGAAAAATCGAACACCACTGCCGGGATTCGAACCGTGGTTCTCTGGATTACCTGTCCAGTGTGCTAACCCCTGCACCAGGCTTCACGTCAAATCTTACATGACAAATTATGCACCTGTCATTATTTTGCCCGCCCGGGGGGGCGGCGGGCTGACCCAGTGGAATTTGACATCTTGAAAAGTTTGAAGTCTAAATCCCCACCCTAGAGACAACCATTTTTGTCTAAATCCCCACCCTTGAGCCTGCTTGGTGCATCAAATGCCCCGGGGGTAGGGGAGAGGGTAAATATCTAAAAGATCAATCAATAAATAAAGCTGCTATCAGAAAAACAATGAAACAAATATAAGTACAAAGGCACATCATTAGGAAAATAATGAATCCAGAGTAATGGGCCTTTGAAGTAAGGTAGGTATAGTCCCAATGAATATATATATGTATCAATTTCAGTTTAATAACTTTGATAGTATTCAAATGGTTAGACTTGGAAGAAACTTATAAAATGGGTATTTTCAAGTAAATAAGGGGCATAATTCTGAAAAAATGCATCCAGGGTTATGGGCCTTCTTAGTATGGTAGTGGTAGTCCCACTAAATACCCGTACCTAGTTTCAGTTGAATATCTTTGATAGTATAGAATGTATAAGACTTTTAAAAAACTTTAACCAATGCGGACACGGACGCACAATTGATCGTATAAGCTCTTATTTTCCTAGAATAGTTTAGCTACAAAATAAACCCAGTTCTTTAGTTTCTGACTCCACATGACCCAGTTTCTATAGGGATGGTAAGCATGCTGACCAAGTTTAATTACGATTGAACCATATCTGTGGCCTCTTAGAGTGCTAACACTAAAAGTTGAGGACACCAGACTTGCGAAGACAGACATTGACCGATCACAATAGCTTCGTGCTCAGGTGAGCTAAAAAGTTACAACACTTAAACTTCTTATTTTATTTTAACAATAAATTTAACACAAAAAGTCACTAAAAAGGACATTCTTCCTCCTCCTGCGGCCAAACCTGGACACTTCCATGACACTTCCACATTTATACCTGAAATAGAGGGAATTTTATAATCTTTAAGGTTTCAAACTTAATTAAGTTTCATTTAAATTGGACCAAAAATGTTCTAAGATTTGACCTAGAGACTTAATTTTTGACCCCTCATGACCCAATTTCGAACATGATCTAGATTTCAAATTCATCATCTAAAGGGATATAATTGAGGTAAAAATTAAGTCTTTGTCACTTAATGAAATGCATGGATAAACAGCTATTTTATGGAAATGTGCAAAGAAACAACATGAATATCGAAAGCACTTTTAGAAATTTCCTAAAGCCTTTGCTCTAAAAATGGGGAAGGGGCATTTATTACGGGAGGGGTGTTTATTAAGAAATATACAGTATATATGTAGTTAAGCGTGATTCAAGAATAAAGCTGATTTATCATGCAACATCCTGGGATTGAATTGGGCTAGCATACTAGCGAAAATGCCCGTAACGTTTTTAAAATCTTAGTTAAAATTCTGCCTCATAGCTGAATTTTGCTCACGGATTTGAACTCTAATTGAGAAAAGAAAAAAGACTGCAATTAGATGGTAAATAGTAAGACGGCCGATTTTTACCACATTTTGCTAGTCAATTTGTCTGACATTTTGCTAGTTGAAACGATTTTAACTAGCACAATTTTGACAGTGAAAGATTTTGCCAAATTCGAACCCTCACAGTCAGGCTCACAAAAGAGCAGCAGGCCTCAAAGAAACCTAGGTATAATATCTTGTCATTGCTAAAATATGTTCTGGAAAAAAGATACACCTGATTAGTTTTAAGTTTCTGGGGCCATATTCAATAAACATCTAAGATTGATCTTAAAGATAAGAGTGAAATCTACCTGTTTTGACTGTGTCAGAAATCTATGAATCAGTTCTGTACGCGTTTAAAATTTAAATTAGGTGAGACAGTACCTTTAATATTGAGGTCATTCTGACAATGTCAGTAAACCATGTCGCTAAGAATATATCATACATGTTGGATTGGTTCTCCTATGTGTTTGCGAAATATTTGATTTACGTTTAACAAAGCGGGAATCAATGAAATAGGATTACCAATTCTACTTTCATTTTTTGCTGAATGCTTATTTTTAGAAGTTTTCTGCTGTAATCGTTTATATTCTACAGGTATAGTGAACGTTCTTTTGTGGATTTAGTATTATTAATACGACATATCGTGAGTTTCATGTGACGCCTCTCAGACTCGCAAAATAAATGGGTCTAATTCGCGAAAACAGATGACAAACATGAAAACCGCTCGGCCCCATGCATACTATGTCTGGGCATAGGTGAAAATAAATGGAGAATACAATCCCTGTATACCTTTGAATATTGTTCCTATTTCTGCGGCAATCTTCTCGCCCCATCCCACAATTTTCTCGACAGAAAAATTCAATAGGTCATCCATCATGCTGCATGCGCTGTCTGCTACTAGAAAAACACGTATAAAAATATCGCCGTCGTCTTTCGACTTTTCGCGGTTACTCCCCTTTTTTATTTTGTGGCGTCGAAATTCCCGATTCCCGGGATGTAAAAACCGGCCAAAGTCTATTTCCCGGGACCCGGATTCAATAAGTTTGTCAAATTCCCGCCTGTCAGGAATGGTGTTCTGTCTAAAGCCCCGTGTATGCCCGCCGCCCCCCCGGGCGGGCAAAATAATGACAGGTGCATTACTTTACTTTTGCACCTGAATGGCTCCTTTTACTCTTCACGTCTCATAGATAGAAGTGCCGAACAGCTAACAATTTACCTGTTTACTAGTTATTTCAGTTAAGGAAATGTAAAATTGAAAGTTGATTATAAGCGTCAAACAAAAACATATACCGAAGACAGCAGTGGTGGTTCCCGAGAGGTTGCCCTTCATGAACGTGGTCCAGTATACTATATGCAGAGCTCTACATGTAAGTGTCCGCGTGGATTACGTCGGGATTCAGACCTATTTTTCTTGGCATCTAGTTTCTAAGAACAACACCATCTTGGTAATCAACCAGTTGGTCCTGCAAAAATGAGTCAGAATTAAGAAAATTGGAATGCTAGATCATGAGATCTAAACAAAACAAAGACTTAGCGTAAAGTTGGTGTTACACACCACCTTACATTAATTCATTCTGCTAGAAAACATATCATACACTGACTGATGCAGAAGCTTAGGAATTCTGATCATGCACCAACCATTGCAAATGTGTCAAAGCATTTCACTGAAATTTACAAAATCAGTCATATTGATAAACACCCACCTACCATGTATCTCTCAATTATGGCACCAAGTGTATGTAGTTGTTCAGGTGATAAGAGCTCGATCTAGGTCTACTGTAATGTTTTCTTTCCAATTTTATCAAATAAACAGACAACAGGAAGTACGTTAGTGCGGTCATTATTCACGTGCGATGACGTATAGCCTAGGAGCACTTGCTTTATCTGTAAGACAGTTAAACGCCGGCGCTTCGCGCCGCTATATAACTGTAAAACACTCTTTTTAACTACCTTACCTTTACGTTATCACTGTTTTGTTACTCGTGTTGTAAAGAAAAAAAAAGAGGAAAACAGTTGGTTATCGATTCTGAGTAATTTCGGATGTACTGTTACACCGGTTTTTCGAGAATAAAAACCCGTCTGCTCAGAACACATAAAGCGGAACCGGATCTCGCGAAAAAAGCTTTCTTACTGAATGCAGAATAGACTCACAGGCGTTACAGTCTCGGGGATTTCCCCGGCGCTTCGCGCCGGGATAAATCCCCTATAAACATTGTGACGTCACTTTCCTAAACACAACGTCGGAAAATCGTTTGTTTTTCATGATAATTCATCATTTTGATAACTTTGCATTTAAAAATCTACTTTAAAGTGCAAGACGGTATGCAAGAAAAAGTTTCCATCATGAGACACTTGACTTAGATGGAAATATCCGTCACCTCGGGTAACTGTTAAGCGGGAACTCGGCAGAGCCTCGTTCCCGCCAAAACAGTTACCCAAGGTGACGGATATTTCGATCTGAACCTCGTGCTCATGACAGAAACTATTAGTCTGGCACCCTTCCTATGCCAGACGACTCTCGTGAACTGCTTGTGATGTAACGTTATAAACATTGTGACGTCACTTTCCCAAACTCAACGTCTGAATTTTGTTTGTTTTTATATGAAAATGCATCATTTCGATAAGATTGAATTTATAGAGGATAATTGTTGGTCTCGGTGTAAGATCACGTTATAATTTCTCCGAGTCGGCACTAAAAGTGATATTTTCACGAGTGGCACAGCCACGAGTGAAAATAACAACTTTTGGTGTTCACGAGTGAACACTCTACTTATATTGAGTTTGTTTCTATAAAATATCGAAAATCGCGGGAAACGTCATCAAAAAACATAGCGCAAATGACGTCATGGTTTCCAGCATTAATTACCCTCGGCATACTTTTTGACGTAAATCCGGGTTAGAGATTGCAAAAACAGTGAAAAATAAAAATGGAAATCCACTGTTTCAAAACTGTGAATTATCTCTTTTATTTCACTGAGAAAACTCTATAATTCACTGGAAAACATAAATAAAAATAAAGAAATCTTCTTTAAAGTGCAAGACGGTATGCAATGCAAAGTTTCAATCAGGAGGCATTTGGTTCACATTGAAATATCCATCACCTCGGGTAACTGTTTTGCGGGAACTCGGCAGAGCCTCGTTCCCGCCAAAACACTTACCCGAGGTGACGGATATTCCCATCTGAACCTCGGGCTCATGACAGAAACTATTTATGTAATAACATCCGTTCCAGCGGTGTTAGTCGTTTAATAAACAATGATTTGGAGTACTGATACGCAGTAATTAGCCACGAAGGCCGAAGGCCTGAGTGGTTTATAACTGCGCATCAGTACGACAAATTATTGTTTATTAGACGATAACAACGCTGAAAATGATGTTATTTCGATTCTAACATGACCAGACATTACAAAAGGTGAATAAATGCAAAGCTTTATTTTCTACGCGAACGCTCATTTAACGTCATGCGGCGCAATATGACGTCATGTTTACAGCATATCGGTTCTCGCGTTGTTTAGGGTTTAACCAGTTCTGTGCCACGGGGCCAAAATCGGGCCAATTGATATACTACGTTGAGTGCCATGGGGCCAATTTTAGGCCAGTATTTAATAGGTTATTTAAAGATGGAATATTGGTTGAAGGACAGACTATTCTATGTCTCAGTAACATTGAACATATTAAACAGTATGGGATTGATTCGGGAAGCGTCGGGTATAAACTTTTGTGACGTCATCAACGTTATGACGTCATTTATTTTGGCACGAAATCTCGACCGATTCGCGCCATTGTCTGTGTGATGTCAAGCTTAGTGAATATCCATAGGAGGATGTAAATTGTCGTGAGTTTGGCGCCGTAAATCTATGTCCAAAGATATTTCTACACAGAAGCAACACCTACATATGATAGATTTCTAGTTCCTATCCTGTTTAGTAGTATAATTGATAAAAAAGTCGTTCGACAAAAAATACACTTTATAACCGATTTGGATTCTACAGTTTAATGAGTTTAGTCCAGCCTGATCGAATTCCAGTCGATAAACATAGCAAATACGTCTGATCATACAGAGTAACTTTCTTCTCAAGAACCAAATGACGAATATATGGAGGTCTACAGTTTGTCCCTCTTCGATTTAATTCGAATATTAACAGGACAGCAACAAGTGCAATTTATCATGGTAGGCCAGATCGTGGTCTGACACAAGATTTAGTTTCCAATTTCAAAACTTGTTATAGTAATAAAAGAATAGTTTAGATTAACATATTAAACTTTCACTAAGTTAACCATGCAATACCGTTGAATTCTTTCTTCTGTTGTTTTGACAACATAAACGTCTGCTAACAAATATCGAATGCAAAAAAAAAAAAAAAAATTCTGGCAATTACGTTATTCACTTGAGAACTGCAAAAGCGCACCGCTGTTCTGACATAGTAAAAAGTGATGTGTACATCTGTGATAAGTAGTATTTATAAGATAAATGTATATCAGTTATTCTGTGTCGACATGTATTTTTAAAAATAGTTTTGACAATATCTATTTCAGTTATTTTATTATCTTTATTCTGATATTTAACATAGTTAACACAAATATTAACTTTAGCGCAATATGTATTCATTAAAGTTTGAGTACTGACCAGCATACACTTCCTATACCTTGTCAGGATAGCTGATTGCAATAACCGGACTGCGTCTTTTTCAATTTATGCAACAGACGCAATTCGTGTACCAAGTTAGTGAAAGCACCCAGTGGACGCACGACGGATTTTATTTTGTGTTTTCTCCAATGGCGGCTTAGTTTGGGGAAACACAAAAACAAGGCTAATAAAAAAAAACACCCTGCTAGTTGTTTGTACAGGGGATGGCGTGGGGTCTTTCGTGCAACACGGCTATTGTAAGATACAAGAAACATTCTAATATCATAAGATACAGATCAGAGGAAGTCGATGCAAGTTTGGAAAAAATGTGGTTCATATGTTTCGCGAAATCTTACGTATTTCGTGTATAATCCCATCCGCTCGTGTAACTAAATCTCGCAGATGTAAAATCAAAATTTTATGTCAGCTGGTCCAATGTCGCATCGGATGCCAGGTTATTTCAAATGATTTTTGATTTGGTTTTGAGTTTAACGCCGTTTGTCAACAGTATTTCAGTCATATGCAGGCGGGCCGTTTACCTAACCATCATTCCTGGGAAGGATCAGTAGTAGATCGCTACCCTTCACAAGAAACTGCCAACTTACCCATAGAGAATCAAGGTTACTGTCTTTTGATAACAGTTGATATCGGACGAGGATGATATCGGCAGGGGAAAGCCGAGGCTTGCCGAGGCTTTCCCGCCGATATTCATCCGAGTCCGATATCAACTGTTGTCAAAAGACTGTAACTTTGTATTCTATTTATTATGCAGCTGACTTCAATTTTCCCTTTTCACAATTAAAAACAAAGAAGTAGCGCTATATTTATGACGTCATCAACGGTTTAAATCGGCGTTTCAAATCCAGAACTGTTAATGCTAGGCCTATATAGTCTATATGCCTCAAAGGAAATGTTGAACATTAATATATACAAAAAAGACATTTGTACACCTTTAATAGGCGGTTTATAACGTTTCAACGCATATCATACAAGTGATAAGACGTAACTGTGAAAATAGGAAGGGGGTGAAAAATGAAAATCAACTTTTTCTCGAATTTTGCTTCAAAATTGCTATACTGGTATGAGACCAGTTTCCGACAAAAAATGAGGTTTTTTGTATATTTTTTCTTATATGTGTTTTGTAAACAAAAGTCATCTACACATTTACAAACTTCAGTTTATCCTCTTTTCAATGATGTAAACAAGACCAGTGTCTTTTGCGCATGCGTACCAAAAATGGGACCCCGAAAGGACAGCCTAATTAATGTTAATAACTTAAGGTACAGGACCAGTTTCCGACATAATTTTACACTGAACAGTTTTGGAATAATAACTTATTTAAATCTATGAGAGATTTTATTCTCTAAAATGTAAATTCCTTTTCCTACTTTTCCGACGCTCGTAATGAGTGTCTGTCTAATATCCGTTCTGTGCCGCTCCATTTCGTACATCACTGTATTATCATTTTTACAACACTTGAACTGAGCCATATTTTGCAAGCAATTTCAGTGACGGATGTATAATGTAGAATTTCTTTGAAAGTACTTATCTTTAGAAAATGAAATTTTGTTCGCTGCTTGTTTGGATGATGCTGTTTGAAACTATATAGTACTCCCATTCTGAAAAGTTACGCGAAAGCTATGATAATGAGTAGTCGGAAACTGGTATGATTCGGAAACTGGTCTCATGCCAGTAGATGGATAGATAATGATCTAACTAAGAAAATGAATACCAACAACACTATGTTTAATTCAAAAATAAAAATTATACAGACATTTTTTGATTTTATGTGATGTGCTATTTGTTTGCATTCCTAGAAATTCTAATGACACGCACCCCTTTAGCCTGACGTAGCTACTGAAAATTTGATTTGTAGTGTAGCTAGTTAGAAATATACAATAGCCTAGATCTTATTTCATAAAACTCATTTACTGTCTAAAGTGGGCGGGGCCTAAAACGTGATATCAGGACAGTGTCATAATAACACTGTCATGTGATATCAGACGTCGCAATATCAACAAATATCGGACCGGTGTTATCGGGTCGTCGTCATGGCAGTTGCATAATAAATATAATTAGGCATGGTCTGTAGCGGGACTCGAACCAACGGCCCTAAATCAGTTACAGGTTTTGTGATTACAAGTAGCGACCTTAACCACTTGACCACGGATGCGGCGATTAATAATATCCAAAGTCAAATTTCGGTCTTCACAAATCAAAAATAAGGTTCTCACGCTAAACATTTGAACCTCCTACATAGACATAATTATAGAAGTATGTCCCCTTTCATTTATATTATTTTCGTCTTTAGTTTACCGATGATAACTACATGTATTATAAATTATTCTAATATGCATACGGTATATTTCTATAGTCAATTCCGCCCTATTTTTCATATTTTCGCCCCGCCATGCGAAAACGCGACATGGCAGCAATCAGCCATCGTAATATTATAATGATGATAAAAGTTTTATCTATCATAGATAAACAGGCCAGTGGTGAAAGCTACTAGTATTCCTCATCGTTTGCAATGTGCTCTAGCCAGTCTACAAATGTAAACCAGATGGCCAGGATGACCTACTATTGCTTACCAATGTTACAAAGCAGCCCAGTGTAATCACGTCCGCTGGGATCTGAGATAATTTGAGAGACATATTTCATTGAATGACTTAAAATTGAGTTACTCCTTGGAGGAAATCTAGGAAATTATTTAATAATAATATGTGATGACAAAACAAATTTCTCTACACCGAAAGTACATATAATAGAATTTATCCAATACCTAACTGGATCAAAAGTTTAACCCTTTTTTGTACAATGTCAATGGCGACCAGAATCACGTTAATTGATTTAATCTATATTTTCCATTTATTTACTGATAAAATGCTTTAAAATTTCCCAGAGTTTTTTTTTTACATACTAGGTAACAAGACATTGTTTGAATACACCAAAGAACAAAACAAAAGCTAATGAAATAGTTCGTTAAAATTGCAAGTCAAAAGGAGTAAAAACACTCTACGTATATAATTACGAAAAAACAACAACAGATTGTTAAATTTCATTTTTGATATAAGCTACCTTAGAATATCTTTGAATTGCATTGAACTTAACTGTTACTTATGTATTGAATTAGAAAAGGTTACTTAAAACAATTTCACCTTATTTAACGGTCTATCTAAGTATGAAGATACAAAGTTATGATTGACAGTGGTGTTTTTGTGTTTTAAACAAGATATAAATTTTAATCTGCAGTTCATACCCTTCTTACGATTTTTATTGTATCTACAATGTGAAAAGTTATAATTTACTTGTGGCGAAACGTAGTGGAGAAAGTTAAAAGTGATGAATAAACATATCTTTGCTTTTTTCTGTCACTTTTATTTTGGCAGGAAATATTCAACTCATTAGTTCAGCACACCATGTCAAACTTTTATTCCCAAAAGTTATATTTGCTGACGAAAAATATCACGATCTGCAATACATGATCTTTACAACATACATGTACAAAAAATAACAACCAGCACAAATATCTCTTAGATTCCTTTTTGTTATACTTCAACAAATTATTTACTCACATGTATTTGATGACTTGTATAAAATGTGAGAAAGATATAAAGGGGGTCAATATACGTTTCTGTATAAAACTGTCAAATGTTTTGTTTACTGTGAGTGAGTTTCAATGTTTTACTTCATAGTGAGTAAATTACGTATCAAGCGTCTCAAAATATATAAATTTTTTATATTTTATAAAAATATAAAATTTTTTTTTTTTATAAAAAAAAAAAAAAAAAAAAATTTTTTTTTTTAATTAAAATAAATTGCCCATATATTTTTTTTACACAAAAAAATTTTTCCGTGTAATCTTTCATATATACTTGCGATTTTATGAACACTACCAGATATTAATAAACGACAACTTCGAAGTTGTACTGAAAATGCGAAAGATCTTCAACTTGAAGTTTGCGGAGGACAGTATTTAGATAGCAAATATTTCGTTTACGTCTATCTCTTAATTTCAGTAACTCCTCAATCTTCCTGGTGAACCTTCTCGCTTCCTACTATTGATGGGGCAAAGTTTTCATCAAATTGCGCACTGTGCAGTCAAGCTTAATTGTGTATATCCACATAAGTATATTTTCAATTTACAGCATAAAACGGCGTCCAAACTCATATTTGTAATAAATGTTAGTGAACAAAGTTTAGCTAATGCACAAAAGAGAGAAAGTTCCTGCTTATTCGCACAAAGTTTATCGCTAATCCGTACGAAGGCCAATTTATAATGTGTTAACTGTATGCTTTAATAGCCTGAAGTCAGTGCGACGTCACGCCACTATTTGGCGTTCAAAAATGCTTGCAGGACGTCATTTACATGGTTTGACGTCATTTTGAAAACGACGTGGCAGCGAAAGGGTTAATATAACATAATGTTTCTATTCTTTGTATATAGAAACAAAATCGTGAGTCATGTTAGAATATTATATATAAGATGGTCATAGAACACTGTGGAAATAGAACACTATGGAAAAGTATGATGTGTGTCTTATGGTTGCTCAGCACAGCGCACAAACGTTAAGAGATATTTGCAGCGATGTTAATGATTTGTAAACATTATTTTCAGTGAAACCTTTAGGAAACATGACTGCTTCCATTTTCATTCCATTGATGGTCGAGGATACTACTGATATTCCATTTGTGGTAAGTGTAGACTGCATTGTATGCTGTGATAAGTGTTTAGTACTTGGTAAATTGTGGTAAGTATTTACTCGTTGGTAAATTTTGATAAGTATTTACTAGTTAGTACATTGAGGGAAGTATTCACTAGGTTGTAAGTTGTGACAAGGATTTACTAGGTGGTAAATTGTGGTAAGTTGTGATTATTTACCAGGTTATTAGCTGTGATAGGTCACGTGTTTGCTGTGGCCATTTCATAAAGAAACCGAACAAACGAATTCTTCATGTCTTAGCACCTACGTCCAGCCCCACTGTGTTCTTTTCAATATATGTATTACAAGAAACGGTCGAGAGGAAAAGGTATGATATAAATGTTAGGCTTTCTATAGGCTTTACAAGCTACTCATACATGGATATTGGCGCATCTACAGGCTGCAATATCAAGTGATCAGTTAGTCTAATTCGTTCGTTCTCCAGATACCTGGAAAAAAGTTTAGCATATCATGGCAAAGAGAAGGTACTTCCAATACTATAGCACAGACTAAATAACATTTTAATTAACTTAGTGTTTCAAATTTCAGTTATGGTTAACCGCGGGACTTTCAATTTTTATCGCAACAGTAACCACTTTCGGCGTTCAAAGAGCTAGGCCGCCGACACCACCGTCTCCGAGCGCAGACAAAACGCTGATGCCGTTCTTTGCAGGCTTGAAAAAGGTAAGCAAGATAAAGAGTTGTAGCAAACGTTTAGATTAAGAAATACACTTCATTTTTTTAATGTGTTTAAGCCTTAGGAAATACGGGTAAAAAGGTTTTGTGTCTTATCCGACGGCACATGTGGTCGGAATTGCGTTACAAGGTGAGATATTGTGCTTTAGAATTGGACGAAAAGTACATATGCTTAGGCATTAAAATGACTCATGTGTTATTTAGGAAATAGATTTCACTTTTGAGGGATATACCGGTTATTCTTACACTATTGAAAGTTTCTCCTGTATAGGTAAAGAAGGATTTGAGCGTGATATACCTACCGAGTATATCACTCTTGGCGCCCGGACCTATTTTTGAATGGTGAAATTCCCTCTCGAGTAATTTTCACACAACATCTACGAGTGTGCATGCGCTCATTCGCTCGGATTGGTATTGTTGTGAATGAATTCACGTGATGTAAAAAATCGTAGTATAATTTCCTACACTTCCGGTATCGCCAGCAATATCAGCAACAACAAAAATAAGACAAATAGCGTTTTATTTGAGGAGTAAAAAAGAACAGCCAAAGTTTCACGAAATGCAAGGTACAAGTTCAAGATTGCGACTTCATGTAAGCGCAGCAAATAGTACACATTCGAACATTTTTTTGTTTAAATTAACGTGTTAGAATGGAAATAGATTTTACCCTTGAGTGATATACCGGTTTGTATATCACTGTGTGTCGTTTAGATGCTTTGTAAGTAATTGCATTTCGTGAAACTTTGGCTGTTCTTTTTTACTCGTCAAATAAAACGCTATTAGTCTTATTTTTGATGTTGCTAATATTGCTGGCGATACCGGAAGTGTAGGAAATTATACTACGATTTTTTTTTACATCACGTGAATTCATTCACAACAATATCAATCCGAGCGAATTAGCGCATGCACACTCGTAGATGTTGTGTGAAAATTACTCGGGAGGGAATTTCACCAGTCAAAAATAGTTCCGGGCGCCAAGATCGATATACTTGGTAGGTATATCACGCTCAAATCCTTCTTTACCTATACAGGATAAATTTTCAATAGTGTTAGAATGTAGATTAATGCATATTTTAAGTAACTAGAATATTTGGCATGTGTTCGTCTTTGAGCACGTTCACTACCTCAAATCTTGATTTGACCCATTATGTCAGTGATGAAATTTCATACGCGATTTGCAAATCTAAATCTCGTCTAAAATAATTTTATTCATTTCATTGTAGGTTATAGCGAACAAGAACTACCTCGTGCTGAACCTGACATTTGGATGTGGACAGGCGCTATACACAGCTTTAACAGCGTTTATGATACAAATGTTGTGCCCAAGAGGATACTCCGATGTAAAAAAAAAATGTTAAAACTTGGCAGTTTAAAGATTAAAGTCTGCACATGTCTCCGAAAAATTAATCTACTTTTATTATTTCTTCATTTTTGATAAAAACAAAAGTAATGGCTTACTTACTGAATGTTTGCTTACCATTTGTTTTGATAAAATATCTTTATTTATTAAAAATAGCTTAACTTTTTAAGATAAATGTTCCAGTTAACGTGATGATAAGCACCATTTTTTTCATATTGTCTCGGGAAACAGGAGACGGACATTTTACAGATATATTTCCGATCAAAAATAATATCAAATCTTCAAAAAATGATGAATACAACTGTAAATACCTTTTATATACAACACACATTCTTCATGTATATACATGTACATCACATGTTTTAGGTATCGTTCAGTCATTGTAGGTAGTCGAATACCCTGGGTGAAAAATGTTCAAAGCTCTGATCGGTATCCGTTAGTCCGTCTGTTCTTTTGTGGTTCCAGTTTTTCTCCGGAATAATTTTATTGCTTTGTGTCACCTCCAAATAAATGTACGTCTCTATTACACGTATTATAAAGAGTCTGTTTTGTCAGTAAATCAGAATTTTATTACTTGTACTTTTTCAAATAACTTTCTGTGATTATGTGTCCATGTTCTGTACATTTCTAGGAGTTTTCTGGACTGTGTACTTCCCTGATGCTGGGTGTTGGCCTGATTATGGCGATAGTTGTGAGCGTTTATGTGGACAAAACAAAACAATTTGACGAAGTTTTTAAGGTTATGTACGGCATGGCATGCCTGTGCGGCATTGCTTTCACACTGGTACGTAAAATACATCAAGAATAAAGAGGTGTGCACTTGATTAATTTCCTGTATGTTATAAACTGACGTTAATCATGCAGGTGTTGGTTGTCTGGAAGTACGTAGAGTACATCAGTGATTACATACCCTCCTCATTTTGTCCCAGATACCCTAGGTAGGAATTGTATCCTATGGACATATTTCTTCAGGTATCACGTCTCCGAGATCAGCATGTATGGGTTGCTCTAATTACAGCTTTGGTTGGTGCATTTGGAGTTTCTCTTTATCCGATAGGATTTGAGCTTGCAGCGGAGGTAACCTATCCTGTGCAGGCGGCAACCGGCTCCGGGTTATGTTTAATTGGAGGGTAAATAAAACTTATGATAAAATAATATAAAATGTAGTTACAAATTTTGTAATATAAATGTTTTTTTCGAAACTTTGCAACTATTATGAACATGTCACCGAAGACAATGGAAAACTAAGAACAATAGCTGACAGTCAATAAACAGTGAAAATAACATTTTAAATATGATTATTATAAGCATTAATGTAACTGAAAATTTTGTCCGATCCAAAGTCAAAAACATTTTATTGTAATGTATGCGACTCTTTTTTTTGTAGACAAATCCAGGGAGTAGTATACATGTTCGTGATGCAATATTTAACCAGACCACTTCCAAGTGAAGAGATTCATCTTGAAACAGGCTGTTATATTCCGGAAACTATTAATCCTGAGAAACAGGTGTTTAAACCTAAAGACTGGACATGTAAGATTCATTTTCACATTTTGTTAGAGACCTGTGCAGTCTGTATGTGATAGGTTTACAGGAAACCGAACCTTGCGGTATATAATTGAGCTTGTTGTATTCCTATAAAATGATTGAAGATAAATACGATGAAATTCCTGCATAAATTAACGATAAGAAACGAACGAATGAATGAATATTGCAGTAATGATGAGACCACCACATGGTAGTGTTGACATGATCAAGCCGCTTTATCAGTCGGATCTCTGCAGTTTGATTTTATCAAAATAATTTCAAAAATATATGCTCTTTGAGCATTTTTATTTAACCTATCTGTATTAAATTTCATTCCAATACCTGTATCAGTCAAGAAGACACAAAACTTAACCAGGATTTTCTAAATCCAGAAAGGGAGCAGTTCTCCCAAAGTTTATCCAAGAGTTTGTGATCTCAATGATCGGTGTAAAGTTTGAACCCGATAGCGTCATTCAATACTTTTGACGACAGTTGCTTGCATGAAAAACCTTAACCAACACGTCACGCCGACAATTGTATGCATGAATGAAGCCGCCAGGACATTCAGAATAATTGACAGGCACCTCAAAATGTTAACGCTCCCTTTCAGAAGTATTTTTTCACAAATTTTTATCCAATTGTTTTATTTTTCAGATGCCAACTTATTTATTTTCAATGTTCTATCCGCTGCTGCCTTTGTGTTAATGGTGTTCTTTTTCAAACCCAAATACAATAGACTTGAAGCCGAGAAAAAAGTTGTAGAGGATAAACAGAAGACAGTTCAAGTACAAGCTATATATTCTACACGATTGTGAGAAATGGAACTGTTCGTCTGAAAATAAAACTGTAGCTATGGGAGTTGCATTTTTTGTAGAACTAAACAAGACTCTTTTTTCGGGACTGTTTACGAATAAAAAGAGACATGATCACTGCTCATGTGTTAATTGTTTAATATGCATTTAACAGAGTTGTCCCTCACAAGTGACAAATGCCCCCCGAAAGAGGTGTCTCACAGTCTGTGTCCTCTCCATGTGCTCAACAACTGTGCCATGTAATTTTAAATCCTTCCATGCTAGACAGAAATACCATGCATACAGTATTCCATTACTTTTAAACTCTAAGTGTGACTTTGACCTTTGAGGTAGGGACGTGGGTCTTGCACCCGACATGTCGTCTTGATGTGCTGAACATTTGTGACAAGTTATTCTAAAATCCTTGAATAAATGACAAAGTTACAGCCCGGACACGGAAAAATGTAAATGCGGACGCACAGACAGAAGGACTGACAGACTAACGGACGATGCGATCATAAAAACCGAAACACAAGTGAGATTCACAAGACCTTATCACATTGGGTAGTGATACCCACGTTTCAAATGACCGCTTCTAGCTAGCGTCAAGTTGTTCCCTGAGATAGAAAATTTTGCTCTAAAATGCAATATAGTCTAACTTATAGCCATAAATTAAATACTTTGAAGATATGCACAATTAGGCTTTCCAGATAGCATCCTTATCCTAGTTACGAAGAAAGTTTACAAGTGCTTTCAAACAAGTGAAGGAAATATAATGAATTGAAATACCTAAAGACATCATGGGGATCAGTAAAACCAATGTATACCCCATGAAAATACAGGGACTTATCAAATAAGAGTGAAGTTTACAATAATGTAAACTGAGAAATTAATATTATCAGGACTTTGTTATTATCTAGAAAAGAAAGCTTGGTGCCTGTTAGGCCTACTAAATTGCCATTGGAATGGCTAGGCCTTTTTCAAATAAATTCACACAGCAGTTGCCAGAAGCACAAGGATGTGACATGTACAACAACATGATAGCTACCTTCAAAGGCAAGGTCACAACTGGTGCTCAAACTCACATAAAGGGTTAAACAGTAATATTTTGTAATAAGGAGCATAGCTTTGTCTTCAATTCATGGAGCTTTTAATTACACGGATGCCCCCACTTTCCACCTTTGCCACAAAACAAGTGCAGATTTCCATAACTTTGCTTTTACCAGGTGACATTTAGAAAACCTTTTCCAGCTTGATGTGAAATATATAAACATTTGGGCCTATTTCCACCACTGAATGTATTTTAGGTTTAATACATTGGATAGATACTTCCGTTACATAAATTTCAAAATGATTGAACGGTACAAATTTCATATGGAAGAGAATTTTAAGAGAAGGTTTCCATAGGAAGAGCATCAAGGCAATGACCCATGTTAAATATACAGAGGTTGAAAACGTTGAATTAAAATTCTCTATCATAATTATGATTTGTACCACTCGAGCATTTTGAAATTCATGTAACGTAAGCATCTACCCAATGTCTTCATAAATGCAAGACATGATAGCTTTCGTGCACCGATAGCTAAAAATAATCTGGCAGATATTGGAAGGGATAATTAAACAAGATGGCCCTATATCGCTCACCTGCGACTTATGACAATATGTGACCAAACTTCAACTCTGAACTAAATACAATGTATCATAAACACAAACATTCTGTTTGACCTTAACAAGGCAAACCTTTTGACCAATTTACATGATGATTAAGTTGTAAATGTCACCTGTATGGCATACACAAGGTTTTTAATCAGGTGAACTAGTTTTTGACCTCAGATTACCCATATTCATACTCAACCTAAATTTCATCAAGACAAACATACTGACAAAGTTGCATACACATGGTTTTTCTACAATTTTACCCTGTGACCTAGTTTTGACCTAGATGGCCCATGTTCAAACTCGACCTAGATTTCATCAAGACAATCATACTGACCAAGTTTCATGAAGGTCTAATGAAAAATGCAACCTCTAACGCATACACAAGGTTTTTCTATGATTTGACCACATGACCTAGTTTTTGACCCTAGATGACCCATGTTCGAACTCAACAAAGGTTTCAGCAAGGCAATCATACTGATCAAGTTTCATGAAGATCCAATCAAAAACGCAACCTCTATTGCATACACAAGGTTTTTTAGCTCACCTGAGCTGTAGGCTCAGGGTGAACTATTAGGCTCAATGAATGTCCGTCGTCCGTCCACACTTAGTTCGTTAACACTCTAGTGGTCACATTTTTGCCTCAATTGTCACGAAACTTGGTCAGGATGTTTGTCCCAGTAATTACTCGGACGAGTTCGAATATGGGTCATCTCGGATGAAAAACTAGGTCACGTGACAAGCAGAGGGGGGGGCTTGTTTCGTCAAAATGAATTAGAAAAGTGTTTGGTTGATTTCTAGCTCAAGTTTTAATATGGGTCATCTTGTTAAGAGCTCTACAGCCAGGCGACACTTAGAGGTATCAGTCGCAAATATCCTGGAAATTTGTCAGAAAGGTTGTTTGGTTGATTTCTAGCTCAAGTTTTAATATGGGTCATCTGGGGTCAAAAACTAGGTCACACAGCCTGAATATGGAAAAACCTTGTTAACACTCTAGAGGTTACATTTTCAGCCCAAATATCCTTGAAATATGTCAGAAAGGTTGTTTCCATGATTTCTAGCTCAAGTTCGAATATGGGTCATCTTGGGTCAAAAACTAGGTCACACAGCCTGAATATGGAAAAACCTTGTTAACACTCTAGAGGTAACATTTTCAGCCCAAATATCCTGGAAATTTGTCAGAAAGGTTGTTTTGATGATTTCTGGCTCAAGTTCAAATATGGGTCATCTGGGGCCAAAAACTAGGTCACAGAGCCCAAATGTGGAAAAACCTTGTTAACACTCTAGAGGTTACATTTTCAGCCCAAATATCCTGGAAATATGTCAGAAAGGTTGTTTCGATGATTTCTAGCTGAAGTTTCAATATGGGTCATCTGGGGCCAAAAACTAGGTCACAGAGCCCAAATATGGAAAAGCCTTGTTAATACTCTAGAGGTAACATTTTCAGCCCAAATATCCTGGAAATATGTCAGAAAGGTTGTTTCTATGATTTCTAGCTCAAGTTCGAATATGGGTCATCTGGGGTCAAAAACTAGGTCACAGAGCCCGAATTTAAAAGCAGTTGTACTCGGGTGAGCGATAAAGGGCCATCATGGCCCTCTTGTTCTATGATTTGACCAGGTGACCTAGTTTTTTACCCTAGATGACCTATGTTCGAACTCGACCTAGATTTCATCAAGGCAATCATACTGACCAAGTTTCACGAAGATCCAATGAACAAGAGGGCCAAGATGGCCCTATATTGCTCACATGACTACCATTAGCTATAATACAAGGGGTCGTGATTCTGACATAATTTGTAGAGGTCCACTACACAATGCTTAGTAACATTCCAAATATCAAAGCTCTGCCTGTGGGCCTTGTGTTTTTATTAAGTTTTCCCTATAAAAGCCTTTGTGAAATGAAGTGACCCCCCTTCCCGGGAAGGGTTAATTTTGACCAGGGGGTCATGATTTGAACAATCTTGGTTAAGGTCCACAAGACAATGCTACATGCTAAATATCTCAGCTCTAGGCCTTGTGGTTTCAGAGAAGAAGATTTTTAAAGTTTTTCCTATATAAGTCTATGTAAAATCAAGTGACACACTCGGCAAGGTCAGTTTTGACCCAGGGGTCATGATTTGAACAATCTTGGAAGAGGTTCACTAGGCAATGCAACATGCTAAATATCTAAGCTCTAGGCCTTGTGGTTTCAGAAAAGAAGATTTTTTAAAGATTTTCCTGTGTAAGCCTATGTAAAATTAAGTGACCCCCTGGAGGGGTCAATTTCGACCTGGGGGTCATTATTTGAACAATCTTGGTAGAGGTCCATCAGGCATTTCTACATGCCAAATATCTTATCTCTAAGCCTTGAGGTTTCAGAGAAGAAGATTTTTAAAGTTTTTCCTTTATGAGCCTATGTAAAAGCAAGTGACCCCTCGAGCAGGGTCAATTTTGATCTGGGGGTCGTCATCTGAACAATCTTGGTAGAGGTCCACTAGACAAAGTTACATTCCAAATATCTAACCTTGCGGTTTCAGAGGAAAATATTTTTTAAGTTTTTCCTATTTGTTGCCATAGCAACCAGAGTTCTGCATGGAATGGAATTCTTTGAACAACTTTGATAGAGCTTCATGCAAGGGACATCTCTGCAAACTTTCATCAATATTGGCCCAGTGGTTCCAGAGGAGAATTTGATGTCGTTTGAAGGAAATGGTGGACGGACGGACGACAGACGTAAGTCATCCTAATATCTCACGCTGGCACTTTGTGCCAGGTGAGCTAAAAAAGCAACCTCTATTGCAAACACAAGGCTTTTCTATGATTTGACCCCATGACCTAGTTTTTGACCCCAGATGACCCATGTTCAAACTTGCCCTAAACTTCATCAAGCCAATCATACTGACCAAGATTCATGAAGGTCTAATGAAAAATGCAACCTCTATAGCATACACAAGGTTATTCTATGATTAAACCCCATGACCTAGATTATGACCCTAGATGACCTATGTTCGAACTCGAACTAGCTTTCATCAAGGTTGGCATTCTGACCAAGTTTCATTAAGATCCAGTGAAAAATGCAGCCTGTATTGCATACACAAGAAAAAGTGTGGACAGACGACAGACAGACGACGGACACCAGGCGATCACAATAGCTCACCTTTAAGGAAAAAGTCAGGTGGTGTGTAGAAGTTTCGTTTAGTCTCAAACAAACTGTGTTATCATAATGATATGCCACCATTCTAGTACTTAAAAGTCAAACTTGAATGTTCTTCACGTTAACAACATTAATTGTATAACTTGGAAGTAACAAAATTTCCAAACTAGACATAAACATTTTATTTTCCCACATAGGAAACTTCAAACATAAACTTAGATAATTAAAACAAAACATTTCAAAACCGCAACTAAAATCAGATCTGTTTTGCAAAGAAATATTTGTGGTTAAGTGCATAGCTACATAAATCTTGATTATACCTTTAAAATTTTATAAAACTATATAATTATATAAATGCATATACAATAAATAAATGGCTAATTCTTAAAGCAAAAGCAAAACATTGTGAAAAAAACTACTGCAAATACCTTTAATTAACAACAACTTTATTTTGCAACATTCCTATTTTCACAGGCAAACATTTGTGAAAATTCGAGTCTAGGGAATAAAGTTGTATTATTGTGCTTTTATATTGACTGCAAACAGGTATATAAATTTTCATGAACACCCTATTCAATTTTAGGTAAGATTGTTTTTACTGGTCTGAGTCAGACTCTTGTGCAAAAATGATTGTAAAACCATGATATTGTATGCCCATCTGACAGCAGCCATCTTGTTGTTTTGCAATTAAGGCCACTGTGACCGTGACCCATTTACCTCAAAATCAACTGGGGTCATCTACTATGCTACCAGCCTACCAATTTTGAGAAAACTAGGCGACTGTGTTGTCTAGTTACAGATTGGACAAGTTTTTTGTGTTAAAGGTCACTGTCACCTTGCTCTTTGACCTCAAAATCAAAAGGGGTCATGTACCGGTACTAGTCGTGACCATCTAACCTACCAAGTTTGAGGAACCTAGGCAAAATCATTCTCTCATTATTGTTCCGCCAAGGTCTGGTCTACTACCACATGTCCAAACAAATACACCTCTCTGTCTTTGATGTCTTTGCATAATAATAGTTTTTACATATTAGTCTCTACACACCATTGCAT
Organism: Saxidomus purpurata; assembly: GCA_022818135.1. Lineage (NCBI taxonomy): Eukaryota > Metazoa > Mollusca > Bivalvia > Venerida > Veneridae > Saxidomus > Saxidomus purpurata. The sequence goes on along the minus strand of JAFMSR010000005.1, from coordinate 49,697,132 downwards.
TTTCTGCCGTAAAAACATGCAATAACAAGAAAATAGTCATATCCTACTTTTTGAATGAATAGATCTTGATCATGGTCAATCTAACAGCACAATACATTGTAAAACAAACTGAGATTCAAAGGTAAGTTCAAGACTGTGTTACATTGTGTAAAGTTGTACAGAATGTGCTCTGGAAAGATGCTGCATTCAAACTTAATCTGCATTAACTCTACAAAATCTCTGAAAATATAAGCAAGTCTGAAATGTGACCATATGACACTGAATAAATTCAAATTGTATTAGAAGTTGTATGAAATATTGGCACAGAACAGTTCTGATTTTACAGACAAAATAAGTGTTATAATTTCATACAGTGGTCTATTTTAACCCCAAGGGCATGATTTTAAAACACTTGGTAAAGGACCACTTGACAATGTTACTTACAAAATATCTTAGCTCTACGCCTTGTGTTTTTGGAGAAGATTTTTAAAGTTTTTCCTAAACCAAGTGACTCCCCGGGCAGGGTCAATTTTGTCCCTGCGGGCATGATTTTGAACTTTGAACAGGTCCACTAGACACTGTTACACACTAAATATCTAAGCTCTAGACTTTGTTGTTTCTGAGAAGATTTTTAAAGGTTTTTCCATATATGTCTATGTAAAACAAACAACCCACTAGGCGGGGCCAATATTGACCCCATGGGGCATGATTTGAACAATCTTGGTAGAGGTCCACTAGACAATGCTATATGCTAAATATCTTAGCTCTAGGCCTTGTGGTTTTGGAAAGAAGATTTTTAAAGTTTTTCCTAAAGAAACCTATGTAAAATCAAGTGACAGTCTGGGCGGGGTCAATTTTGACCAAGGGGTGTAATTTGAACAATCTTGATAGAAGTCCACAACGCAATGCTACATGCTAAATATCTAAGCTCTAGGCCTTGTTGTGTCAGAGAAGTAGATTTTTAAAGTTTTTCCTATTTTGCCATAGCAACCACAGTTCTGCATAGAATGATATTCTTTAAACAATTTTGGTAGAGCTTCATGCAAGGAACATCCCTGCATTGGCCGAGTGGTTTCAGAGAAGATGTCGTTCAAAGCAAAAAGTTTACAAACAGATGGATGATGGACAATCATCCATCCTAAAAGCTCATCCTGGCACAAAATGCCAGATGAGCTAAAAAGACATCATCTTGGTGAGTATATCTCGGAAGAAAAAATTACAAAGGTTTGTTACAACGAATTCTAAGTTACAATTTAAAGTCAAAAATAAAAACATATAACTGGAATGTTTTTGAGACTGTCCTGGTTTACAACATTGACATCATCACAATACGTACATTTAATGCTGCATAGACAAATAATAAACTAGGTCACTGTGTAGAATCATCTGGCTCTACTCAACTTGTGGAATAATAGAACGAATGTAGTAAGTTCTAAAAGCAGTCAAAGCTGTATGCTTTCCCTCATTGCCACACTTTTTAGGCTCTATGCATGGCATGTTTACTCTTTCAGCCGTATTTTAACTAAATACAGTGTTAAACATTTGCTTGTAGACAGTTTCTTCTGCATTTCTCATTCTGATGCCAAGGACATGTAGATTAATTTTATATTTATAGTATTCAAAGGTTACAATAACATGTTGTTCTTTCTCTCAATAAGGACTTTAAAGTTTTTCCAATTTACATGTATGTCTACTATATGAAACAAGAGGGAATGATGACCATGTATCGCTCACCTAAGTGAACAGAGAACATTTGCAATACATGATAAGATCTGCGCAATTCCTGATAATAAAGATAATAGTTGTGCAATGGAACAGAGCTCTGTGATCATTTTTGATAAATGACCATCCAAGTGACAATCCTGTGAACTTTGGTTGAAACTTGCCCAGTTGTTTTAAATGCTTTTTCTATTTTTAGTTATTTTTTGCTGTGGAGCAAAACAGTGTGAGCACCATCCAAGGAACTATCCTGTTGAGTGTGATTGAAATTGGCCCAATTCTGGTAGAGAGTGGCAGGCCATCCTAGCAACAATCCTGTGAGGTCTGGTTGAAATTGGCCAAGTGGTAAGGAGATGCTGTTTAAAGTTTTTTCTATTTTTAGCTCTGGCTGACATCATATTCAGTGGAGCAGAACTGTTTGAGCAATATAGGTAGAGGACTATCCTAACCACAATCCAGTGAAGTTTGGTTAAAATTCGCCCAGTGGTTATGGAATGGATGCCATTTGAAGCAACTGTTATAATGGACGACATATAATGACAGACAACATGCAGTCACAATAGCTCATCATGAGTAATTTGTGCTTAAGTGAGTTAACAAGAGGGCCAAGATGGCCCTATATCGCTCACAGCAGCCATATATGCCCAAAGAAACAGTTAACGAAGAGACAAATGGACAATGAACCATTGGCACGTACAAAAGGCAGAAATTGCTAACGGACAAATGGACGGACAAACGGATGACCAGTGCCATAAAACATATAAAAATACAGGTAACAAACTTTGTACATGACCATGTAGCACCCTGTATACCCTGAAAAATAAGCATTTTAAACAGCTACATGAGATTCTGCTTTAGAGACCAATGCAGATCCTGAATTTGAGCAAAATTAAAATTGATTTTGGGCTTGTTCAATACCTAGGACTACAAAAATTATGTATAAAAGCTCTCTTTAATCTATGTATTCTTAATGTTACAAGAGGGCCATAACGGCCCTATATCGCTCACCTGACTACCATTTGCTATAATAAGAGGGGTCATGATTCTAACATAATTCGTAGAGGTCTATTACACAATGCTAATTAACATTTCAAATATCTATTATCTGCCTGTCCGCCTTGTGTTTTTTCCCTATATAAGCCTATGTGAAATCAAGTGCTTTCCCCCCTCCAGGTAAGGGTTAATTTTGACCAGGGGGTCATGATTTGAACAATCTTGGTAAAGGTCCACTAGACAATGCTGCATGCTAAATATCTAAGCTCTAGGCCTTGTGGTTTCAGAGAAAAAGATTTTTAAAGTTTTTCCTATATGAGCCTGTGTTAAACCAAGTGACCACCCGGGCTGGGTCAATTTTGACCCAGGGCTCATAATTTGAACAATCTTGGTAGAGGTCCACTAGACAATGCCACATGCTAAATATCTAAGCTGTAGGCCTTGTGGTTTCAGAGAAGAAGATTTTTAAAGTTTTTCCTATATAAGCCTATCCCCCGGGCAAGGTCAGTTTGATCCGGGGCTTAAAATTTGAACAATCTTGGTACAAGTCCACTAGACAATGCAACATGCTAAATATCTAAGCTCTAGGCCTTGTGGTTTCAGAGAAGAAGATTTTTAAAGTTTTTCCTATATAAGCTTATGCAAAACTAAGTGACCACCCGCACGGGGTCAATTTTGACCCCGGGGTCATAATTTGAACAATCTTGGTAGAGGTCCACTAGACAATGCCACATGCTAAATATCTAAGCTCTAGGCCTTGTGGTTTCAGAGAAGAAGATTTTTAAAGTTTTTCCTATATAAGCCTATCCCCCGGGCAAGGTCAATTTGATCTGGGGCTTATAATTTGAACAATCTTGGTACAAGTTCACTAGACAATGCAACATGCTAAATATCTAAGCTCTAGGCCTTGTGGTTTCAGAGAAAAAGATTTTTAAAGTTTTTTCTATATAAGCCTATGCAAAACTAAGTGACCACCCGCACGGGGTCAATTTTGACCCGGGGGTCATAATTTGAACACTCTTGGTAGAGGTCTACTAGCCAATGCTGTATGCCAAATATCTAAGCTCTAGGCCTTGTCGTTTCAGAGAAGAAGATTTTTAAAGTTTTTCCTATATAAGCCTATGCAAAACTAAGTGACCACCCGCGCGGGGTCAATTTTGACTGGGGGTTTCAGAGAAGAAGATTTTTAAAGTTTTTCCTATTTATTGCCATAGCAACCAGAGTTCTGCATGGAATGGAACATCCCTGCAAAGTTTCATCAACATTGGCCAAATGGTTTCAGAGGAGATGTCGTTTGAAGGAAATGGTGGACGGACGGACGTACCACGGAACCCAGACGGAAAGTGATCCTAATAGCTCACTCTGGCACTTTGTGCCAGGTGAGCTAAAATGAAAATAATGTACATGTTAAGCTAAAGATAAAAAACCCTGGCAAATCAGACACGACAGACCTGTCATCTAGCAGTTAAAAACAAAAATTATTTCTAAGGTACGAAATGAATACAGATCTTGTATTTTAACCAAACATGTTTCATATTTCTACGATTTACTTCTTTCCCCAAATTCTTCTTATAAAATTTAGATATGTACAGAAAATACAACTCTAGAATAAATCCTGAGGATCAGAAATACAGTTCCTTTAATGTACCACTATTTCTGCTGACCTTTATTTCGCCTTCTTCAGTATCATCATCTGTCACTGAAAACTTTTTAATTCCTTCCAACTGTGCAAAATTTCTAGCCATTTCAGCGACACTTCCCGACTGCCCTGAACTATTTTCATTCACATCTTCATTTGGTTTTGTATAAGTCTTCATAACACCTCCATCAGTATTATCCGCATCGTCTGAAAGACTTGGACTTACGTTCACTTCAACATAACCATCACTGTGATCAAGTTCGAGAACTTTAGCAGTGATTGTATCAATTTTTGAAATGTATGACTTCAGCTCAGGAAGAAGATCTATAATGTCACTTAAAGCTTTCCTTTTTTGTTTCAGAGTTGAAATTTGTAAATTTTTTGCACAAAGTTCTTCCTGCAGGATGCTAATCTGTTCATTTGTTTTTGTTACAGTTCTCTCCCTGTCCTCCAGTTTTTGCTTCAAATCTTCTATGAGAATGTCTTGCTGTGATAGCTCCTTTATCTTTGTTTGTATAAATGAATCCTTGGCCATCAGGGCATTGTGTTGTTCCTCCGCAACATTTTCAAGCTCACTCACCCGGGTATACAATGCCTGCAAATGTTTGTTGGCCTCTTCTATATTAGATCTGTTCAACATTTTACACAACAGTTCCCTCTGAATTTGACAGAACCTTAATGCTGGTGAGTGATCTTTCCTTTTCTTGAAAACTAACCTATCACATGACCCTCTTTTTTGACAGGCAGCTTCACTGCAAAATAAAACACATATTACATGTATCATGTTTATCATATAATAAACTTGTATGTGGGCAAATACCTTGTATAAATGCACACACATAGTAAATTCAAGTACAAGTAACAGTTTTTTCAATAAGGCATGAATTAATGGTGATTTCCATTAATTAGCAGTTCATTTACACTAGCAAGCTATTCCAGAAACATAGAAAGAAAAGGTTTACAAAGACAGCACATATTTATATGCTTTATATATACTCAAGTCTCCACAGAACATTGCAAAACTTTTATGAACAGGACCAAATTTTACCTACTAGACATAGTAAATATGTAATAATTTGACACAACTCTGTGGATTGTATTTCACTGATTGTCGAATACATAAACACCCTAACAATCAATGACACCGCATATACAACTGTTATTTTCTGATAAGGCCAAAAAAATAAAATCTGTGTTTCGGGCAACGGTCCAAAAATTCTAGGTTGGGTAGGGGCAAAGTTTTTGTTTTGCTTTTTATTTAAACAAGAGGACCATTTGCTATAATAAAAGGGGTCAAGATTCTAACATAATTCGTAGAGGTCCACTACACAATGCTACGTAACATTTCAAATATCTATTATCTGCCTGTCAGCCTTGTGGTTTTTTTTAAAAGTTTTCCCTGTATAAGCCTATGTGAGATCAAGTGCCTTCCCCCCCCCCCCCCCCCCGCCCCGGGAAGGTTTTTTACCTGGGGGTCATAATTTGAACAATCTTGGTAAAGGTCCACTAGAAAAGCTACATGCAAATACTCAGCTCTCGGCCTTGTGGTTTCAGAGAAGAAGATTTTTAAAGTTTTTCCTATTGTTGCCAAAGCAACCAGAGTTCTGCATTGAATGGAATTCTTTGAACAACTTTGATAGAGCTTTGTGCAAGGAACATCCCTGCAAAGTTTCATCAACATTGGCTCATTGGTTTTAAAGGAGATGTCGTTTGAAGGAAATGGTGAACGGACGACGGACCCCGGATGGAATGCGATCCTAATAGCTCACTCTGGCACTTTGTGCCAGGTGAGCTAATAAAAAAAATGCTTTAGGTAGGACCAGGGCTCAGGAAATTTTGAAATCTCAATTGGTCCGGGGCTTGTGGTTTCAGAGAAGAAGAATTCTCAAGTTTTTCCTATATGAGCCTATGTTAAACTGAGAAACCCCCCCGGATGGGGTCAGTTTTGACCCAGGGCTCATAATTTGAACACTCTTGGTAGACGTCCACTAGAAAATGCTACATGCTAAATATCCAAGCTCTAGGCCTTGTGGTTTCAGAGAAGAAGATTTTTAAAGTTTTTCCTATATAAGCCTATGAAAAACTAAGTGACCCCTGTGTGGGGTCAATTTTGACTCGGGGGTCATAATTTGAACAATCTTGGTAGAGGTTCACTAGACAATGCTACATGCCAAATATCTAAGCTCTCAGCCTTGTGGTTTCAGAGAAGATTTTTAAAGTTTTTCCTATTTGTTGCCATAGCAACCAGAGTTCTGCATTGAATGGAATTCTTTGAACAACTTTGATAGAGCTTCATGCAAGGAACATCACTGCAAAGTTTCATCAACATTGGCTCAGTGGTTTTATAGGAGAAGTCGTTTGAAGGAAATGGTGGACGGATGACGTACGACGGACCCTGGACGGAATGTGATCCTAATAGCTCACTCTGGCACTTTGTGCCAGGTGAGCTAATAAAACAAGAGCTGTCAGTAGGACAGCGCGCTCGACTTTTTTAGTGCTTGCCAATAAAACAAAACTTTGACAGTTAAGGGCACACAAGACTTTAACTAGGAATTTCTAAGTACAAATCAAGAAACATTTTCACAGAGTTATTTTCTCTTGCTTACAGATAGGTCTCATGATCATGATGATGGTACATAAGTACTCCAACTTTCAAAGAAATATCTCAAATGGTTAAGTCAACAAGTGGACAAGAATGAAAATTTTAACTGAGTTTCTAAGTCAAAAAGGGCCATAATTCAAATAAAATCCTTGACAGAATTACCTTCTCCTGCCCATGTTTGGGGATCATGATGGTAAACGAGTATTGAAACTTTCAAATTAATATCTCAAACAGTTTAGTCAAAAAGTGGACTGGTACGAAAAACTTAACCAAGATTCTAAGTCAATAAAGGGCCTTAATTTTTAAAACAAATCCCTGACAGAGTTACCTTCTCTTGCCTACAGATGGGGGTAATGATGTAAACAAGCATTCAAAGTTTCAAAGCAATATCTCAAAGGGTTAAGGCAATAAGTGGATTTTACCCATATTCAATATTTTTTCTAAGTAAGAAAGGGGCATAATTCTGTCAAAAAGATTGACAGAGTTATGTACTCTTGTCTGTTGATGTAGGTCATGATGGTAAACAAGTATGGTTAGTTTCAAAGCAATACCTCCAATGGTTTTGAAATAAAGTGAGGTGGTACGAAAAACTTAACCAAGCTCATTACACTTTCTGAGTCAAAAAAGGGCCATAATTCTGTCAAAAAGCTTGACAGAGTTATGTACTCTTGTCTGCAGGTGGAGGTTATGATGGTAAACAAGTATGGTAAGTTTCAAAGCCATATCTCTAATAGTTTTGAAATAAAGTGGGGTGGTACGAAAAACTTAACCAAGGTGTGACACCAACGCCGATGCCGGTGTGAGTAGGATAGCTCCCCTTTTCTTCGAAAAGTCGAGCTAAAAAATGCTATAGGTTGGACCAGAGCTCAGGAAATTTTGAAATCTCAATCGGTCCGGGGCGGCCGATTCCACGTCTCTATCCCCACCCTCGATCACAAACCATCACCGATTCTTTCCCTTCCCCCTTCCTGATTGACCGCCGATTTCCTCGGCCAATCACTGCTGATCCACCCCACAAATCATCGCTGATTTCTATCACAGTTACTCCCCCTCACCCTTTCCCTCAGCCAATCACCCCCTCCCTAATCATCGCCGATTTCCTTGCCCATCGCCCTTCTCAGCATGCCTAATCACTGCCAATACAATACACCCCATTTATTACTGGCAATTTTCGTACACCTCCACTCCGCTGATTCCCCTCCGAGACGAGTATCACGGATCCCCTAGCCACGCCTTGTCGGGTTGGTACCCGTCTGAAGTTAACATACTTCTTTATCCTTGGCTTTTTTTAATAATTTCCATATCCCCTTGGACTATAATTTAAATAAATTTGATGTTTCCGCTTGACTTTCAATATTTTTATTTTACTCATGTTTTTTGTCTGTTTGAACAATTTATTCCTGCTCAAAAACATTGGAGTCTAAAACATAATAACACTCGTAATATGTAAAATATGACGAATGTACTCAAATAACATTACTCCGAGACTAAAGATACAATTTTATGTTACGACAGTTTGTCTGTTAATTAAATTGTTATTCTAAATTACGATTGCTTGGAGTAACTGGGATCAATTAATTCCTTACATCTTTGGACCGATTACAAGCAGCACCCGAGGCTATAATATTGATCACGTGGACTGATTAGCAAATGATCGCCTCGGGCAATAATCTTGACACGTTAATTGGAGATACTTGGGAGGTGTGAATACACAGACAATTGTGGTCAATATGACTTACATTTTGACATTCAGTTGGTTTTATAAAATTTTAAGAAAATCTTTGGACCGATTTTTTATTAACGAGTTGAAAATTGGTCCAGACCGTTAAATTCTTTGTTTTCCTGAGCCTTGGGTTGGATATGTCAGACAAAAAAACGCCGTCAGCAACGAAGAACGAGTGGATCGCCATTCATGCTGTCTGGCTGTTTCTTCATTCTGATTACATGAATTATGCTTGATTTTGCGTATTTATAGGCATATGGACACTAAAAATATCCGACGACAATTCTGCGGGCGCATGAAGTTATTGGAAAATGCATGTCAAAAATCACCGTAATATACATACACAGCGAGACAGCTGATAAAATGTAAAGGTGTCATCTGTTTTGTGCTCTCAACCAATTAGAATGCGAGGTTTTCAAATACTTAATTACTGCATACGTAGGCGGTCGTTACACCCGACAATCCATTTAACGGGATTAAATGATACTGTAATTTGCAATGTGTCTGCTGTTAAGTGACATTAAATTTAACGTGTTTGTCGATTTATTATCAGCTTGTTACAGTTGTTTTTTGGAACCGTCGACAAACTTAATGCCTTATTTAAAAAAAAATTAATTATTGTTTAACAATAAGATCAATTAGCGGTGTCTACGCAAAATCGCCACTAATTGTTGAAATTATCTTTAAAAAGGCCGCACTTTAGTTGGTTCTGAAAAACAACTTTAATTAACCAATAATTAGACGGCAAACTGGCTACTTTCAAGTCACTTCTCAGCAATAACACCACAAATGATTGTGTTAATCCAATTTACATAATTAAAAAATTCTGCATCACAAATTCAATTATACACGGATTATCAGGTGTTATGACCGCAAACACATGCGGTAAAACCTCGAGATCTAATTGGTTGAGAGCGCAGAACGGGTGACACCGTCACATTTTATCAGCTGTCAGCTTTGTGTCAAGCTGTGTATTGTATATTGTCGCAATTTGAGATTTCCCAGATTTTATGCGTCTCGTGGAATCGTCAGCATTGTGTCCGTGAGCAAAAATATGCAGATTTATATCTAGATTAAATGACCGAGTTGTTCAAACATTACAAGGGATGGACTTCAATAATATTGGAGAATACTTAAGGCAAAAGAAAAGGTTACAGACCGGCGGAGATCAAATGCAAATTGGAACACAATAGATAATTAATAATCATAAAATACAAAACATTTCATGATGAGAATTTAAAAAACGGACACTGAATTTTGTAATTGTATATAATAGATCTATGAAAATGCTGTCTGTAAAATGTAAATTGGCACAGCTTGAAAAAGAAAGAGGGAAGGTTGCAAAGAAAAGCATTGTCAGATTTCTTTGTATTAAAAACTGTTAAAATTTGCGAAAAATCAAAGAAATATAAACGAAAATCACAGACATGCTAGGTCGCAAAAATATGTGACAAACGGGATACAATTGAAAAAAATGCAGGAAACAAACAGACAAATATTATATGCAAGCCTAGAGTATATGACATGAACTCTGACTCATGGCTTGACCCTTAAAATTCTCACTTAAGCTCTTGAAAATTTGATTTTGTCCCATGAACAGATAGGCTGAATGGCATTCAGTTTCAAAGTCTACTGAACTAAACATCCTGACTCTAAGAATTCATCACAAGCCCTCAGTAATTACTAAAAACCAGAAGCTTCCGGGGGCCTCTGGGTATAAAGGACCTAGTGTGAAAGGGATCAGAATTTCAAGTTCATTTTGAAATTATCTCTGTTGATTGACAGGTGCTTGATTGTTGCTATTTAATGTCAAACCCATTGCAAAGAAGCAGACAACTAGGTCAATCACACTACAGATCTCACTGGTTGCTGTGACTGACCTACTCTTTGGCAACCAATCAAATTCACTCTTTGGCTGAAAATGGCTGGAAATTGCAGTCAGGTAAATCTCTCCTATTTTGGACACAGAAAAACACTTTTGATAGGTATATGCATGGTGGGAGACATGCCGAGGTCTCATCCACAAATAGAAGCTAATATAATTGCTCTTATGGACGGACCTTTATAAAATTTGCTTCAAATCAAATCAAATCGAGGACGCACACTGATTTGTACTGTGGAAAAGTAATGATCTTTTTCAATTAGTGTTCTCATCTAGAATTACATCTGTTGAAAGTAAGCTAACATTTCGTGGAGACCAAGACCATATTAAGACCAGTGGGAAATGTTCTTATAGTTTATCCAGCTGACAGCTTCCTGTACTTTCAGTGCTTTGATAAAAATCGGCGATTGTTGTTGCAAAATTATTTAAGAAACATGTCTGTTTGTAGATTTATGGTCTTGCAGATTGCTTGGTAATTTTCGACTTGACAGACATGTTAGCTGTTACATAACAATAAACCAAAGAAGTGATAAGCGATAATATTATCAAATAAATAAATGAAAGTTGTCCACCTGTCAAAATACCGGAACCGGAAATTGAAAATTTATTCCGTCGCTGAGCCAATAATATTCTTGGTAATATTCAGGATCATATTTATTAGCCAATCAAATTTCTTGTTACAACGGATAGGTACGTCGCCATTCATTCGCGCCATTCTTCTCCCGGCATAAAATTATTTTTGTAAAAAATCCTGCTTCCTGAATCATGGCGAAAGTAAATATAGTGAATGTTGTTGTTCTTGATAATCCATCCCCGTTTCTTAATCCTTTCCAGTTCGAGATAACATTTGAAGCACTGGAAGATTTAAGTGAAGGTAATGTTTACATTTTCACATTGTCAGTGTTGTGCAATTATCATGCCAAGTGATGGAAGTCCACAAAAGTGAAAGTTATGGGATAACCCTAAAAAGAGAGGGCGGAAGATATGTAAAGGAGGCAAAACGTCACAGAAGGCGCAGTTGCCACTAATGTCGTAGGACAAATTGACATTCAGAAAACATTGAAGCTATCTTGGTATAATTTGAACTACCTTCAAATTTCTCATTGATCAGGTCGGCATGACGTCACTTCCGTAGTTACCAATTATCCGCCATATTGCCGAGGTGAAAACAAGCACCTGGCAACCGCACAGTTTAAATGGGGAGTAAGTTTACGATAGTCATAGTTTTGGCCCAGACAAAGTTTGAACGTTAAAAACCCATTTCTATATATGTTTACTTATTTCAATGTCTGAGCGATGATTATGTCAGATTTTTCTTTTAAAAATTCTTGAAAATGATGTTAAATGACGTTCGGTGAAATATCAGGCAGCGACAACAAAATACAGAAAATGAATTTTTTTTTTTGTTTTTTTAAAGTGATTTATATATTTTAATTATTTTCTTTAAGTTTCTTATATTAAATAAATAATTTATTTGTTACAAACTTGTCCTAACTTGATATAGATTTTCCCAAGAGCACAACTTTTTTTCTGTACAGGTCTAACTAAAATCGTTTGTGGGGGGGGGGGGAACACATCATTATACGAGAATGTTATGTTGAAACTTTTGTCACAAAAAGTATTTTATTACAGGACCGGGGGGGGGATGTGATATTATTAAATGCACAGATTTGATTTTTACATCTAGTCTTTATAAAGGGCTAGCATTTATATTCAAAAAATTTCAAAAAAACACGTCGGAATTAAAGTAAAGGCCCTATATTGAATCAAGTGAAACAGATACATATACTAAAAAGTCACTTACAGTTGCGGAACACTTATAGCTTATCCCTAAAACCGTCAATAAAATCAATGACACGTACAAACAATATCTCATTTTACAACGTTGCCATGGTTAATAATTACCATAGAATTAACCGTTGATGGAATTTATGTGGATCTAGCCCAAGGCATAAGTCACAACAAAGGATGCGATATGATTTGTTGTTAATTGGCGACCCCCTGTCAGTAATCTAACTTGTCACACATCATTGCATATTGCACACTGGTCAATTGCATTTGATAATTACATAACAATTTGCAGAGTGGCCAATCAAATACGCAACTTTTTTTGTGAACGATCGATCTAACATATGAATTTATTTATCATGTGACAAAACGAACCATATATTTAATGAATGATAGATCTATATATAACGTGTTATACACATACGTTATTGACACTAAACCTTCAGAGTTACATTTATAAGTATGATCAAGTCTGCATTTAAATATTATTTAATCATTTTACATAGAATCTATATAAAACTTGGTAAAAATAATTCCGCGAATGAAAGTGTCAAGCAACCTTACAAAATTCAGAAAATACTTATATTTGGCTGTTGATGACAAATTTTAGTACTCCGATGAAATGTATTTCTATAAGTGAAATAGACACGTTCATGTATTTAGGTAGATATCGTGATTTCAATTATAATGAGTTTTAATAGATTTACGTCAACATTTTGTTTACAACTAATAAAATCGGGAAAACTATTTTGATTTACGTGATCGCTCTAATACTAGATTCTAATTCTTAAATAACCCACAAGAAAAAGTTTCATGAAAAACCTTCGATAACATGCTTGTGAATTTCTTCCTCATTTTAGAAATGTAATTAGATGGAGCATTTGTGCTCTTATTTTGGAGGCTAGTTTTAATCGTCAAAGGGGGGGGAACAAATATCGTCCATAATTGAATAATTTGTAAGTCGTGTGCATGCGTAGATCTATATCGTTTCGATACATTTTTAACACATTTAAGAATGAAAAATATCTTTTCCTTTTGATAGAAACAAACAGAAACAGAAGTTGGTGTCATTTGCATAAAAAAAACTCGTCATAACTGCTGCATTTTTATAATAGTTTTATAACATTACACGGACTTCGCCTATCGTTATTAACAAGATGGCGGGTGTTTTCACCTCGGACAGCGTTGCTATGCCTGAGCAGGTGCGCGCAACGGTAAATGCCCGGATGTCCGACCTGATCAATGGACACCTCACATGAATAAAATACCCAGCAAAGCTAACCTTGGATTCCTGAAGCGAAACTTCCACTCAGTAAAACCAGAAACCAAAGCAGCAGCATATTATCCATTGTCGGACCAACCCTAGAATACTGTTGACCAGTTTCGGACCCTTACCATGAGAACACGGGAATCGGAAATATTACCAATATTTTATGAGGTTTTGGCATCCGTTCTGTCAGTGCTAAATGTAAACAAAAACAAGGAATGAAACATCATTTTTCTGGGTCAAGCCTAAAAGCATTATTTACAGCAAAATGTTCAAGATTGGAAACAAAATGAGCTCTAGAACGATTATAATGAATGAAGATGTCAATATTTAGTCCTTGCCATGTGTTTCAGTTATATTTTAAGGACATTTACAGATCCTATCGACGTCCGAGTCTCCATGTCGTGTTTGTTGTTGTTGTAGCGAAAAAATGACTGGACTGCAGTGAATATTATCACTACCTGCGACTACATCAATATAAACCTGGGAAAAAATTAATTTAATTTGAAAATGTATTGATCAGATTTTATTACACATAAATTATGCCGCTTCATGCATAAATAGAAAAAATTCATGAAGTTAGTGATAATATTCGCTGCGGTCTCAGTTATTTTTAGCTGCAACAACAAAAAAAACACGACATGGAGACTGGACCCCGATAGGATCTGTAAATGTCCTTAAAGATATAACTGAAACATATGGCAAGGATTAAATATTGACATTTTCATTCATTATAATCGTTCTAGAGCTCATTTTGTTTCCAATCTTGAACGTTTTGCTGTAAATAATGCTTTTAGGCTTGACTCAGAAAAATGACGTTTCTTTTTTTTTTTTTTTTTTTTTGGGTTTTCTGGGGGGGTGTAGAGATTCTTTTTTTTTTTTTTTTTTTTTGGTTTTGGTGGGGGGGTGTAGAGATTCTCATTAAACATTGATAATATTTCAGATTCCTATGATGAGAATGATAATTGATATTCAGAAACTTAACAATGTTCAAAGAAGAGCTGCACATTTTATAACAAACAACTACTCCAAGGCTCCTGGAACAGTAACAGACAGACTTAACTTACTACTGTGGGAATCCCTAGAGAGAAAACAACAGAACAGCCGTCTGATATCTTTTCTATAAGAATTAAGATCCATTATGGGCTAGTTGATAAAACACCGTCGCCATACATGACTCGTTACACTAGACACTCGAGACATTTCCATCATCTACAGTATACGCAAGGTGTTTTTTCCAAATGTCACCCATCACCGCGATGTTCAGCCATCGTGACCACGCGAATTTGGTCACCCAGATGCCCCCCCTGAGTCACCCATCACCGCGAATAAGTGTGTCCGGTTGCGGTGACCATTGTCACCGCGAATCGCGGTGACTGGTCACTGTGTTTCGCGGTTTCCACATTCGGGTCGAGACTTGAATATTTGTTATGTTTTTTTACTGATTAACTTTAAATTATCGATAAAAATATAGAAAAATAATTGTAATTCGATGTTTTTCGAAACTTCCCGACGTCCAAATGGTTTTAATTACGATGCCGCTATCAACAAACTAACATACTGAAGGATCAAGTAAAACAACCCCGGCAACACAATCAATCTAAAAAAACAAACTTACTTTAACTACTCCAAACTTATGATTTAATAATCCAAAATATCAATCTATTGTCAATGTCTCAAACTGTTTCTTTTTAATACAATAGTTGAAAGGAACTCTCTGCTGGTCTATGTAGTAAGTGCTGACACTGCTGTTGCATTTAGGGCAGCACTGGCTACATTGCCGCACATACCTTGGACAGTACAGAGCTTTTATCTTTTACAGAAATTGATGTTTTCTACATTTTGTACATCAATAAATATAATAAAATAATTGTAAAATACATTATTTAAGTCGAGTTTGTCACCGCGACCGCATATTTCAGCACATCATAAATGCTCGCAGTAGCCGTTTAGGTGACCAAAACTTTTTTAGGGTGACCATGTCAACGTGACTGGTCACCCAGAATGAATTCTTGTCGCAGTGACTGGGTGACATTTGGAAAAAAAACACCTTGCGTGTACTGTATAAGATTAAGAAACGTAAAGAAGCCCCTAGTCAGCTCAAGAGCTAAAATTGTCTGCTTGCTATTGTGATTCATTCACTCTAGTAACCTCCAGTTTAATTGTCAGGTAGTTTTGGAGGTATCAAGTTACAGCTGCACACAACAAATACTCGCTGGTATACCAGCGAGAGTTGCCCCTTTAAAGTGCTAATATTAATTCCCAGAGCATTCAAATATGAAACCCGTCTACATTTCATGACCTCAACAGTAAATCACCAGCAGTTATGCCGACCAATTGTCCGAGAAAGTAGAATTTCCATGATCTATTTTTATAACAACATACTGAGGGATTCCAGCTGAACCTATTCGTCCTTGGCATTTTCGTACGTGCGCGATCTCGCATGTGGTTTAAATTTTTTGCATGATTTACGTAATAATTTACGAGAGTGGGAACACTGAATCGTGTTACTTGCAGTTGCACTGTTTTCATCAACGGTTATAGCGGCAACATGCCATTATGAAAATTCAAGTGCCATAAAAAACGTAAATTCTTTGTAAAAAGGTGTTTTAACATTGTTTAATGTGAATATATCAGTATTAATGTGATTAAGAGCAGTTCAGAACCTTTGAAACTTTTTGAATTTGACAATATAACAAACTCAAAAATTCCTTGTGAAGCACAGACATTGCAGAATACAGAATATATGCTCATCAATTGGAGATAGATCATAGAAACAGGTAGATATAAGATGTTGATTCTGCCATTGGATGAGTACAACACATTTCCTGTTACATATATTTCAGATCTAGAATGGAAGATAATATACGTTGGTGCTGCAGAAAGTGAGGAATTTGATCAGACTTTGGAAACAATACTTGTTGGTCCAGTACCTGGGGGCCGGCATAAATTTGTATTTCAGGTAATCTTGTAGGGCTACTAGAGCATTGTTGTTATTGTTTTGGTAGATGTGACCATTTTTATGCCTCCGAAGGGTGGCATATTAAAATCGCAAGAACCACGTCCCTACCTCAAAGGTCAAGGTCATACTTCGTGTTTAAAAGTAATAGAATACTGTATGCATGGTAACTCTGTCATGCATGGAAAGATTTTAAAATTACAAGGCACAAATATTGAGCACATGGAGAGGACACAGACTGTGAGACACCTCTTTCGGAGGCATTTGTCACTTGTGAGGGACAGCTCTTGTTATATGTTGCCCTGATTGTCTGCTGTCTTAATCAATCAGTTCTTATGCAAGCATCACCAGCTTGGTTGCAAGTGGCAGACAAAGAAATACCTAAGGTATTCACAATCAGGCATTAACAGTGATTAAGGTCTCTTTGTAAATACTGATTATATCTGATTTAGTAGTTTAAACATGTAGGATCATTCAGCTAACTGACATTTTACCACAGTTTCACAAATCATATTTCAGCTCTCCGCATTTATCAAAGGCTGTCAGAATACAAGCAAAAGTTGTATGTTACTGAATGAATAACAACAACTTAGTTAATACTTTATGATCTTAAAAACTACATTTTCAGGCTAATTCTCCAGATACAAGTAAAATACCTGTACAGGATGCTGTGGGTGTGACAGTGGTATTATTGACATGTTCATATAGAAATAAGGAGTTTATACGTGTTGGTTATTATGTTAATAATGAGTATGAGGAACCAGAAATGAAGGAGGAAGTTCCAACAGTACCACAGTATGATAAGGTAAATATCTAGGCCTTAATACACAGAGAAATATCTCCATGTTATAAAAAGTGGAGATACTGCTTCCAAAACTTGGTCCTCCTTGGTCAATAAACCTGCACAGAGGATATTTTTTTTTTTTTTTTTTTTTTTTTTTTTTTTTTTTTTTTTTTTTTTAATTTGGGGGGGTTTTTTTTTTTTTTTTTGTTTTTTTTTTTTTTTTTTTTTTTTTTTTTTTTTTTTTAATTTTATTTTTTTTATTTTTTTTTTTTTTTTTTTTTAAAAAAAAAAATTTTTTTTTTATTAACATTTTTTTTTGGGAAAAAAAACCCCATAATTTTTTTTTTATTTTTGACAGATATATGCCCTTTTTAACTTAGAAATTTTGGTTAAAGTTTTTATAAAGTCAAATGCCTGAATATACGTCATGATTTTAAAACAAAAAGTATGTGTTTACCATCAACATCTTCACCTGAGGAAACAATCCCCTCGTTGATTTTTGACAGATTGGCCCCTTTTTTTTATACTTTAAATTTGGTTAAAGTTTTATAAATTCAAAATCTTGAATACTGTCAAAGGTATTGACTTGAAACTCAAATTTTGTGGAAGTGTCTACCATCAACATCACCTGGCAATCAACTCTAATGTTTTGATTTTTGAGGGTTTTTTTTTTTTTTTTTTTTTTTTTTTTTTTTTTTTTTTTTTTTTTTTTTTTTTTTTTTTGGGGGGGGGGGGGGGGGTTTGTCTTTTTTTTTTTTTTTTTTAATTTCAAATATCTTAAATACTAATCAGGTATTGACTTGAAACTCAAGGGCCCATCAACATAACATAAAAGAAAAAAAACACACAAATCTGTTTTGATTTGACAGATTCCCCTTTTTAACTTAGAATTTTGGTATTTTGAAAGGTCAATCTGAATACATTAAGGGTGAAACCAAAATATATGTTTAAAAAAAAAAAAAAAAAAAAAAAAAAAAAAAAAAAAAAAAAAATTTTTGATGTTTGTAGATTGTGGCCCCTTTTAACTTTGTGTTTGTTTAAAGATAGATACTATGGGGGGGGGATATATTATAAAAATTTTTATTAAAATTAAAAAAAAGGTTTTTTTTTTAAAAGTTATAGAAAAAATATGCAGCATGAAGGGGTAATGGGCTTTTTTTTATACTACAATCAATTTTTGAAAAGTACAAAAATTCATGATCAAAAACAAGGCATGATTTGGGGGGGGGGGGGGGGGGGGGGGGGGGGGGGGGCTTTGAGGGGGGGGGGGGGGGGGGGGGGGGGGGGGGGGGGGGGGGGGGGGGGGGGGGGGGGAATTTTTACCCCCCTTTCCTCCTTCCAGGGGGTTAGAGAAACCAAAATAAGGCCTTGAATGCAAGTAATTTTAAAAAGGTCTTTTGAACAAGTTTCATATCTTGACCTTAATTCTTAGACAATTCACCTTTTTCTAAGAAAAAAACCCCATTTAACAAAAAAGCTTCGAATATCGAGCGGCGCTGGACGCCTTGTTGGAAAAGACATTGGATTGAAACTTTATATGCATCTGCAAACACAGACAAAGCATCAAGCAGTGCTGGCAATCAAACAGTCAATATGAGTATTGAATGGGCAGGCTGTCAATTCTGGGTTAAAGACGATCGCTACAGTTTAATTCTTGGCTATATATCAAATATGTTTATATTTTGATGTTGTTTAATTAAATGTCACAAACAATTACTTTTAATAAAAAAACATACAAAAAAACATACAAAAGGATTATTTTGAGCAATAATATCACTTTAACATTTTTATACCCCCCGAACACAAAGTGTTAGGGGGGGGGGGTATACTGGATTCAGCTTGTCTGTCTGTCCGTCTGTCTGTAGACGGAATCTTGTGGACACTAGATCTCCAATACCCCTGGTCAGAATTTGATGATACTTCACACAAGTGATAAGTACAATGCCTAGTTGTGCAAGGTCCATGTTTCGGGTCTAGGTCAAAGGTCAAGGTCACAGGGGCTCGGGATAGTAAAATCTTGTGGACGCTAAATCTCCAATACCCCTGGTCAGAATTTAATGATACTTCACACAAGTGATAAGTACAATGCCTAGTTGTGCAAGGTCCATGTTTCGGGTCTCTAGGTCAAAGGTCAAGGTCACAGGGGCTCGGGATAGTAAAATCTTGTGGACACTAAATCTCCAAAACCCCTGGTCAGAATTTGATGATACTTCACACAAGTGATAAGTACAATGCCTAGTTGTGCATGGTCCATGTTTCGGGTCTCTAGGTCAAAGGTCAAGGTCACAGGGGCTCGAGATAGTAAAATCTTGTAGACTCTAAATCTCCAAAATCCCTGGTCAGAATTTAATGATAATTCACAGAAGTGATAAGTACAATGCCTAGTTGTGCATGGTCCATGTTTCGGGTCTCTAGGTCAAAGGTCAAAGGTCATAGGGGCTCGGGATAGTAAAGTCTTGTTGATGCTAAATCTTCAAAACCCCTGGTCAGAATTTGATGATACTTCATAGAAGTGATAAGCACCATGCCTAGTTGTGCATGGTCCATGTTTCGGGTCACTAGATCAAAGGCCACAGGGGCTTGAGATAGTAAAATCTTGTGTGCTTTTAATCTCGAAACCCGCTGGTCAAAATTATTATACTTCACAG
The DNA here is from genome assembly GCA_022818135.1 of Saxidomus purpurata. Classification (NCBI taxonomy): domain Eukaryota; kingdom Metazoa; phylum Mollusca; class Bivalvia; order Venerida; family Veneridae; genus Saxidomus; species Saxidomus purpurata. The sequence goes on along the minus strand of JAFMSR010000005.1, from coordinate 49,677,149 downwards.
AAGCCTTAAGATGTGCAGGTCCAATAATCAAAGCATAATCAAAGCATAAAATATTACATGAATTTTAAATACTGTGTTAGTGGGATGTTTGGGGGGTATTCATCACCTTCAGTGATAGTTCTAGTTAAACATATAACTATAGCAAAAAAATCAGTATATCAAGAAAACTTATTACCTCCCTTTAAAAGCACCCAAAAAGTCAGTGTTTAGCAAAGGTGGACTTTTAAACTGTGTTAAATGCTTTCAGAAGGATACTTTTTTGTTATATATTACTTGTGTTTCATTATACACATTTGTCCGGTTAAAGTTTCATTTAGCTATCTGTATTACGTCAGTGCCAATAAACACATGGCCTCCCCTCCAACACCACCCTCCCACCCGAGACAACAGCTCATTTTTCTCAATAAAAAGGCTGGTTATGTATCATTTTAAAATTAGTTCTCAATAAAGTGATGTTTGAACAAATACTGCAAAAAATTAAGAAATTCTCAATGCTTGAACATTAAGAAAAAAAACTTTGAAAAATGACTACAAATTTTACATATTTCTTTTACAGAAACTAGTTTGTTTATGGGTTTTTTCAGTTTGAATACATTTTGAAATCTCAATTCATGTAGTTTCATAAAATAGGATCAATTGCTTGACATTTTAAATAAAAATCAATTGTGAGCTGCCAAATTTAGAGATTTAATATTAATAAAAATGATATAGGGGTTATTTTCACTGCTTTTTGGGGTATACTACAAAAAGTGTCCATTACTTCTAAATAAGGCTGGTGACCTACCTTTTTTAGCTCGACTGAGGCTATTGCACTCGCCCCGGCGTCTGCGTTGGTTAAAAGTTTTTTATAAAGTCAAATATCTTGAATACTATCAAAGGTATTGACTTGAAACTCAAACAAGATGTTTACCATCAACAACTACACCTGAGGAAATAATCCCCATAACTCTGTTTTGATTTTTGACAGATTTATGCCCCTTTTTAGCTCAGGGTGAGCTTTTCTGATTGATGATTGTCCGTCGTCCATCAACATTTTGATTCAAATGACATCTCCTCTGAAACCCCTAGGCCAATGTTGATAAAACTATGCAGGAATGTTCCTTGCATGAAGCTCTACCAAAATTGTTCAAAGAATTCCATTCCATGCAGAACTCTGGTTGCTATGGCAACAAATAGGAAAAACTTTAAAAATCTTCTTCTCTGAAACCACAAGGCCTAGAGCTTAGATATTTGGCATGTAGCATTGTCTAGTGGACCTTTACCAAGATTGTTCAAATTATGATCCCCGGGTCAAAATTGACCCGGCGCGGGTGGGCACTTAGTTTTTGCATAGGCATATATAGGAAAAACTTTAAAAATCTTCTTCTCTGAAACCACAAGGCCTAGAGCTAAGATATTTGGTATGTAGCATTGTCTAGTGGACCTCTACCAAGATTGTTCAAATTATGACCCCCGGGTCAAAATTGACCCTGCACCGGGGGTCACTTAGTTTTGCATAGGAATATATAGGAAAAACTTTAAAAATCTTCTTCTCTGAAACCACAAGGCCTAGAGCTTAGATATTTGGCATGTAGCATTGGCTAGTGGACCTCTACCAAGATTGTTCAAATTATGAGCCCTGGATCAAAATTGACCCCGCACAGGGGGTCACTTAGTTTTACATAGGCTTATGTAGGAAAAACTTTAAAAATCTTTTTCTCTGAAACCACAAGGCCTAGAGCTTAGATATTTGGCATGTAGCATTGGCTAGTGGACCTGTACCAAGATTGTTCAAATTATGAGCCCTGGATCAAAATTGACCCCGCACAGGGGGTCACTTAGTTTTACATAGACTTATATAGTAAAAACTTTTAAAATCTTCTTCTTTGAAACCACAAGGCCTAGAGCATAGATATTTGGCATGTAGCATTGGCTAGTGTACCTCCACCAAGTTTGTTCAAAATTGACCCCGCACCGGGGGTCACTTAGTTTTACATAGGCTTATATAGGGAAAACTTTAAAAATCTTTTTCTCTGAAACCACAAGGCCTAGAGCATAGATAATTGGCATGTAGCATTGCCTAGTAGACCTCTTCAAAGTTTGTTCAAATTATGTCCCTGGGGTCAAAATTGACCTTGCTCGGGGGTGATCATTTGTTTTATAAAGGCGTATATAGGAAAACTTATTTGGTATATAACATTATCTAGTGATCTTCCACCAGGCAAGTGGACTTGTACCAAGGTGAGCGATATAGGGCCATCTTGGCCCTCTTGTTAACTTAGAATTTTTGGTTAAAGTTTTTTTATAAATTCAAATATCTTGAATACATCAAATGGGGGGGGGGGGGGGGGGGGGGGGGGGGGGGGGGGGGGGGGGGGGGGGGGGGGGGGGGGGGGGGGGGGGGGGGGGGGGGGGGGGGGGGGGGGGTTTAATTTTAAAAAAAAAAAAAAAAAAAAAAAAAAAAAAAAAAAAAAAAAAAAAAAAAAAAAAAAAAAAAATTTTTAAATTTAAAGAATTAATCCCCTTAGGGGGAAGGGGGGGGGGGGGGGGGGGGGGGGGGGGGGGGGGGTTTGTCTGGGGGGGGGGGGGGGGGGGGGGGGGGGGGGGGGGGGGGGGGGGGGGGGGGGGGGGGGGGGGGGGGGGGGGGGGTTTCATAAATTCAAATATCTTGAATACTATCAAAGGTATTGACTTGAAACTCAAAGTATGTGTCTACCATCAACATCAACACCCGAGGAAACAATCCCCATAACTGTGTTTTGATTTTTACAGATTTATGCCTAAAAATTGCTCTATTAACCCCCCCCCCGGCATAACTTTGAATTTTTGTTTTAAAGTTTTTTAAATAAATTCATAAAAAATATCTTGAATACTATATAAGGTATTGACTTGAAACTCAAAGTATATGTTTACATCAACATCTTCACCTGAGGAAATAATCCCCATAACTCTGTTTTGACTTTTGACAGATTTATGCCCCTTTTTAACTTAGAATTTTTGTTTTTAATTTTTTTAAATTCAAATATCTTGAATACTATCAAAATTATTGACTTGAAACTCAAAGATGTGTCTACCATCAACATACACCTGAGAACAATCCCATAACTCGTTTTGATTTTTGACAGATTTATGCCCCCTTTTAACTTAAAAGTTTTGGTATTTTGAAATTCAAATATCTTGAAACTATATAAGGTATTGACTTGGTAAAGAAAAAATTTTTTTTTAAAAAAAAAAAAAAAAAAAAAAAAAAAAATTATAAATATTTTTTTTTTTTTTTTTAATTTTTTTTTTTTTTTATATATTAATTTTTTGTATTTTTTATAAAGTCAAATATCTTGAATACTATCAAAAGTATTGACTAGAAACTCAAAGTATGTGTCTACTATCAACATCTACACCTGAGGAAAAATTCCCCATAACTCTGTTTTGATTTTTGACAGATTTATGCCCCTTTTTAACTTTGAATGTTTTGTTAAAGATAGAAAATCGAACGTTTTTACTGTAAAGATCTTCACCAATGTTTTTATCTTGACATATTTGCTATTTAACTTCGTTTTTACCAAAATGGAAATACTCAAAAGGCTTTCTTTGAAATGTCATAGACTATTTGAAACTTTAAAATTGTATCAATTTTGAAATGTTACAAGATCTTCACTTTTTCCCCCCCCCCCCTTTGGTTGGGCGGGTGTCAATGTTATTATCTTTTTGAACAAGTTTATCTTTGACCTTAATTCTTATAGCCATTACACAATACTCTTTGACAAAACCCCATTTTACCAACAAGCTTTGGGGGGGGGGGCGTGCTGTCATGTGACAGTTGTTTGTTAAAGTTTTATAAATTCAAATATCTTGAATACTATATAAGGTATGACTTGAAACTCAAACTATTGTTTCGATCAACATCTTCACCTGAGAAATAATCCCCTAACTCGACTTTGACATATTTATGCCCCTTTTTAACTTTGAATTTGTTGGTAAAGATTTTTATAAAGTCAAATATCTTAAATACTATCAAAAGTATTGACTAGTAACTCAAAGTATGTGTCTACTATCAACATCTACACCTGAGGAAAAATTCCCATAACTCTTTTGATTTTTGACAGATTTATGCCCCTTTTTAACTTTGAATTTGTTGGAAAAGATTTTTATAAAGTCAAATATCTTGAATACTATCAACGATTGACTTGAAACTAAAATGTATCTTTAATGTCAAGATCTTCACCAATGTTATTATTTTGACAGATTTATGCCCCTTTTTAACTTAGAATTTTGTCACAGTTTTTACCAGACTAATAAGGAAATACTCGAAATGGCTTTCTTGTGAAATGTCATAGAATAATTATGCAGCATGCAGCGGTCATGCTTTTTTTTGCTGTTTTCTGATCGATGATTGTACGTCGTCCGTCAACATTTTGATTCAAATGACATCTCCTCTGAAACCTCTGGGCCAATGTTGATAAAACTATGCAGGAATGTTCCTTGCATGAAGCTCTACCAAAATTGTTCAAAGAATTCCATTCCATGCAGAACTCTGGTTGCTATGGCAACAAATAGGAAAAACTTTAAAAATCTTCTTCTCTGAAACCACAAGGCCTAGAGCTTAGATATTTGGCATGTAGCATTGTCTAGTGGACCTCTACCAAGATTGTTCAAATTATGACCCCTGGGTCAAAATTGACCCCGCCGGGTGGGCACTTAGTTTTTGCATAGGCATATATAGGAAAAACTTTAAAAATCTTCTTCTCTGAAACCACAAGGCCGAGAGCTTAGATATTTGGCATGTAGCATTGGCTAGTGGACCTCTACCAAGATTGTTCAAATTATGAGCCCCGGATCAAAATTGACCCCGCACAGGGGGTCACTTAGTTTTACATAGGCTTATGTAGGAAAAACTTTAAAAATCTTCTTCTCTGAAACCACAAGGCCTAGAGCTTATATATTTGGCATGTAGCATTGGCTAGTGGACTTCTACCAAGATTGTTCAAATTATGACCATCGGATCAAAGAACCCGCACAGGGGGTCACTTAGTTTTACATAGGCTTATATAGTAAAAACTTTAAAAATCTTCTTCGTTGAAACCACAAGGCCTAGAGCTTAGATATTTGGCATGTAGCATTGGCTAGTGGACCTCTACCAAGATTGTTCAAATTATGACCCCCGGGTCAAAATTGACCCCGCACCGGGGGTCACTTAGTTTTACATAGGCTTATATAGGGAAAACTTTAAAAATCTTTTTCTCTGAAACCACAAGGCCTAGAGCTTAGATATTTGGCATGTAGCATTGCCTAGTAGACCTCTTCAAAGTTTGTTCAAATTATGTCCCTGGGGTCAAAATTGACCTTGCCCGGGGGGGGATCATTTGTTTTACAAAGGCGTATATAGGAAAACTTATTTGGTATATAACATTATCTAGTGATCTTCCACCAGGCAAGTGGACTTGTACCAAGGTGAGCGATATAGGGCCATCTTGGCCCTCTTGTTACACATGTAACATATAGAAGAAGACCTTTGTTTCTTTTTCACATTATGTATATCTACTGACTTTAAAAACACATTTGCGCTCGGCCAGCAGACTGGAAAATGAAAACCTGGTTTTGTTACAATTTCCTGTCACTTGTCTTGTTTTAACATAATAGAAATATATAAACATTTTAAAACATGGTGGCAAATAAGATTTAAACAAGGGTTAAAGTTACCATTTACTTGAAGAACTTACAGGTATAGCTACATTGTAACAAGTAACCAATGCATTTCTTTTGATAACTGACCTTACACATACAAACAATGTACTTCTGTTTTTGTTAAGGTAGGTTATTGATTATAGAAAGTAATTTAGTTCCAATTTAAGACTATACTTGCCTTGTTATAGAGAACTCCTGCTTCCATTAGGCACCTGTGGCTGTTTTAGTGCTGGTGGCAGTTAACTTTCTATTTATATTTTTCAGTTGGTGAGAAACATATTGGCAACAAATCCGCGTGTTACAAGATTTAAAATAGACTGGGACGATAACCAGAGTGCACCAGTAGAAAATGGTGAAAATGTACCTCCTGCACATAATCTAGAATCTGAATCAAATCAGATGGTTCCCTCAGGATCTCATGCTCTCGAAGAAATCAAATCTCAGCAAGTGGTACAAGATACAAACACTGGCACGGGAATGGACGTGGATGAAACCAGTGTCAGTATGTCGTGAAGTTACATGGACATTATTGTTATTGGTTTTTTAATATGTCTGAGGAGGGGACTGTGTGTCAGTGCATTTAGACCAGACAGTGTTTTTCTGCAAGGAAATGAACTTGATGCACAAGTGTAAAATGGTAAAGTTTGTTCTGACACTGACTGCTCACAGCTGTTGGAAAAAATGAATGTAAGCACAGGAAAGAAGCTAGTACTTGGTGATTGAATGAAGAGTTTATCTACTGGTCGTAATGATCACATTGAAGACGGTATCAAAAGATACTTACGCCTGCTCAAAAGTGTCAACCCCGTAAAATCGAAAATCGAGTTTTGGTGTTTGAAATATACAGTTTGGTTAAGAGTCTTATTATAAAACATGACATTTTTTCTGCATTGGTGTAGAAGTGATATTGTAGGGCAAACCACTGATACACTTTTGTTTTTTATATCTACTGCTTTAGAAACTTCATTATTGATAATGAATTGGAAAACTGGTAAAGCACCTTTTACATTATCACTATATGTAAGTGTTGCAGCAGAAATGCTTCTCAGGAACATTGCACACGAGTCTTGAATTACATAAATATAAGAACACAGTACCTTCACTGGTTAGTTTCACTAACATACATGTAGGGAGAAGCACATAGTAGCATGCTCTAGTTCAATAATTTTTAATTAAATTGAGGCCCTTCCATATGGCCACCTCTCGCACAAAACCTTACCTTGGTGTGGGGAATGGTCATGCCCAACATGGCTCTTGTTGAATGTTAATTTTTTAATTTCTCCAAAAAAATGAGAGTTGCTGAACTACATTCAGGACATGATATACTGACAGAAAAAAATGGGTGTGATAATCTGATTGATATTTTGAGTGACAGTCTGAATTTTATTTTGACCGACACTCTTCTGTTTAAAGCTAGAGAGTAATGTTGAAGATCACTTTTGTTTAGAGCCACATGAAGTGAACGTATATTTATTTTGGGAAGCATTGTTGAAATTTTATCTTTCTCTGTTCATATGTAAATATGTACATGTGCCATTTACGAGTATCATTGCATAAACTTGGCTTCACTTCAGCTTTGACAGATATTTATATTGACACATTAGCTGCCATTGTTGCCAAGGATTCAAACATACATTGAAAAGTGCTTGCATTTCAGCATTTCAATAAAAGTGCTGTAAAGTCTCTAGTTGCCATAAGTTGAAAAGCTGTTTACCGGTATTTCAATTTGCTTATGAAATGTTAGCAAATAAAGTAATGTGCAAATTACCTTATTAAATTACCGTACATGAATGAGTGTTGTAGAACGTGATAACTGGTGGTGAATGCAGATGAAAGTGACCTTGACAAGAGAATAAGAAAGAACTGGGCTAGTGCACAAATCCAACTTGTTTTGGGAATCTTTTGTTATACTTAATTTAAATATTTGATTACTGAATCCTTGTGCAACAAGAGCTGTTCAGATTGAAGACTGTTTATTTGTATTGCTTCTACATGGTTTTAATTCTTCAGTGGAGCAGTTCTAGTACTGAAGTCTGATACATCTGGAGATTAAACAAATAATGATATAAACATACAATGAATGATGAATTGAAGCAAGTTCTTATTATACCCCCCAAACACAAATTGTTAGGGGGGTATACTGGATTCAGCTTGTCTGTAGGTCCGTCTGTAGGCAGAATCTTGTGGACACTAGATCTCCAATACCCCTGGTCAGATTTTAATGATACTTCACACAAGTGAAAAGCACAATGCCTGGTTGTGCATGGTCCATGTTTCGGGTCACTAGATCAAAGGTCACGGGGGCTTTAGATAGTGAAATCTTGTGCGCTTTTAATCTTCAAACCTGCTGGTCAAAATTTAATTATACTTCACAGAAGCCCTAAGTTGTGTAGGTCCAATAATCAAAGCATCAAATATTATATAAATTTTCAATACTGTGTCAGTGGGGTATTCATCACCTTCAGTGATAGTTCTAGTTTCTTCTGATATAGATTTACTGGATTGGGTCTTGGCAGACATTGTTGACGAGTGTTGTCATACACATGTATAAATAGATGTAACATGATCTTCATATACTAAAGTCACTTTTTAACTTGACTTTTAGAAAGGCTATCACAGTTGCCACTACATCAGATCTGTAGTGTTGAAGCAAGTTATGATCCTGCACGTTCAACAGTAACCACTGAACAATTGACATTGTACATGTATGTACAACTTTCAAACTCTATACCTGTCCTCAGATCTGGGATAAAGTTATTATCATAAAAGTGATATTTCTTCAGGGTAGACCAGTTACTAGTGAAATGTTGAAAAAGTAACTGTTATAACAGTCACTGAAAGTCTGGTATCTGTATTTTACCACAACTTTAATATTTTGCTTAAATGAACTGAAAATCTGTGGACTTACTGTACAGTTCTTGATTGTTTAGTTCAGTTGAGACTTCAATGTGCTATTTATATTGTTATAAAAGCTGTATTTTGGTACTTCAGAGGTATTTGTAACAGCATACCAAAACACTTTATTTATGCAAGAAATTTTATATTTTGAAGTACCGGTAGTTGCTTTATCTACTTCTGTTTAACAAACGAAGTAATTGAATAAAGCATGTTTGATATTGTTACAACTTACTGTCTTCTGTGTGTTGTCCTTCTGTGCAGGTTTGTTCATCAGAAGATGGTATGCCAGCACTAACTCGTCTTGATTGTTTGGAAAAAAATGACAAGCTATTGTTTTCACTTGATTGTCGTCTGCGTTGGTTAAGTTTTGCATTTTGCATTTAGGTCACAACTCGAAAATAGTTGTTGTATGAGTTAATGTCTGTTTAAGGTATTGGGGGTTTAAACTAAATTTTTTTATCATCTATATCTGACTAGTTAACTGTACTAGCGTGCAAAATTTGAAGACATTTCACCTTTCAGTTAAAAATTGATTATGTTTTATGTTGCCCTATCCCCACTTAAGAAATACTGGCTATATTTAAAACACCCTCAAAGTTAAAATACATAATTATGTTTGCGAGTATTCATTTATATTTATTATGTCTCCCCCATAAAATATGGGGGAGATATATTGTTTTTGCCATGGATGTCCGTCTGTCTGTCTGGCATTTCGTGTCCGCTCCGTATCTCCTAAACCCCTTGAAGGATTTTCATTAAACTTGGGTCAGATGTTCACCTCAACTACGCGATGTGCAGAACCCGTGAACCAACTGCGCCGGCTGAAGGTCAAAGTCACAGCTCAATGTCAAAGGTTTGAGCCTTGCATTTCGTGTCCGCTTCATATCTCCTAAACCCCTCGAAGGATTATCATTAAACTTGGGTCAGATGTTCACCTCAACTACGCGATGTACAGAACCCGTGAACTAACCGCGTATGCTCAAGGTCACAGTAAAAGATCAAAGGTTATATGACTATTTCGTGTTCGCTCCATATCTCTTGAACCCCTTGTAGGATTTAAGAATAACTCTACACAAATTTTCACCATAGTGACATGATGTGCAGAGCCCACATAACAACCACCTTGGTTCAAGTTAAGATCACTGTTACTAAAAATAGAAAAATGGTTTCTGCTCAATAACTCCAGTTAGGAGTGACCAATTGCAATGAAACTTGGTGTCATGGTTCGCACAGGCCTTGAAAAGTACTTGAATTTGATGCCAAGTACTTGAAAAGTACTTGAATTCTGTGCTGGGAAAAAGTCCTTGAAAAGTACTTGAATTTGAAAATAAAACGAGTGAATCTCTTTAAAAAGTCATTGAATAGGTATGTTCCGCGTAAAAAACGTCCAAAATAATTGTATCACGCCTTAAAATGACGATGAAAACAGTCTGTATCTGTATCAGTCCATCGAACCTGCTCGCGTGTGATATATCAACTACGTACCGGATTCGGGAATTCAGACACGCTTCCGGAGTGATTTCCCTTTACCAAAAGTCATGGTCGCGGAAAATGTGTGAAAGTTAGCCGAAATAAGTGCATTTTCTCATGGACATTGCTCACTAATGATAGTTATAAAGCATGGGTAAAGGATTTTAAGGGGAACAAACACAAGTGTACTTGCGTTGTGATGGTTAAACTTGTAGACATTGCGCAATATGGGCAAAAGTGCGTCATCAATGAGAAGAAAAGCATATATATAAACAAAATCTGACAAATTTACGTTCCCACGAGTCAATACAGTTGTTCTTCACGACAAATAATCTAGATTTGAATAACAAGTAAATATTGAGATTATCAACATGAATTTTGCTTGATATTAATTTGAATAACCAAGATACATATTACATTGTATTCCAAATATGATTTAAGGCGACATTTGACTTTGTATCCCGACATAAAGTCGGATTTTGAGCATCATTTTTGTCCTTGAAAATTAGAAAAAAGTCCTTGAAAAGTACTTGAATTTTGTCTCGGAACTTCTGTATGAACCATGGGTGTGTATGTAGCTTGCATGGAGAGGAAGCTTGGGTTCACTAGGCTCAAGGTCACTGTTACTAAAAAAATAATTTTTTTTTTTTTTGGCCTTTTAAAGTGTTTTAAGCAAAAAAAAGTATTTTTTAAGGTCAAGGTCACTGTTACTAAAAATAGATTTATTTTTTTGGGGGGGGGGGTCGATTGTTAAAATCGAGCCAATGTTAACAGAGTATATCGGCCTTACGGCCGAACGCACAACATACAAACAAGTAGATCCATATAAACAGTTGTTGGGCATTATAGCGATTTCTGTTTTCAAAATTATATAGTAATAAATCTAAATAATTTAAAAACATTTACATTTTTCTTCTGTTTTACTTATAATTTTAAGACTTTAAACCATTTTTAATGTTTTACAGCAAATAATCATAGAAAACTTCATTCATGTCAAACTTATAAGGATAATGTTAATAAGACATACTGTATACATAATATTTGATAACAGTAAAGTTCAGTCAGTAGTCGTGCCAGGTTTTGCTTGTACAACCAGAATTTGGTTCTTTTGGGGCCATGCCTCAACATCAATCATCACCAATTTCTAGAATATTTACATGTCAGTTTTGTTTGTGGGCCCGCTGTGATACTTTGTATCACTGTTTTTCTTGTTCAGTTATTAATTTACTCTGTGTCTTCTTTGATCTTGCTCATTGTTCAGTTTTTGCCTACAATTTAGGATAGGAATTTATTTTGTATTATTGACACAATACAATCAACCCTATGGGCAAATCCCATAACTTTTGAATGACATTAAAAGTTGTGCAAACTGAATTTTTCAGTTGAGGTTTGTAAAAATCCACTTCTCAGTTACCATTCACAGCTATGATACTTTATAGGGTAGTTGAACATACATGTAGTCACTGAATGCAAAAGGTAAGCACATGGGTTCCTATCAAAAGTAAAGTTTACACATATGGTTAAAGGTCAAACTCTGGACATTTGTGTCTCCAGTTTGTTGATAACTTTACTCATGCATGGGTTGTCCTGATATTTACACATGTATGTGTACAGTCTGTGTTGTTCAGAGACAATAGACCCTCCAGCACTTTCAGTCCTTTGATTATAGTGTTTAAGCAAAAATAAGAAATTTTAGGTCAAGGTCACTGTTACTAAAAATAGATTTTTGTGTTATTATGCCCCCGAAGGGTGGCATATTAAAATCGCGCCGTCTGTCCGTCCGTGCGTCCCCACTTATAAATTCGTGTCCGGACTGTAACTTTGTCATGCATTGAAGGATTTTAAAATAACTTGGCACATATGTCTAGCACATCAAGACGACGTGTCGCGTGCAAGACCCACATCCCTACCTCAAAGGTGAAGGTCACACTTGGAGTATGAAGGTTATGGAATCCTCTATATATGCACACATTCGTGTCCGGACTGTAACTTTGTCATGCATTGAAGGATTTTAAAATAACTTGGCACAAATGTCTAGCACATCAAGACGACGTGTCGTGTGCAAGACCCACGTCCCTAGCTCAAAGGTCAAGGTCATACTTAGAGTTTGAAGGTAATGGATTCCTCTATATAAGCATATATGCACACATTCGTGTCTGGACTGTAACTTTGTCATGCCTTGAAGGATTTTAAAATAATTTGGCACAAAGTCTAGCACATCAAGACGACGTGTCGCGTGCATGACCCACATCCCTACCACAAAGGTCAATAGTTTATAGGTTATGGAATCCTGTATATATGCATACATTTGTGTCCGGACTATAACTTTATTATGTTTTGAAGGATTTTAAAATAACTGCACAAATGTCTAGCACATCAAGCGGATGTGTCGCGTGCAAGACCCAAGTCCCTACCTCAAAGGTCAAGGTCACACTTAGTGTTTAAAGTAATGGAATACTGTATGCATGATTACTCTGTCATGCATGGAAGGATTTTAAAATTACATAGCACATTTATTGAGCACATGGAGAGGACACAGACTGTGAGGCACCTCTTTCGGGGGCATTCGTCACTTGGGAGGGACAGCTCTTGTTTTAATATCCTGTTTCAGTATGATTATTGACAAACTGCCATAGGGGAGACATATGTTTTTGTGACAAAAACAACCATCTAGTTTGTATTTATTTTTGTTCTAGGTTCCAAAAAGTATTACAAGCAATGTATTATTACAAAACATGTATTATAATTCTACAAGCTTAACATGTGTAACAAAAAATATACAATAATGCCAAAAACTAGAGTATACAATTACCTAAATTTGTCATCAGACATATCACACAAAAAGACTGTCTAAAATCAGACACTGATCGAGCAGCTAGTTAGTAGTTACGGGCGCTTTGATAACACAAACGAGCAGGCAATAGCACCGATCAATAAGGTGATCAATTTATTGTGCGGACCGACAAAGTAATAATGCGTATCTATAATGCCACAATATACATTCATAGAACGAATATGGTTGAGACCAGGAAGTAACGATGATTAAATGTTTTTCTGCAGTCATTGATATGTATTTTTAACAAATCAGCTCATTCAATGCGTTTCAAGATAACGAGGCCTACAGTCGAATATAGGATAAATTGCCTTCTACATAAAACAATCACCATCTATGAAATATAACAAATCCTTTAAACATTGACATTAACGTATCCTAACACTTGTTTTCTGCTAAAGGTGCTCACGCGTATTTCTTAGACATGTAGGAACGCAGACTAGCTCGCGCCAGGTCCACAGAATAAACATCAGCAATAAGGAAAGTTATAATTATGTCCCTTGCCGCGCATTGAATAAAATTTATGAATGGATGGATATAATCGTAAAAAGAGAATGTGTAAACATGCGCGTAAATATTCCTGGCTGTTCAAAATATTTCATTCTTTAAAATGACGATCAGGGTTAGACATTTTGTTGTCACAGAAACTCCAAAACATGTTTTCTTTCCGCACAAGGTTTAAGAAATGGCTGGCGGGTTAAGAAATCGGAACAATTTCTATAGGATGTATACATATAGTAAATCGTCCCTTATTTTTACGCATCATTGTAAAATGAAATACATCCGCGGTTTTTATTCGAAAACAGTTTACTTTAGTTATATTTACAAAATTTAGCTGATGCTGCATGAGTTTATTTGATATTACTCGAAATAAAAACAATACATACAGCCTTCTCTAAATTTATTATACGTTTTACCAATCTGTACCATCAGATTATTCAAATAACAACTATAGTCACCTTTCGATTTAAACATTAAACATTGCAAACACTGAACATTGCTTGCAAATTTATTTCATTTAGAATTATAAGCTTACTTAGAATTATAGGTTGGGTTGTGTCGGCCGCTCAAAGTTTCAACCAGAAGGGACCAAGCGTAGCAAACTGATTGGCTTAAATACTATAAGCGGAACTGCCAAAGGATCCTGATCACTTGAGTCACTTTTGAGAACAAACGCTACTAAGACTCAGACTGATCGTACAACCATAGACCTCGGCCTTCAAGTGGAACGCACCGGGAACCGGTACCAGCCTTGAAAGCAAAAGATCAATGATCACACTACCAGTTTTATAGGAATGCCGATAATATGTAATGCGTTACTGAAAGCAAACAGTCGACTAGGCCTTACCAAAACTACATGGGCCAGACCTAGTGACCCGAAGCAACATTCGGGTCAACGACAAACTACAAACAAACCCGAAGCAACATTCGAGTTTACAACTACTTAGTGACCCGAGATAAGATAGAATCCGAATGCGGACGGACATGTCTCGTCTGGAACGCCGAAGACTGCCACCGAAGAGAGATGTCACGCCCCTATTCGGAAATAAGCCAAAAATTTGAAATTGTATACAACGAAATTTTGATAAATTTACTTCCTCGAAACCTTAACGCTTGGTCGCCTTCCGGTCAATAAGAATTTTACCGCCTATGTTTAACATGAAATCAAAGAGCGACATATTAAGACGGAAAATAACAATGCAATATCCTACTAATATAATTCAGACGCACCAGTAAATGTCATATAGATGAAGTAATTACACTTGGAATGTTGCTGAACATACAGCTGAGAATGTCGTCTCAGTAAATCGTCCTGTTTAGTTAGCATTTACTGTCATCAAATATCGATGCATATAAAACGCGTAATTATATAGAATAAACAAATAACTAAGCAGGATCAACATTAAACACTATGATTAATTCAGTGTCAACAGTTCACATCACAGTCCGTTCTCGGTACCAAATCAGGCATCTGTTACCGCCTGCTTGATTTAAATGACGTTTCAGAGTACATTTCTTTAGTTATCGTTTCCACATCTTCATTGCCACCGAGACGTTCGTAATATTCGCCTTGTTGCTGTTGGCGACAGGTACATGAAGTTGGTGACCTCGTCAGAATTCAACATTGAGTAAACAGAAATTCATAATGCTGTATCCTGAAAATATAACAGTCCAGAGCAGTTCCTGACCACAAATAGTTATTATATAATAAATTTCTCATGAGACTGCTTAACTAAATTCCCTTAATAAAGTTGCTAATGCTTTTGTGGGCTGAGGCGGGCGGGAAAATTTTAAATTTGATGTTCTTCTTAGACAAACTGTTTCGTAAGTGAGAAAGGCTGCACGGGTTTTTGGCTTTAAATAGCCGTTATTTGAGTTGTTCTCGGTTCGGTAATCATGTGTAATACATTTCAGTCCCTTAGACGGGAACCAGTTTGAATACTAGAAGACCGAGAGTTAACCGCGTGACCATAGCAACGAGAATAACAAATATTTCTCGAAAAAATAAATCAAATTATTTTTAATTGAAAATAATTTATCTTATTTGATATTACTCGAAATAAAAACAATACATACAGCCTTCTCTAAATTTATTATACGTTTTACCAATCTGTACCATCAGATTATTCAAATAACAACTATAGTCACCTTTCGATTTAAACATTAAACATTGCAAACACTGAACATTGCTTGCAAATTTATTTCATTTAGAATTATAAGCTTACTTAGAATTATAGGTTGGGTTGTGTCGGCCGCTCAAAGTTTCAACCAGAAGGGACCAAGCGTAGCAAACTGATTGGCTTAAATACTATAAGCGGAACTGCCAAAGGATCCTGATCACTTGAGTCACTTTTGAGAACAAACGCTACTAAGACTCAGACTGATCGTGCAACCATAGACCTCGGCCTCCAAGTGGAACGCACCGGGAACCGGTACCAGCCTTGAAAGCAAAAGATCAATGATCACACTACCAGTTTTATAGGAATACCGATAAAATGTAATGCGTTACTGAAAGCAAACAGTCGACTAGGCCTTACCAAAACTACATGGGCCAGACCTAGTGACCCGAAGCAACATTCGGGTCAACGACAAACTACAAACAAACCCGAAGCAACATTCGAGTTTACAACTACTTAGTGACCCGAGATAAGATAGAATCCGAATGCGGACGGACATGTCTCCTCTGGAACGCCGAAGACTGCCACCGAAGAGAGATGTCACGCCCCTATTCGGAAATAAGCCAAAAATTTGAAATTGTATACAACGAAATTTTGATAAATTTACTTCCTTGAAACCTTAACGCTTGGTCGCCTTCCGGTCAATAAGAATTTTACCGCCACAATAAATTTTAATTTATCCCCCAAAATTATTATTGAGAGGAACCAAGGTTTTTGATAAGTGCCGTTTTCAAATAGTCTAAGTAAAACTCCAACCCCACTTCATTTAAATGGACCCCGTCCGATCTGAAAAAATTAGTAACTGTATCAATATCTGGGCTCACAATATCACTTTTGCCAGACAAAGTTGTAATTAGCCGGCCAGATCTATTTATCCGTTTGCGTTTTATATCAATAGCTTTGACATTGCCGGCCCCCCTCCAGACCCTCCTTGGTAAAATGTCAACCCAGATAATAACTGTCTGAGGGAAAGCGTCACGTAAATACTGCACTTCAGTCTGTATTAGCTTCCTTAGCCCAATAAGAGATGAACTTGTCAGGTCGTTACCACCTAAATGTAAGATGATAGCCCTTGGCGGCGATGATAGTAGCACTTGAGTCTGTATAGAATGGCGAAATGAGGTCCATCGAAGTCCTTTTATTCCCCACCAAGCTATATTTATCTCAGGTAATGACAGGTTGATTTTACCAGTGTCTGCTGCTCGTTTACCGGCCCAGAATGGAATCGAGTCGCCTAAGACCCACACGTCTACAAAAAGTTGTTAAAGTAATTGACAAAAAAGCACCTATAGTGTTAAAAGTTCGCTGTTTAAAAAGAAATTGCCTTAAAATGTATTGAAATATTGTTTGTCCATTCAGTTAAGAGTGGTAAAAACACCTCCTAACTTGCAGAACTAAGATCGAATATATACTTTATAACAATTAGATTTCCATCTACCAAGTGTCATAATAACATGCCCTGGGTAACCCTGAGTTGCCAGGTCAGTAGCCCGACCAATTCTGAAGCTATGCGATTTGAACGTACCGGTAGTTTGACTTTTATTCAAACATTTATATAGAACGGCTGAAAATTGAGTTCTGGAAACCGGGGTGCCATCTTGATGACAAAATAAGATTCCTTCATTTTGTGGCCTTACTTCCAAGAAATCCAGTAAGGCCTGAACTGCACAGACCGGTCCTAATTCTCTAGGTATTTTTAGCACTGTAGGTTTTCCCCTTTGATTTGTTTTAGAATATCGAAGTTGAATACTAAGATAATTGTTATCAATGACAGACAAATCTGATCTTTTAATGGGTCCTTCAGGCTGTCCCCTACCAGAAACTACTAGTTCGCTAACCCTAAAAAGTCCGAAATATGCTAACGTAAAGAGTGAAGTAAACAGTATTGTTTCGTAGACATTGAAGCAAACGCCACGCAGATCTCTGCAAACAGATGTCAAAATTGGCAGGGTAAGTGGAGCTCTGTTATCGTGCGTGATACGGTTCCTATGACAACCCTCTAGTAATTTTTTTATGATAAAAACCTGGGATATATCGTAATATCCATTGAGTTTGTGAAAATAATTCAGCCCAGCTATATATGTCGTGATTGTTTTGGGTGACAAACCCTTTTCGAAACAATATGTCATAAATAAGATGATTTGCTTTTCCGGTATAGGCCAATACTCTGAGAGATTATATAAACTCCTAAAATTTTTAAATGACCGAAAAGCAGTATTATATGTCAGCCTCGAATTTATTGAAACCCCTGCGAAAAGCAGCCGCTTAGCTCTAGATCGAAGATATTCCATAGAAAAGTTGGTATCGTGTGAGGGCTGGCATCTGCGTCTTGAGCTAACTCCCTGAACTTGCTCAACTGAAAGCGAGATAAAGCGTCACATATTTGATTCGTGTGACCTGGGACATGTGAGGCTTTGATTAAAATATTCAGATTAAAGCATCTCAATGTCAATATCCTGACAATACACATAACTCGTTCCGATTTAGAGGATAACTTGTTAAGGATCTGAACTACTGCCATATTATCGCTGTTAAATTTTATTTTTTTGTTCATCAGGTCCCTTCCCCAAATAAATAACGCTACCAAAATCGGGAACAATTCTAGTACTGTTATATCTGACGTGAGGCCGCACGTGTGCCACGTGTCTGGCCACTTAGCAGAACACCAATGGCCTTTGAAGTATATACCAAAGCCTAACCCCATGCCACCCGCACTATCGGTGTATAACTGTGTATCGGTGTTCGTGACCCAATAACGGTCATGAAAAATAGATATACCGTTAAATCTTTTGAGAAAAACTAACCACATTGACAAATCAAGTCGTATGTCTTTTTTAATTCGGATGTGGTGAAAAGGCTTCGTGAGGCCGCAAACTGAGTTTATCAGTCGGCGAATAAACGGCCTACCCATTACTATGGCTCTGCAACAGAAATTTAACGATCCAATGAGAGATTGCATCTTCTTCAATGTTGTTTTTTCCCGTGAAAGTATTTCTTCGATTTTTTGTACAACCTCTTGAATTTTTGAAATAGGAATTCTTACAGTCATGTGATTTGAATCTAACTCTAAGCCTAGAAAAATCAGAACCTCTGTAGGACCCTCAGTTTTATCGAGTGCTAAGGGCACACCAAGTTCAGACATTGTACTTTTGAAAATTTCTAAAGCGCGAGTACAAGATTCGACAGATTTGTCTCCCCCTAGAAAGTCATCAAGATAGTGTATTAAGCTCCTTGATGGTAATTTTGATTTAATACAGAATTCGAGAAACCGAGCAAATCTTTCAAAGGTAATGCAGCTAATGGATGCCCCAAATGGGAGTGCTTTGTCAAAATAAAAATGACCATTAAAGAAAAATCCTAATAGTTCAAAATCTGCGGGGTGGATAGGAATTAAGCGGTATGCACTTTTAATGTCCGATTTAAAAAGTTTACAACTTCGTCCTAAATCTTGAACTAACTTAACCTCTTCGTCGAAGCTAGTGTATTGTACTGAGCATAAATCTGGGTCAATAAAGTCATTGATTGACTCGCCGGGGGGATAAGACAAATGATGAATCATTCGAAATTCCCCCGGTGTTTTCTTGGGAACTAAGCCTATCGGCGACACTATTAAATTAGGAAATGGACGATGGACAAATGGACCGGCTATTCTTCCTGCTTCTAACTCTTTCTGAATTTGAGATTTTATTATTTCCGGACTGAGTGCAGTAGAACGCAAATTTTTTGAATCTCGTGGTAACCGCGGACCTGCGTACTGGATGGAAAACCCCTTGATAAAACCATTTAATAAAAATTTTGATTCGCTGGCTTCATATGAGAGTGCGTACTTCTTCAAGGCTTTCACATTAACTGGTGATTTTGCCAAATTAGAAATATCAAAATTGCTGGGCTGTGGAATCGATGGGCCCTCTATTAATTTAGAGTTTTTGTTTTTACTGTTTTCTTGGTTGACCTCGCTTAAGTCCCCTGAATGGTCGGCGAAAGCCTCTGCCACGAAAATTTTGTTGGGAGTTTGACGTTTGAAATTGACCTGAAAACCCAGATTGAGGACAGGTGACCTCTGGATGTGATGCAAAACATTTTGCGCAAATATGAGGGTATTTACAGTTAGACCAGACGCAATTACCCTTGTTAAAGTCGTGGCATGTGTACCTGTGATAATTCATGGTTGGCTGATTCACAGGTTGGCTATCCCTGACTTGTACACACCGCCACCAAAGTTCGTTATTTGTTTGAGACCACGGGGACGGGCATACTGCCTGGCGAAGGCGAAATTGTTCATCGTAAATCCTCCACCCGTAGCCCCCTTGGCGCATTGCACAGTCCCGTATATTAAACATATAGTGGAGTAATTCGTGAACCTTATCACTATGTGACTGGAGGTAAATGGACGCATAAATAATAAATGCATTCGTCCATTTTTCTATAGACGTAATTTTATCTGTGCACATTTTTTGAGATGATTCAATGTGGCCGTCAGATGAAAGTTTGAAAATGCTGCCTTTGCAAAATTCCGAAAGGTCTATAGCTCCTTTAAGGAGTAAGGCCAAGTTAACATATTCTCCGCGACATATCTGCTGTTTTAAAGACGACGGTATATGTGCAGCCAAATCGTCGTTCGATAGACGAACATTTGGGAAATTTTGATTAAAAGAGGTGTTTTGACTTGTTTCATTTCTATCGCCATCTTTGTCTAACCCCGGCTTCGGAATATTATGTGACCTTGCCGAACTAATTTCATTACTAGCTGAAGGAATAAGACCTGAACTACGAAAGACATGTTCAAAATCTATAAAATCTGACCCACCGGCATTTTCCTGTATCAGTCTGTTGCCACCATCGTCTATATCTGGCAAGGTTGGACCACGTGGAGGTGTCCTATCGGCCTGTTCAAGGTCGTCGGCACGTCGCTTCTGCCCACGGGTGTTTGGACGAATATTGACCTGCTCCGCTTCATTCCGTTGACCGTCGGCATTTCGATTTACTCTCGCAGGCTGTCTAGCTCTAGCCCTGCCGCCCCGTTGTCTAACTCGCCCACGCGGCATTTGAACCAAGTGATGTATTAAAAAAATTTTAAATTTGATGTTCTTCTTAGACAAACTGTTTCGTAAGTGAGAAAGGCTGCACGGGTTTTTGGCTTTAAATAGCCGTTATTTGAGTTGTTCTCGGTTCGGTAATCATGTGTAATACATTTCAGTCCCTTAGACGGGAACCAGTTTGAATACTAGAAGACCGAGAGTTAACCGCGTGACCATAGCAACGAGAATAACAAATATTTCTCGAAAAAATAAATCAAATTATTTTTAATTGAAAATAATTTATCTTATAACTTATATTTAAACAATACAACTTTCATGTCTGCAATGGCCATATGGTTTCAAATGAAGAATCATAATTTGGGATTTTATGCTGACTGACGAGCCGGAGCTACTTTCAGATTTGGTACTTAAGGAGTAGGCTTCAGAAAACGGTAATTAATGTAAGTAACAAATAAAATTGAAAATATTTTACAGTCTACTTTTTGAGATTTTAAACTTTTAAAAATGATCGAAGTAAATTTTTATATTTTCAAGTAATTGAACAGCTTGACAAAATTAAGGAATATTAAGATACAGTTCTCATATCTTCTAAAATGACATTAATGTTCATGTAATTCAATTTAATTAACCCAAAAAAGACAAAATAAAAAATTGGGCTGTTATTGGGATTGGACCTGTTGATCTCAAAGCAGATGCTTCTGTGCCACAGTACAAAATAGGTATAACAATAAAATCCAAAGTATTCCAAATGGGTAGAACTCATTACACCCTCAATACCTTTTAAGCTGATTTTGGTCATTTTTACAGGCCTTTATCCCTATCCTCTGTAAGAAACTGCCAACTTTCTCGCATAAAGAGACATAGTCTGTAGCATGACCCTCAATTTATGAGAGGTTACAGTGATTTCATGTGTGCAACTCTAACTGCTCAATATACCCCCAAAACTGGTGAACTTCATACAATTGTCAAGCATATGAGAGGAAGTGCAGTGCACAAGAACCATAACTCCATCTTGACTCATTACAGAGTTATTGCCCTTTGTTACTTTTCCATTGACTGGAGCATAACTTGAAAACTACTGGTTGAAATTTAATACAACTTCATACAATGGTCAAGCACAATGAGAGGAAGTGCACTGTACAAGAACCATAAATCCATCTTGACTAATTACAGAGTAATTGCCCTTCGTTACTTTTCCTTGTCCAGAGCATAAGTTGAAAACTACTGGTTGGAACTCAGTACAACTTCATACAATTGTCAAGCACAAAGAGAGTAACTGCAGTGTACAAGAACCATAACTCTCGACAAATTACACAGTTGTTGCCAAGAACCATAGCTCTATTTCAATTTTTTTGCAAGGTTTTCTGTTACTTTATCTTCTTAAGTTGATAAAGCGGTCTTTTGGGGGTATTAATCACATTTAGTGATAGGTCTAGTTCACATAGGCGGACTCCTAAAATAGTAACTGTTCAATAAGCTGACGAAAAGTATTTACTTAGACTAAGTCCTGCAAATGCAGATTGGCTCTGTACACACTAAAAAAAGAAGGGCCATGATGGTCCTATATTGCTCACCTGAGTGAGTACATTTTTATGACCGATTGCAAAATGTGTCCTCTTGTATTCACAAGCTTTTAGCTCACCTGAGCATGTGCTCATGGTGAGCTTTTAGGATGGTTGGATGTCTGGTGCCTTGTCATTCACATTTGCTTCAAATGGCATCTCTGAAACCACTAGGACAGTGTTGATGAAACTTGGCAGGAATGTTCCTTGCATGAAGCTCTTCCAGAGTTGTTCAAAGAATTACATTCCATGCAGAACAGTAATGGAAATGAAAACCTTCAAATATCTTTCTGAAACCACAAGGCTCAGCCCTTAGATATTTGTTATGTAGCATTGCCAAGACGACTTCTACCAAAATTGTTCAACTTGTGACCCCTGGGTTAAAATTAACCTCACCCTGGGGGTCTTGTGATTTTACATAGGCTTGTATAGGAAAAACTTTTAAAATCTCTTTTGAAACTGCAGAGCCTAGAGCTTAGATATTGGCATATACTGTGTCTGTTGGACCTCTAGCTTTATATATATTGTCTATAGCATTGTTTTGAAAACATCTAAGTTTGTTCAATTCTAGGCCCTGACGTCAATATTGGCCCAACAGGGGCGGTGGAGAGTGCATGTAAGAAAAAAATGTTTAAAAAATCTTCAGAACCAAGTGTATTCGGATCATGCCACTGGGGGGTCAAAATTGACAATGCCCTAGGAAGTCTCCTACTTATATAAAGAGTTATAGATTTCAATGAATTCCTAAAGCAACATGCTACTTACCTAACAACCAGTGACTTCCTCAGCAATCAATGCCTTCCTTAGCAACCAATGAGCTCCCCACGCAAACTGATTTTTTTAGCAACATCTTAGTCCCCTTGCAACTAGTGACAGTGACTCCCTAAGCAACATCTTAGTTTCCTAGCAGCCAGGGAGTCTTAGCAACCAGTGACTTCCCCTAGCAACCAGTGATTATCTCGGCAATATCTTAGTCCCTAGCAACCAGTGAGTTTTCCTATCAGCTAATGACTTTCTTAGCAACTGTTGGCATCTCCTCCCCAAAAGTGATTTCCTTAGCAACCACAGATGTCCTTAACAAGTAACAATGGTTGACTTTTTTTGGCAATCACTGACTTCCCGTAGTGACCAGTCATTTCCTGAGCAGTCACTGATTGCTCCTAGCAGCTGGTGAATTTACAAACCAGTAACTTTCCCTTACAACCAGTGACTTTCATAGTAGCTACTTACTCCCTTCAGCAGAAAGAGACTTCCTTAGGTAAGTGCACAGGTTCTTAGGTGAGTGATATAGGGCCATCATGGCCATCTTGTTCTTTTATTTGCCATGGTGACCTAGTTTTTGAATCCAATGACCTAGATTCAAAACATCAGGACATTCTGACCAATTTACTTGCAAATTGGGTATCACATGTGGCCACTACAATGGATTTCCTTTGACTGTGTAACCTAGACCCCATGTGACCCAGTTAAGAACCTGGCCTAGAGATCATTGAGACAATCATTCTGACCAATATTCATGATGATTCAGGTCAAATGTGGCCTCCAGTGTTAACAAGATTTCACGGTGACCTAGTTTTTAGCTCTACTGGACGAATTCCATCAGAGCTTATGCCGTGGTGGTTTGTGTGTCCGTTCGTCTGTACATAAACTTTCCCTTGATAACGCTCTACAGGCCACAATTTTCATTTGACTTTGATAAAACTTGGTGATAAGGATCCCTGCAACTTGTAGATGTTCCCTTTTGGGGAGGGGGGGCATCAGTTGGTCACAGTCACAGTGACCTCTGATAGCATTTCCTTGATAAAATTGTACAGGTCACAATATTCATTCAACTTTCATCAAACTTACTCAGAAGATTCCCTGCAACATATACACAATCTCAATTGTTTTTGGGGCCAGTAGGTCAAAGTTCAAGGTAACAGTGACCTCGGTTAGATTTTCCATGATAACGCTCTTCAGGTCCCAAATTCATTTGACTATGATGAAACTTGCTGATAAGGATCACTGCAACTTGTAGATTTTCCCTACTTTTAGCTCACCTGGAACAAAGTGCCAAAGTGAGCTATTAGGATCCCATTCCGTCCCTCGTCCGTCCGTCCATCCACCATTTCCTTCAAACAACATCTCCTCTGAAACAACTGGGCCAATGTTGATGAAACTTTGCAGGGATGTTCCTTGCATGAACCTCTATTAAAATTGTTCAAAGAATTTCATTCCATGCAGAACTTTGGTTGCTATGGCAACAAATAGGAAAAACTTTAAAAATCTTCTCTGAAACCACATGGCCTAAAGCTTAGATATTTGGCATGTAGCATTGTCTAGTGGACCTCTACCAAGATTGTTCAAATTATGACCCCCGGGTCAAAATTGACCCTGCACGGGTGGTCACTTAGTTTTGCAGATGCTTATATAGGAAAAACTTTTAAAATCTTCTCTGAAACCACATGGCCTAAAGCTTAGATATTTGGCATGTAGCATTGTCTAGTGGACCTCTACCAAGATTGTTCAAATTATGACCCCCGGGTCAAAATTGACCCCACACGGGTGGTCACTTAGTTTTACATAGGCTAATATAGGAAAACTTTAAAAATTCCTCTTCTCTAAAATCGCAAGGCAGAGAGCTTAGATATTTAGCATTTGGCATTGTCTAGTGGACTTCTACCAAGATTGTTCAAATTATGACCTCTCGGGGGTCACTTGGTTTTACATAGGCTTATATAGGAAAACTTTAAAAATCTTCTTCTCTGAAACCACAAGACCTAGAGATTAGATATTTGGCATGTAGAAATGCCTAGTGGACCTCTACTGAGATTGTTCAAATTATGACCCCCAGGTCAAAATTGACCCCTCCAAGGGGTCACTTGATTTTACATAAGCTTATACAGGAAAAAATTTTAAAATCTTCTCTGAAACCACGGGGCTACAGCTTAGATATTTAACATGTAGCATTGCCTAGTAGATGTCTTTAAAGTTTGTTCAAATTATGACCCCTTGGGTCAATATTGGCCCCGCCAAGGAGGTCACTTGTTTTACAAAGATGTATATAGGAAAACCTATTTGGTATGTAACATTGTGTTGTGGTCTTCCACCTACTTTGTTCAAATCATTCCTCTTTGGTCAAAATTCACCCATAAGGCAAGTAGACTGGTATTCAGGTGAGCGATATAGGGCCATCATGGCCCTCTTGTTTTAGCTCACCCTGGCACTTTGTTAGGATCACTTGCCGTCTGGGGTCCGTTATCCGTCCACCATTTCCTTCAAAGGACATCTCCACTGAAACCACACAATGTTGATGAAACTATGCAGGAATGTTCCTTGCATGAAGCTTTATCAAAGTTGTTCAAAAAATTCCATTCCATGGGGAACTCTGGTTGCTATGGCAACAAATCGGAAAAACTTTAAAAATCTTCTCTGAAACCACAAGGCCTAGAGCTGAGATATATGGCATGTACACAGGCTTTTACAGGAAAAACTTTAAAAATCTTCATATCTGAAACCTCAAAGTATAAAGCTTAGATATTTAGCATGTAGCATTGCCCCTGGGTCAAAACTGACCCTGCCTGAGGGGTCACTTGATTTCACATAGGCTTATATAGACTTTAAAAAACAAGGCCCATAGGCAGAGCTTAGATTTTTGGAATGTTACTAAGCATTATGTAGTGGACCTATACGAATTATGTTAAAATCATGATCCCTTGTATAATAGCAAATTGTAGTCAGGTGAGTGATATAGGGCCATCTTGGCCCTCTTGTTTGCTTACAGGTCACAGTTTTCATTCAACTTTCATCAAACTTGCTCAAAAGGATGCTTTTTTCGTAGATGATCCCATTTGATTTTGGGGTCAGTGGGTCAAAGGTTAAGGTCACAGTGACCTCGTACTTTATCGGTCACAGTTTTTTATTAGCTTCGCCAGGGTGAGCTTTTCTAATGGGTGATTGTCTGTCGTCCGTCAACATTTTGATTCAAAAGACATCTCCTCTGAAACCACTAGGCCAATGTTGATAAAACTATACAGGGATGTTTCTTGCATGAAGCTCTACCAAAATCGTTCAAAGAATTCCATTCTATGCAGAACTCTGGTTGCTATGGCAACAAATAGGAAAAACTTTAAAAATCTTCTTCTCTGAAACCACAAGGCCTAGAGCTTAGATATGTGGCTTGTAGCATTGTCTAATGGACCTCCTTCAAGATTGTTCAAATTATGACCCGCTGGTCAAAATTGACACTCCCAGGGGAGGTCACTTGATTTTACATAGGAAAAACTTTAAAAATCTTCTTCTCCGAAACCACAAGGCCTAGAACTTGGATATTTAGCATGTAGCATTGCCTTGTGGACCTTTACCAAGATTTTTCAAATCACGACCCCCGGTTGAAAATAAACCCTTCCCGGGAGGGTGGGGGCCACTTGATTTTGCATAGGCTTATATAATGGACCTCTATGAATTATGTTAAAGTCATGACCCTTTGTATTATTGGCAATTGATATACAGGTGGGCAATATAGGGCCATCTTGGCCCTCTTGTTCAACTTTTATCAAACTTTCTTAGAAATGTCCTTGTAACATACAGATGATCCCTATTGTTTTTGGGGTCAAAGGTCAAGGTCACTGTGACCGCTTTCTTAATGACGCTCTACTGGTCACAGTTTTCATTCAACTTTCATCAAACTTGCTCAGAAGGTTCCCTGCAACATAAAGATGATCCTTATTGTTTTGGGGGGTCGGTTGGTCAAAGGTCAAGGTCACAGTAATCCAAACTTTGAAAATCCTTTTGGCTCAATATCTTGAGATCTATTTGGCACATAGTTTTCAAACTTCATATAATGATTGGTCTTACTGAGTAGATGACCTCTATTTTTTGCGGGTCAAAGGTCACCGTCATAGTGACCCGAACTTTGAAAATCTTTTCTCTTTAGATTTGTTTCACCTGCAGTCATAGGATGGTTGGTGTTACTGAGTAGATGATCCCTACTGTTTTTGGGGTAATCGGGTCAAGTTCACAGTGAACTCCGTTAGCTTTTCCTTGATAACATTGCAAAATATTTTACAAAACTTAACCAGAGTGATACTGGCCCTTTTGGGACCCGATATGACATTTTATAACTCGACCTATATTTTATCAAGACACTCGTGACAGTTTCACAAAGATCCAATGAAAAATGCAGCGTCTATTGCATACACAAGGATTTTTTCTATGATTTAACCCGGTGACCTAGTTTACCATATTTGAACTTGACCTAGAGGTCCAGTGAAAAACGCAGCCTCTGTGCATCCATAAGTTTTTCTATGATTAGACATGGTGGTTTAGTTTTTTTACCTGAGATGACCATATTCGAACTCGACCAAGATTTAAGACACTCATTCTGACCCAAGTTTCTTGAAGACACGATGAAAATGCAGCCTCTTGCATCTACAAAGTTAACTGTTGACGGACAACAGACAAATCTAGACGACGAACACCAAGCGAGCACAATGAGCCAAAAAATAAAAAAGGGACCATAGTTACTGTCATTATTGTGAAAATGGGAATGCCATTATTTCCAGATTGTAGCCATGTTATTATACCCTCAAATACGATGTGTGTGGGTGATCCATTGGAATCACGCTTGTATGTCCGTCTGTAAGCGCTTTTGTCAGCAACAACTGGCCGAAATTCAATGAAAATTCGCTGGAGTGGTCAGCAACAACCCAAGTTGTGAATATCGTTGGCATGTTGGGCTGATGGCATGATGTTATTCCTTATAAAGAGTGTGCACCGAGATGTTTGCCCGCACGATAGGCTGGCACGCAATAATACTTCACAGAAGTTGAGATATCAAGCTCCGTTTCATTATTTTTCGACATATTACTCCCAGAGAATTTGTTATTCATTGCCCTTTGAAATTTTCATTTATAAATTGTACATTGAGATGTTTGTTTTGGCGTGCTATTTCCCAATAACGAATGGCTGAAAATCAATGAAACCTCGCATGATTGATCAGTACAAAGTTTCAGTTTTTGTGCATATCGCCGTCATGCGGTGCCAAGATAATTAGTGGCCAGAATTAACTGAATGTTGTTGCATATTCTCTGACAAGCAACTACAACCTGACCCTGTTTAAAACATGGAAGTTTCTCACGGAGTGTGGGTCTAGGACTGGTCCGTTCAAGGAACGATTGTTGGGTAAACTGCCCACATGTTACCGACTTGTTACTCTGTAGCTGTCCTCAATGTGTATACCGTCGTAATAGATTTGTTTGTCACTCTCTTAGTTATTTTATTTTCTTTTTACACCTAAAGTACTTATTTTTAACGAAGTAGTATTTCGGTATTGACACTAATGCTAGTAAATGCTCACTTACGTTTAATATTTAACATTGTCATTTTATAAATGAATTGACACTTGCTTTGCATATTGGCGTAATATTTAAAGTCTTCATTTTAAAGTATATGCAGTAGAAAGGTGTTCCGACTCTGACCTTTGTCGTCGCCTTATCAGATCTATATTATCATGTCATCATTCAGTACTAATGTCTAATAAGAGGTGCGACTCTTGATAAGTTTTGGTCTAAACATATACATTTGTACTTGCTTCACGCTTTATGTAGAAATTTATTAAGGGGCCTTGAAAACAATGACAACGCCGGCTATGGCATGACATTATTTTTGAAAACGTTATGAAACCGACCTACTTTTTTATCACGTGGATTCACACGAGGATTTTCTCAATAAAAGGGCAATGTATTACAAGAAGTCTTCCACTCGCACTGCGAATAAATCACCAAAGTCATGTCCGTGATTTCGTTACTTGCATTTGCGGCCTTTGCCAGCGCAGCCCCATCTGTAGATGTCAGAGGTAAGGCGATTCAAGTAACATCTTCAACGGTTTCAGAAGTAAGCAAAGGAAGTATTTTTTTCGTATCTTGGATCGAAATACTGGGTTTGTACTACTGTTCTGACTTCGGACAAATTCTCATGGCGTTAAATCATAAAAAATATATCTGAGACGCATAATTTAAAAAAAGAAACAAGTTCGTGCATTAAAATCATTGTGCCAGAGTAGTCTGGACAAAGTAACGAAAC
Source organism: Saxidomus purpurata (assembly GCA_022818135.1). NCBI lineage: Eukaryota > Metazoa > Mollusca > Bivalvia > Venerida > Veneridae > Saxidomus > Saxidomus purpurata. Next base: position 49,647,946 of record JAFMSR010000005.1, on the reverse strand, counting down.
ATGGAATTATTAATGCCACATCTGCACAGGTGTTATTTGCGTTTTTACCATTTTAGGACCATGTCAGTTCGACGGACGTACTTACCCTGCAGGTGAAACCATCCAAATCGCTAAGTGTCTAGCTACAATGGACTGCCTTGGAGACAATGTGTTCGGAAACATGAAATCTCTTGGGTAAATGGTTATCTATTAATCACAAATGAATGGTGCGATGCGTCTACTTGACTTGGCTTTATGCCAATAGGTACTTCATGATGATACAAGTGTATGTAATTTGTTTCGTTTCAGTGGTGTGTGCCCAGAGAAAAGGGAAGTTGACGGACAAAGTAAGTCATTTTTTTTCAAAGTACATGTATGCCTTATAACACGACGTTCGACTCTTTTCTCATAAATGATAGAAGAATTTTCCCGTCAAAAACAAAACTTTATAAATTAAGAAGTGGCTGGTCTACCTTTTTATGTGCAAGGCTCTACCGAATCATCCTACTTTTGATTCGTTTACGAAGTTGAATATATTTTATTTTTACTGTTTCCTATAGGCGGTTGTTTGTTTGATGGTCGAGTGTATGGGAAAGGAGACAAGATCATGATAAAGCCATGTCTAGCAGAAATGACCTGCGACGGTTTCAACACTTACGTGAACTTAAAATCTCTTGGGTAAGTCCTGTTACATGTGCTTTGTGTTTTGCAATACCAAACTTAATCTGCGCATAGTTCATACTGACTGTTTCATTAGATACCGGGTGTACTAGTGTTGGTTTTTGGTAGCCGCTTTCAGAGAGTCGAATTACAAAGGCTGCGGATTTACACAAGAATAATACAACGCAGAGTCATTGATAGCACACGCATCATCGGAATCTCCGACTCTAAAGTTAAGATACTTCCGACTCCAAGTTTACAAGACTTCTCTCCGAGATCACAGTGTAATCTGAAACTTCCGATTCTAAGGCTACGAGACTTCTCTTCGAGATCAGCGCGTGATCCGAGACCTTCAATTCCAAGGTTACGAGACTTCTCTTCGAGATCAGTGCGTGATCCGAGACCTTCGATTCCAAGGTTACGAGACTTCTCTTCGAGATCAGTGCGTGATCCGAGACCTTCGATTCCAAGGTTACAAGACTTCTCTTCGAGATCAGTGCGTGATCCGAGACCTCCGATTCCAAGGTTACGAGACTTCTCTTCGAGAACATTGAGTGATCTGAGACCTCCGATTCCAAGGCTACGAGAGACTTCTCTTCGAGATCAGTGCGTGATCCGAGACCTTCGATTCCAAGGTTACGAGACTTCTCTTCGAGATCAGTGCGTGATCTGAGACCTTCGATTCCAAGGCTACGAGACTTCTCTTCGAGATCAGTGAGTGATGTATAGCTTCTGGTTTGGTAGAGCTAAAAATACGCGACTACTGAAAATCTCAGAAATAAGAGGGCCAATATATGGCCCTATATCGCTCACCGGAGAACTACATATGACAATACGTGACCAAACTTCAACCCTAAACTGTATATCATAAACACAAACATTTTGTTTGGCCTTGACAAGACAAACCTTCTGATCAATTTACATGATGATAGGGTTGTATGCACACACAAGCTTTTTAACCGGGTAACCTAGTTTTTTTGCCTAAGATTACCCATATTCAAACTCGACCTCAATTTCATCTAGAAAATCATACCGACCAAGTTTCACGAAGATCCAATGAAAAATGCAACCTATATTGCATCACCTGAGACCTATATTGCATCACCTGAGACCTACGTATGACCCAGTGTGAGCAAAGTTTAACCCAAAACTATATATCATAAAAACAAACATTCTGTTTGACCTTGACAAGACAAACATTCACACCATTTTACATGATAATTTGGTAATAAATGTGACCTCTGTGTTAACGAAATGTTTCTTTGATTTGAACGTGTGGCCTAGTTTTTAACCTCAGGTGAGCCAGATTTGAAGTTTGCATATAGAAATCATTCATAAAAACATTCTGACAACTTATCATGATTATTGGGTGGAAATGTCACCTCTATGGCATAAACAAGTTTTTTCTATGTTCTGACTGCTGACCTAGTTTTTAACTAAAGATAACCGATATCATATACCCATTTCTGAAATCGACCTAGATTTAAACTTGCCAGTAGTTCTGACCAATTCCATGAAATTACCGTGCAAAATGCATGCTCAATTGCATACACTAGCTTTATCTATGATTTGACCGGGTAACCTAGATTTTGACCAAAGACGACCCATATTCAAACTCGACATTGATTTCATTAATATAATCTTTCTGACCCAGTTTCATAGATTCAATATAAAATGCAACCTCTATTGCATACACAAGGGTTTTCTATGATTTGACCCTGTGACCTAGTTTTTGACCCCTAATGACTCAATCTAGAATTGATCAAGATAGTCATTCTGACCAAGTTTAATGAAGATCCAATGAATAATGCAACCTATATTGCATACACATCGTTTTTCTATGATTTAACCCCGTGATCTAGTTTTTGACCTGAGATGACCCTCATTCAACCTTGACCTAGATTCCATAAAGGCATTCATATTAACCAAGTTTCATGAAGATCCACTGAAAAATGCAATCTATGTTGCCTACACAAGGTTTTTCTATGCTTTGACCCTGTGAACTGATTTTTGACCCCAGGTGACTCATACGCAAACTCAATCTAGAATTAATCAAGATAGTCATTCTGACCAAGTTTCATAAAGAATAAATGATCATACACTAGCTTTATCTATGATTTGACTGGGTAACCTAGATTTTGACCGAGATGACACATATACATGTATTTGAACGCGACATTGATTGCATCAAGATAATCTTTCCGACATAGTTTCATAAAGATTCAATGAAAATGCAACCTCTATTGCATACACAAAGGTTTTCTATGATTTGACCATGTGACCTAGTTTTTTACCCAAGATGACTCGTATTCGAACTCGACCTAGATTTGATCAAGGCAAACATACTGACCAAGTTTCATGAAGATCTAATGAAACTAGAGCTATCACTAAATGTGATTAATAGCCCCGAAAGACTGCTTTATAAACTGAGGAAGTTTGTAGTAACAGAATAACTTGCAAAAAAATAACTAAAATAGAGATATTGTTCTTGGCAATAACTCTTTAATTAGTCAAGATAGAGTTACGGTTCTTGTACACTGCAATTCCTCTCATTGTGCTGGACCATTGTATGAAGTTGTATTGCATTCCAACCAGTAGTTTTCAAGTTATGCTCTGCGACAAGGAAAAGTAAGAATGGGCAATAACTCTGTAAATACTCAAGATAGAGTTATGGTTCTTGTACACTGCACTTTCTCTCATTGTGCTAGACCATTGTATGAAGTTGTATTGAATTCAAACCAGTAGTTTTCTAGTTATGCTCCGGACAAGGAAAAGTAACAAAGGGAAATAACTCTGTAAACTCAAGATAGAGTTATGGTTCTTGTACACTGCACTTCCTCTCATTGTGCTTAATCATTGTATGAAGTTGTTTTGAATTCCAACCAGTAGTTTTCAAGTTATGCTCCGGACAAGGAAAAGTAACAAAGGGCAATAACTCTGTAATGAGTCAAGATTGAGTTATGGTTCTTGTGCACTGCATTTCCTCTCAATGTGCTTGACCATTGTATGAAGTTGTATTGAATTCCAACAAGTAGTTTTCAAGTTATGCTCCAGACAAGGAAAATGCAACAGACCGCCTGACCGTCCGACCGACCAACCACCGGGTGACTCCTGTATACCCCGCTAAACTTCGTTTGGGGGGTATAACAAGGCAATCATACTGACCAAGTTTCATGAAGATCTAATAAATAATGCAACCTCTATAGCATACACTAGGATTTTCTATAATTTTACCTCATAACCTAGTTTTTGGCCCAAACTGACCCATATTTGAAGTCGGCCTAGATTTCATCAAGGCAGTCCTTCTGACCAAGTTTCATGAAGATTCTGTGAAAAAAAAGTCTATATTGCATACACAAAGTTAAGTGCGGATAGACAGACAACGGACACCAGGCGATCAGAATAGCTCACCTTGAGAATTAATTATGTAAAGTGTTATAACAACTGGAGGACATTGTCAAGACATGAGACTATTGTCAGTGCTTTAACAACCTCAGTGCCTTGTCAAGACTTAAGATAATTGTCAGTGCTTTGACCACCTCAAGGCATTGTCAAGACAAATGATTATTGTCAGTGCTTTGACCACCTCAGGACTTTGTCAAGACATGATACTTATACCAGTGTTTTGACTTCAGGGCCTTTTGAAGACCATTACCAGTATTTTGACAACTTCTGTCACTTGTCAGTACAAAAGACTATGTCACTGATCTATTGTCATTAACTATTGTTGTTGTTTTTCTTGTCTGGGCAATATCCACTGTCAAGTGCTGAGGCCATTGCTTGAACAAGACTACTTTCATTGTTCTGACAACTTCAAGCCTTTGCCAGATTTTAGACATCCTTTAGAAAAGGGCTTGAGATATCAAAACATCAACTAAACAGCTGTCTTATGTTCTGAAAAGTGCCAGAGGTTGTCAAAACCGGGACAGGAGACACATGTTCTGGTCATTGACAAGCGCCTGTGATTGTCCAAACAGTCTGAAGGGATGCCATTATGACAAGACCAGAGAATGACCAAATACTCAATGCATTCTATGTTACATGTATTATACTGATCAACTAGTGTTCTACAATTTCATGCAACAATCTTGGTGACACAGTCTTTGTCTGTGAAACTAATGTCATTACATTTTACTTTTCATTACAGAGGAGTATGTCCATCAAAGAAAAGGCAGCTAAGCGGACAATGTAAGTAAAGTGTAGCTAAACATTTTCCACATGTTAGAATGTATGTAGCATGTATTAAATATCCTCTTTGAACTATGGCAAGTTGTTTTGCTTACTTTTAGTTTTATTTACCTGGGGGTATCAGTTTCCAACTTTAAAACAATCATGCACCTTTATTTCAGTGGGCTGTCTGTTTGATGGACACGTGTACGGTGCAGGGGAGCAGGTCATGATACCAAGCTGTCTCGGAGAGACGACCTGTCTCGGTCGCAACAATTACTCGCCTATTACATCGCTTTAGTAAGTGTTATTTCAAGTAAAACATTGCAACAAAACTAAATACAACTCTGATCATTTAATTAATGTAACATATAATTTGCACCTACTTCAATATTGCCTGATTAACAAGACTTAGTACTAGTTGCTGTTATATTTATTCTGAATAAATTGTCAATTAATTCTTACTTCAAGACTGAAGTTCAAAGAACAAGTTTTATAGTTCACTGTGAAAATTTTCACCAATTCCTATTTTCAGTGGCATATGTCCAAAGAAACAAACCAGAGAAGTTGTAAATGGACAAAGTAAGTTTATACATTATGTATTGCACATTGCTATAAATATATACATTTAACAATGCAATGTACTTATATAAAATAGAAAGTTCTGATCCAAACTTCTCATACATTTGCACAGAATTTATAACGTCAAATTGATTTGTAAAATTGCTGATATTTACATTGTAGCTGGATGTTTATTTGACGGTAAGGTGTATGCTGACGGAGACACTATAACAGTAGCGAAATGTCTTGCCAGGTTTACCTGCCTAGGTTACAACAGGCTCACACAGATCACAATGCTAGGGTAAGTTTATATCATCAAAGTCCATAACTACAGAAAAAACACAAAACTTCCTGTGGAAAGGGAATGAAGACATCACTGTTAAGGACAAAGTTTAAATAGTATTCATAAAACAGCAACAAAAGTACGTCTCTCAGTATGAACAAACAGGTGAGAAATGTGTACATGTTGTTAGCTTAATTGCTAACTCGTCAATTACATGACTGTTCCAGTCAGAATTGGCTGTGTTACCATTGTTGTCTTGTCAGAATTTTAGTTTACAGATAACAATTAAATAACACTAAATTAACAAGGAAGATTAACAAAGTATCTATATTTTATGTGTTGTGCAAATATTACTCCACAGCCACAAAAAAAATCAAACATTTAACCCTTTGAATAAGTCTGAAATTTCACTGTGTAAAGGGTATTTGTATGAAATTGATTGTGAGTACTATTCATCCACACACAGTAAAACCAACAACCTAATACTGCAGACACTAGGCTACTTTTCACATTTGACATTTAGCATCAAGACTGCATCAAGCTGCTGACTGGATACACATACTGTAAATGACAGTGTCACCCATTTTCTTACAATTTGTTATACATGTAATGTTTCTATTACTTTCTTTCCTAACAACTTAACAATTAAGCTTGTTCATGTAAATTTGAGTGACTTCAGTACTTGAGCAAGTTCCCCCATTAAAAGTTTCTATATTCAGCAGTTTACAAATGATAATAAACAATCCCCACACATGTATGATGTAGTCTGTGAACTCCTTACATTGACCCGTGATGTGTTCTGGAGTAAGTCACTATCCCCTGGCTTGTAAATATCAGGGCCGGAAAACTGGTATACATAGTTGTTACCTGCCCTTGTCATAGGTTACATAGTATAATCATTTTCATGTGTTTATTCTAATAAAACTTTTGTATTGCTTCAGGGGTCAGTGCTGAGAAAAAGGAGAAATGAAAATTCGATTTGCTCAGTTTAACATTGTTTTTTATTATATGCATAAATCATTTTGCAGTGTGTTCAATTATGTAATAAATAATGCACTGTTATACAGAAATAAAAAAAAAATCAAGTACAATTTAATATTATTTCTTCATAACAATAATGGATAACACAAGTGGAGTTTTAACAGGTCACAAACAACAACAAGAGGGCCAAGATGGCCCTATTTTTTTTTTTTTTTGTTTTTTTTTTTTGTGGGAAAAAATTTTTTTTTTTTTTTTTTTTTTTTTTGGAAAAAAAAAAAAGTTTTTTTTTAAAAAAGATTTTTAAATAAGGGAAAAAAAAGGGTTTAAAAAAAAATGGGGGATTTCTAAACAAAAGCAAGTATAGCCCGGGGGGGGGGGGGGGGGGGGGGGGGGGGGGGGGGGGGGGGGGGGGGGGGGGGGGGGGGGGGGGGGGGGGGGGGGGGGGGGGGGGGGGGGGGGGGGGGGGGGGAAGGGGGGGGGGGGGATGGAAAAAAAAGGGGGGGGAGTATAACAATTAGTATTTAGTTCGCAAACACGAGCCCACACCGCCTGCAGACTAGCTGTCGGCTTTTTCAGACCTCCTGTGGAAAGTAATGCAAGTTAAAGCAGAGGATTCAACGTAAACAGTGCAAAACTGACCAATGCATGGAAGATCACAATAGATAATTGGTTCAGATATAACAAATAAGTTGGGTTTTTTTTTTTTTTTTTTTTTTTTTTTTTTTTTTTTTAATTTTTTCGATTTTGTTTTTCTATAGGCAAAAATCTACATTTTCACAATATAAAAATTTAAAAACAAATTTAAGAAAAAAAGAAACAGCTCCATTTGTTTTACAACCATTTTACAGACGTTTAGAACTGCAGTTTAAAAGAATTATCGCAAAAACTCACGTGATTATGTCATCTTGTCTCTCCTCATTTTAAAATAAACACAGAACATGAAAATATTCCAATTATTTCGCTATTATGACCGGTTCATTAGAAAGCAGAACATTTTAAATTCAACCGATGGGACATAGTGTGATCCTGCCGTAGGGGAATATTTACAGGTATACAAACAATTAACTTAATTAAGATTCGGAGGTTGAAAACGAGGATGAACATAACTCTTAACAGTGAAAGGGAAGTTCAAACCTAACATTAGGAACAAGCTTCTTCTATATGATACTATCAGAGATGGAATCATAAACAAAATTAACGTAGACTGTCTCGCATAAGTCTCTGAGGCCTTGTGGTTTCAGAATTAAAAATTTAAAAAAAAAATATATAGTTGTGGAACCCATAACACTGACATTCCAACTTGAAGAAGATATTATCAAAAGAGACTTTCTGGCCAAATTTTCATAGTGTGAGGGTGATTTTCCTTTTATTAACCAAGTGACCTATTTTTGATCCTATATGACGAACACAACTTAATCAAGAAAAATTTTTTTTTTTTTATTTGACCTAACCACCGATATTTTACCCGACGTCGGCAAGTTTCAAAGTTGACCATAGAGCATAAAGAAAAGCATTCGACCACACATTTTCCAATTAATAGTACATTAACCGTAAAGTGAACGGACATAATTGAGAGGCGGAGGACATCAAAAAAGAGGGGGGGCATTACAGACAGCCTTCGGCCAATTATCGATTTACAGAACCTGACATTCGACCACAATTTTTACATTTTAAAACAGACAGTGACATTCGGAAAAATATTGCATTGTACAGGTCCACTAGCCAATGCTACATGCCAAATATCTAAGCTCTAGGCCTTGTGGTTTCAGAGAAGAAGATTTTTAAAGTTTTTCCTACAACTATAAGCCTTACAACCCTGCTACTACAACTAAATTTTACAACGATTCCCGGGAAAAATGCAGACCCTCCAACAAGGGTCTTGGAATCAGGCAGAACATGTTTCGGTTTTCAGCTACAGTGGCCTTAAAACTGTTTGATCCAGGGCTCATAACTTTGAGCAATCTTGGTAGACCAAGAGATTTAAGAGGTAAAGCGCAACATTAGCCAATGCTACATGCCAAATAAATCACAGAAAGCCGTGGTTTCAGATCGGGGGGGGGGGGGGGGGGGGGGGGGGGGGGGGGGGGGGGGGGGGGGGGGGGGGGGGGGGGGGGGGGGGGGGGGGGGGGGGGGGGGGGTTTTTTGGGGGGGGGGGGGGGGGGGGGGGGGGGGGGGGGGAGGGGTTTTTTCACAATGGGGCTTAAAGAAGATTAATATAAAATAAACCACACCCCTTGAACTTCCCGATTTGCATTTGTAGACGTGCATATGCCCTTATGCTTTTGTTAAAAATGTAAGAAATTTTTAAAATTGGGGGTTTTTAAACACCCTCTTTAGAGTAACAATGACTGTTACCAACAAACCAAATATCTTGTTTTTAAAAAAAAACACCGATTTCTGACGCCCGTTTAGCTAGTGGGTTTCCCTGTTGCCCTTTTTGTATAAAGAAAAGGGAACAGTACGTTAGCCGTTTTGCTTTCTACTACTATAAGCAAAGGCCCTCCGTTGTAAAAAATTGTTTTTTGCATCTTTGCTATCAATGGGCAAACACTTGAAAAAAATGAACTGTTTAAAATGCAAATGCTAAAAGCTATAAAATGTGGTGAAAAAAGCTTTGAGAATGTGTGTTGAAATGGCAGATTTTGGCCCATAGAAATCCGGATCGGTCCACTATTGAAAATTCAAAATTTGGCTAAAAAAACATGTCAGCTCTTGTTTTTCCTAAAGGGGGGGGGGGGGGGGGGGGGGGGGGGGGGGCACCTACCTTACTCAAGGTGTGGTTTCAGAGAAGAAGATTTTTCAGTTTGGGGGGGGGGGGGGGGGGGGTCCTAGGTATCAAACCTGGGGGGGGGGGGGGGGGGGGGGGGGGGGGGGGGGGGGGGGGGGGGGGGGGGGGGGGGGGGGGGGGGGGTTTTTTTTTTTTTGTTTGGAACTATAAAAAACACTAATGTACTCACGGTGCGTTTTGTTTAAATCCGCCGTTTTTGGAGCCGGGTTGCTGTTGGAGCATCATGTGTTGGAGCCGTTGCGTGCCGATACAGGGGTTATATACCAAATAAGTTTCCTATATACGCTTGAAAAAAAAAAGAATCCCCGGGGAAGGGCAATTTTGACCCCAGGGCATAATTTGAAAAAAATTTAAAGAGGTCTACTAGGCAATGCTTACATGCCAAATATCTAAGCTCTTGGCCTTGTGGTTTCAGAGGGGGGGGGGGGGATGGAGAGTCCAGGGGGGGGGGGGGGGGGGGGGGGGGGGGGGCTAGCGCAATGTACAGCCAAATATCTAAGCCTAGGCCTTGTGGTTTCAGAGAAGAAGATTTTTAAAGTTTTTCCTATATATTCCTATGCAAAACTAAGTGACCCCCGGGGCGAGAGTCAATTTTGATCCGGGGTCATAATTTGAACAATATTGGTAGAGGTCCACTAGACAATGCTACATGCCAAATATCTAAGCTCAAGGCCTTGTGGTTTCAGAGAAGAAGATTTTTGAAGTTTTTCCTATATATTCCTATGCAAAACTAAGTGACCCCCGGGCAGAGTCAATTTTGACCCGGGGGTCATTATTTGAACAATCTTGGTAGAGGTCTACTAGACAATGCTACATGCCAAATATCTAAGCTCTAGGCCTTGTGGTTTCAGAGAAGAAGATTTTTAAAGTTTTCCCTATATATTCCTATGCAAAAACTAAGGGCCCACGGGGGTCATGACCCGGGGTCATATTTGGGGGGGGGGGGGGGGGGGGGGTTGAATAAAATTTTAAAATTAAAATTTTTTTTGGTTTGGGGTTGGGGGGGGGGGGGGAATTTTTTTTTTTTTTTTTTTTTTTTTTTTTAAAAAAAAAAGGGGCCCCCCCGCGGGGTCAATTTTGACTCGGGGGTCATAATTTGAACAATCTTGGTAGAGGTCCACTAGACAATGCTACATGCCAAATATCTAAGCTCTAGGCCTTGTGGTTTCAGAGAAGAAGATTTTTAAAGTTTTTCCTATTTGTTGCCATAGCAACCAGAGTTCTGCATGGAATGGAATTCTTTGAACAATTTTGGTAGAGCTTCATGCAAGGAACATTCCTGCATAGTTTTATCAACATTGGCCTAGAGGTTTCAGAGGAGATGTCATTTGAATCAAAATGTTGACGGACGACGGACAATCATCGATCAGGAAAGCTCACCCTGGCATAGCCAGGTGAGCTAATAAAAAGCAGAAGCTACTTGTCTGATCTGAAACAGCTATGTGTATAGTAATTGATAGATTTTTCTCTCTCCTTAAAGCCTCATCTACTAATGTGAAACAGTTTTCTGTTGGTTATACAATGTTCTGTGAATTAAATTTTATATTATATTTGGCTAATTGCATTTGTTTAGACAGAAAAAAAACAAATATGACCTCTTTGTCCAGTAGTTATTCAAGTAATATAAAAAGGTTTGTTGCACAACAATACCTATCTCTAAGCCTTTCTGAACCAACAGGCTTCCTCTATGGGATTTCTTGACTCTGATATAATAATACAGCGAGTAGGTAGCTATGTACAGACACAGATGCAACGTAAAACTATACCTACTTGTTTAAAAACAGACATAACAAACCGGGCTGCCTCTGTCAACAGTTAGTATAAATTTCTGCAAAATCTTACAAAACCTGTCAATGTTGAAGAGCGGAAGTTTGCAAGGTCTACCCGTGTGAAACTGAGCAAAATATACAACACAGATATTTAAACAAATACTTGTGTCTCTCCCACTACTTACTCCATCTGTTTTTAAAATGTCTGAATTTTTTTGATGCTAGAGTCAGAGTTTTTTCTGTGTTTGGCAACACACAGGGGCAGGGGAGACAATTCTGATATCCTTCATACACATGGCTGAAGCATAAGCAGAAAAAAGATACAATTTGTTTTAATTTAGCAGTAAAAAAAATAAACACAACACCAGTACCTAAGGCAAATTAAGTGAATCCATGTTTATATTAAATACGATGTAATAAATTTGCTAATACAATGTATGCAGTACAACAACTAGTGACTGTCTACAACATTCTGTCATCTCCAGGTCTGTGTACATACACACATAACAGTCTATCAATAGTTTTTGTTTCACACCATCTGGTACACTCTTCTCTGATTCAAATATTTGGTATTTTTGTTCTGATTGCAGCCACCTGAAACAATAAACAAGTAGCATGTATTTGAATGCCTAACTAGAGCTTTCTTATAAACAATAGCATCTTCCAGTTCTAACTATTCTCATAATCATGAAGAAATTATTGAAATAAATTTCCTATCTTTTATAAGAATACATTTCTCACTTATACCATGCATTGTTTATCACCGAATACCATAGGCAGATCAAGTGCTCAATCAGATATTAAGCTCAAAACTTAAAATTATCATTCATATCCAATTTAATATCCTGATATTTGTGATTATAGTTCTGTGAGTTCAAGACAGATACAGTATGTAGGTAAAACTGACGGTTACAGAATTTTGTAAACATGTACATGAAATTTAATAATCGACACAGATCCGTTTACACGCTACAAATGTATTTACAACGAAAATCACAGAAAGTCGAATTAATGTTGCACTAAATTCCTTTCAATTTGCAGTACAGTAGAGAATCTAGTTCAATAATTTACACACTTTGCAGTTAAAGAAACTACATAATGTTTCCCAGAACAAAACAACTAAAAACACATATTTACTAGATTTAGATTAATGTTACAGCATCTTAATGTAAATCAATAAAAAAAATAAACCATTTTTTTTTCAACAATTAACCATTTTTCAGTGTTTAGATCGTTGACATGGAAACTCAGATTTGTAATTGTTTACTTGGGAGTAATCAAAACGGCTTGGTTTACATGAGTAAATTTGATAGACCTAAATACAGATGACAAAACATAACTGTATGTTGAATATGTTTTTACAAACCTCTTTCTCAGCAAGTTTTTTCTTTGTGAGCATGAGTTGTGCTTTTTGCATGTCTCCATGTTGAGCGAACTGTCTGCCCTCATCAGAATACGCTAGAATATCTTCCTCTACTGTCTTCACATATGCTATAAATATATTTCATTGTTTACAAATTTTCATAGCAAACCCAACAAAAAGTTTTGAAAATGAAATCAATCTCCAGGCCCTCATGATCTTGACTGTTGACCTACTGACCTCAAATTATAATATGCACAATGATTAAACTTTATACTGATGTTTCCTGCCATGTTTGATAAAAGATACCATGGGGTTTTCTTTTACAGACACAAATAACCTTGACTCTGCTGGAATATGTATTATACCAATGCTTACGAAGATGTTCAAAACATAAACATTTTGCAATAGGCCAGCTGACAGTGTAATGACTTCTATACACTCTTACCTGCTGGGATATTATTATCATTGCAACCAAGGCAAAGCATAAGCATGATAATTCATGTATAATTATAAGTTTGATCAGGTCAGACTGATCAGTAAGACTGGCAAACCTTTCCAAGCATCTACACCACCCGCCTTAAGAGACGCCGACTGTTGCTCTATCTTCTGTTGTAACAGTTTACTTTTTGTAGTGAGAGCATTTAACTGTGAGGCACTTAAACTGTCTCGTAAACCAGAAATCTGAAAAGAAAAAATCACGTCTCAACTGTCTTCTATATATAGTATATATAAATCTGATCATAACAGAAAGTATGGTACACATTCAGACTAAACTTTATATTATTATTGTTACTGTGCTCAACAACTGCAAAGGATACCAGGTTTGAATCATGGCTTCTTGCTTGCAGGCTTTTGCAGTCGTGGAGTGTTCTAGTTCGAATAGTCTTTTTCTTGTAATGAATGTGTAATATTTATTGTTATATCCCCCCCCACAACAAAAAAAGAAACACATCTGATCAGCCCTTAGTCAGCTTGTATATCTATGCAGTCTAAAAAAAGGTACACATTCTAAGCAGTCTGTTTCAGAGTGAACATTTTCATTTAACATCTGTAACACCCCTAAGAACAGTCATTAGTATTGTCCACGTTGTAACACGGACACTGCCAGTATAGTAAATTAAAAGGGTAAGAAATTAAACCACAGCTGTGTTTACCTGTTTATCAAGCTGCTGCTTCTCAAATTTCAGTACTTCCATACATGTTGAGCCTGCTGCAGGTCTGTGAGGAAAGAGAACACAATAATAGCTTTGATACTGCCACAGATATCTCACTATGATTACTGTACTTGCATACACTATATGCTTTTCTTTGACTTGACATGTAAGTCCCCTCTTCATCTGTACTGACCTATTTACAGGACTGATACAGGGAAGCCTATGCTATCACGTTCATGTTTTTGTCAGCTGTTTTATTTTCTTTGATGTGTTTCATCTGGCTTTGGCTGCCATAAAACTTTGCTGAACATTTTGATTAAAGAATCAATACTGAGGTACAAAACAAGATGACACTAAATTGTTATTACTCACTGGAGATCTCAGTTTGGGAACACAAAAATGATAATAAGAATATCTGTTGTCGTGTTACTGAAGGCTTTAATCATGCAAGAGTTTCTTCTTGACAGTTTAGTGAAGTGGACCATATATACATTTTCATGTTGAGTTCAGTTACAAGGAATGGCAAGCCATTTCCTCAATACATTCACTGACAGGACAGAGTCATGATTTATAGCACCAATCTAGTACAACACACAGTAAGGAGGAGAAATGTCCTTATTGCTTCATCAGGACCTGGTAATGAAGTTTTGGGGCATTTTGTGTGAGCTTCCTTAGTTAAGTTAAATAATTTCTGAAGTACAAGTCACTACAATAGACTGATTGGAATTTTATTAAAATAAAATATAATCAACAAAATAAAACTTCGTAATATGAAAAGTATCGTAAAGGATGGTATGTAAGAAATATAAAGACAAACTGAACAAGGGAATGAACCTGCTGCTACAGTTTAATATGATACAGCATGTAAACTCAATTCAATTACAACCTTAAATTATCTTAAAAGGAGTCACTGTTAGAGAAATCATTGTCTATAAAGCCTGAGTTCTGATGAGCAATTATAAATCTCAAAGACTGTATACTTCAGTGGACCAATTATTAGAATAACAAACTGTTGTTTATTAGCTGATAAATAACAGACATTTACTACTATAAGCACAGGACATAATATAATCGGGTTATTAGTATAGTAACGTGATCCAGTATGCCTGATTTGCTGGAGTCTTGTGTCGGATCATATGAGTGCATAGCACGAGTTTGATCCTACCTCGACGAGAGCCAATCTGGCTTATGTATCACATTACTATACTAATAACCCTTTTATTATATACCTTTTGACACTTGTCTGCGCAAATAAGCAAAATTAGAATGACATTTTAAGCATAAAATTGAGGAAAAACTCTTTTTAGCGCAAAATGCGCTTTGTGTGCATCGTCATTTTATTGATATCATGGTATAAACAAGTAGTAATGACACAGTCAAAAGCATTGTTATTAAAGATGTCATGTGTATTTTAGGGCCAATTGAATGCACTCTTACAAATAATGGCACTGTGTGTATTGCACATACATGCAATACAATTTTTTTTTCTGTCAGGCCTTATTTGATGGTTGAATAAAGGCTGTATTTTGACAGAGTATTTATAGGTATATAATAATACAGTCATCTTTTACATCAAAGGTCTTTGACTGGTTTTCACATCAGAACATTGTTTACTTGCCTTCTTTGCTTCACAGACAAAATATCCAAAGCTGTGTTGGAACTCAAATTTAAATGAAAAGCAGCATGCAAATGAATTATAAAGATATTTTGAAACATCAAGTCATTTGCCTACAGTGTGTATTCACTAAATGAAATTTAACCAAATCAGTGATAATGAATGAAAAGAAGTCAAACAGAATATCCATAAGATATGAGGCCTGTCGTCAACAATGAGATTCCAACAGAAACCATGTAAAATGTTCCCTTCCAATATATTATATCAGTACTTGTATGTAACACTGATGTAGATGTGAAATTAGAGATTCAGACATCTAATGAAATTCAATCTTTATTGTTTTTCTGCATGTCTAAAAAGGGCAGCCATAAAAATAGTTTGCACCAATTTTTAAGTAGAAAATAATGTGAATTTGTACTGGTACACATATAGCATAACAACTAGGACATACTGAATCAACTTGGGGAATCTTCAGCAAGTTGTGGATAAAATCAATGAGTAAATCCTACTGGAACAGACTTAGGCACTGAACAATAGCAAGCACTACATAACAACATGATTAATAATAGATACAAACAACATAATGAGGGTAGCTGTTAGAGGTCAGGGGAAAGTAAAATATAAAAGAAAAGAACTTCTTGGACTAGGTATCAAAAATACGAACACTGTAACTTTCAGAGTATGACATGAATAACGTACAAATTGTATTGAGTTGGATACAGTTCCTGTTCTACAGCAGTTTCCATAATTGTGAACATTTTTTCATAAATGTGGAAAATCTATGACTCATATGTTTTGAACACTATGATGACTATAAAAGACAAATTCTAAACTTTTTGAGGGCAGAATCAGCATCATGATCTTAACTGTTCAGATCTGAGGAATTTGCAGATATCTATTATCCTCCTATCTCCATAAATACATAAAAGTTCCAGCCAGTAAACAGACAGATGGACGGATACGCAAACATGAAACAAGTGTTAGTCTACTGCTTTACAGACAGGCAAAATAGAGACTTTACATAAACAATTAAATTATTATCACAGATGTATGTATAATACTATAACAACAATTGTGCACCAAAACAACAGTTACATATACATGTATAATCTGCAATAGAATCAAATTAAATATAAATTTACTTTAAACAACACACAATCACGTAATAGTAAACTCCTCAGCACCAAATAACATAAAAATTATACAAGATTGTAACTACAAATTAAATAACAATGTAAACAGACATCCAGATCAGTTTGTAACAGTGTTTAGTCCTGCCACTGAATTTTGACAGTGATGTCACACAAATGTTTACAAATCTTTACTAAATCAAGGCACCTTATTCTAAAAGAGATTTGTTTTGATATTGTTTTTTATGTCCTTGTAAAATGTTAGGATTACTTCACCACTGAACAAATGGTGAAAGTTCGATTCCCATGTCAATGCATCATATACAGTGTAATCTATTTGACTGTTATTTTCATGTGATGCCAAATATTTTAATAAAGAATGTAGCATGAAGCGAAAGTGCAAAATAAATTAATAAGACTTATACATTTCCCTACTACACTTAACAATGTTTAGCAAAAACAAGGGTACACTTTGGGATTTGAACCTTATATGTATGAAGGTCAAAATGAACCTATACTGTCTGAACAGTATTGTTCTTCTATTTAAACTGAATCTTTTGTTTGAAATGCTGCACAAATTATTATACTGATTACACATTGCATAAACACAAAGTCCAAGTTAGGGACGGAAATTACCAGTAAAATAGATACTACAGTAAGTTGTTCAATTAAACAGTACAGTCAATTTAATATGCATTCCCCTTACAAAATACATGTATACTAATCCTCTCGCTGAAGATTTCTTCATGACTAGAGCTAATCTAATATCTGTGAACAATCAGAATAAACTGAGCTTGCGTGTTACCATTCACAACCTGGATAATGGTGACTAATCCTGGTATATCACAGTCTGGGTAAATGAAAGTTTCAATGCACAAAGCAGGTCATTAGTTCTGCAACAATTACTACACAAAGTTGAATGAAACATTGCAAAATAGACTAACATGTCTGGGTTCTATTTTATCACTATGATATTAATAAATGAAAGATCAGTTCAGAATTTATGTCTACACATTGTTGAAGGTTCAGGGCAGGTAGTCAGCACTTTGTTTCCTGTCTGTACTCCAGGCATGTCAGTCTGTCTAAGTGTAGGAATGTTTGTCACATGAGTGTGCAGGCACGAGACTTCTGGTTCCTGTGAACACACAGAGATAAACAGTTAGCATGAGTCTGCACACTTCACTTACAAACAGGAGGACAGACAGTTGAACAGACTGCATCCAGAGATCTGTCATACTTAAGGGACATTTTTTTAGGTATGAAAAGTGTATGGCTGATGATTTCACTTAATCCTAGGTCACAAATAAGATCAACAATGTTCCAAAATTTCAATGAACACTTTCGTTTTACCATTACATTTTCATCTAAACACGAAATGCTTCTGTATTAAAGCCTGTTAAATGGATAAAATCAAATTCATACAAAATGTCCTGATTTAATGTTTGAAGGAACTAATCACTCATAATGCCCTAAACCTACATAAAATGTCCAATTTGAATAGTTACTTTTAGATTGTAATCCCACACAACTTACCTTTTTGTAATGTACAACTTATGTGGTACATAAAAAGCTAACACTATGGTAGTGTAGAAATTTTTATAGACGTAAGATAGCTTCACATTTTACTAGTTCTTAAAAGTTTTAAGTCTGATGATATAAATATTTTCACCCAATATGCTGTCTAACTAACTATACTATACATAGGTCCATCTTCAATATCACAAACGTACATACATCATGACGATAATGTGTAACAGAATTTTGATATGATTGCTTATACATGAAGTAAAATAAATGTGATATTACTCACCCCTTTCTACCACCTCCTTGAACCTTTAAATTGAAATTAATTCAATTAATATTACACAAACACTGTCTTAGTTTTTTGAAATCATATTTTCAGATTAATTATTTATTGTAGAACACTTAAAAAACAACAACAAAGTTTATGAAAGCTATCAAACCATGTATATTTACTCAAAACTCTTACTATCCTTTGGAAAATTTGAGATGCCCAATTATACGAGTATACCTTGTCAACCATTTAGTCGGAAAGTAATTCTTTAACATCCCCTCTAAACTAAATGGTAAGATGTTAGGTTAGTTTCACTAATGCAGAATAAAGGTTGATCTTGTATACTGTTACTGGTTCTAGAACGTAATACAACAATCAATGTCTAATGAAAATAGCAATGACAGTTAGTCTGGAAGAGGAGTGAGTGAGTACATGTACTTACTGCAGGCTGAGGCTTGTCTAAGGTTTTGATGAACTGGTCAATCACTAGCCATTTCTCCTTCACTTCTTCTACTTGTTTACTTTTAAAAGGGTCTCTGATACGAACTTTGACCTCTAGTTTGCCTCCTACTGATTTACGTCCATCAGTTAACTGAAAATAGGAAAAACGAAAGTCTAATATGGAAAGTGGCTGGGACTTGGACTGTAAAATACTTACAACCAAATTAAAAACCACTGAAAATTTTAATTGATCTCATTTTTACATGAAGTCTACTAAAGGCCTAAAAACTGGTTAAATTTGGGTTTAAAGTTATAATTCTGCATTAATTTTAGACAATTTGCTTAAAACTTATACAAGTTATATTGTTTGCATGGTGGATTTGGTATATGAACTAAGGCTCAAATATCACACAAATTAAGTTCCTAATAGGTAAACATGTTTCAGATTTTACTCAAGCAATTAGTGAACAATATATATCATGAAAAGAGAAGCTTTCATACAGTTTGATGTAGGCAAATAATCACACACAAAATTGCATCACAGGAACTGTTCAGGCCGGCCTAGGCCAAACCCATTACTTCTCTGCATCTTAAGGCCTGACAATCATTAAATGTCTTATTGTCAATATACAGTATCAATATTCAGACTGTCAACTTACATCATAACTGTCATGTACTGTACATTGTGTTTCTAATGGCAACATTTTCACATTTACTGTACCTAGTGGTTTATCACTTTTTAAAAATCCCCTGAAAAACAAAAATACATGAATAAGTGGTCATGTTATATAATACAAACATATAAATGTTTCAAGATATACATAAATTCAGAAGTAAATTCAGTCTATTTAAATTTAATAACACAGAACACCAAGTAAGAACTTAATACAAAACATACAGTGAAACTGATGTTCTATAGGTTCTGCAGAAAAACCGACCATTCCAAGCAACAACTACATAGTACAGATTCTGTTAATATATACCCACCTTTTATAATAAACTTCTAATTTGATAGTTTTTCTTTCTATAACCCGAACTAATGCCCGAGATTTTCTGTTCATGTTGAACTTTACAGGTTCCTGATATTCTGAAATGGACAAAAGAAATTTTTATCGTAGTAGGAATAGTAAGAACTAATTTTACTGTTATATAGTCTTCCATGGAAATTACTAACTTAGGGTAGCTCTTGACAAAAGCAAGGACTTCATTTCCCAAAATTTCAATCATTTTTATTTTTGTCATCTTGTTTAGAAAGTATGTCAACATATACATTTTGGAAAGGTCTTTTAAACCTCTGAATAAACCAAGTAAAACAAGTGAGGATGTTCATGACCCCCATCCCCTAACAAAAAATATGGCACTAACTAAACTATAAAAAAAGCTTTTACCTGCTGTCTTGGTAATAGGAGTTCAAATTTCCAACCATATTTTGGTCATTTTAACAGGTGGATGTTTCTACCGGTCTGAAGTTTTTTAACAAGGCTTAGAGCTAGAAGTAAGCCCTAATACCCAAAAATTTTCTTGCATTTTGATTTTTATGCTTTTGAGGGAACCATGTCACAGATCTTTGAAAAAAATATTTATATATGTTACATACCTGGATTTAATGAACCTTTCACTGTCTCTGTTTGTCCTGTCGCTGATCATCCTGTCAAGTAAAATCAAAATGTATACATAAGTAAGTTACTATTTACATGTATCACCTGCTATGTTTATTAAATTAAACAGGACAGCAACCAATTTTCACTGTCTCTGTATTGTAAAAACCTGTCTGATTAATAGTTCACATCCTTGTGTTCAAGTCAATTCAAAATCATGGCTATGATCTCTGCTAACTATAGATTATCATACCACTTACATCTATATCATCAATCCCAATAGCTGCACAAACTGCATATAAACCTTTACTGCTTTAGTTTTTGTCAAACATTTCATGCTTCATACAAGAAAACATATCTGGTATAGTTTTACTTTTCCTCTGCCTTTATGGGCAACAAATACAGAAGCTGCTTAAAGGATTAAAATGCCAGCTACATGTACTTACTGTTGGGAAAGGAAATTCATATTTAATATAAGTATCTAGGTCTTTCTCTGCATAGCCTGATGGGGGATTATATTGCACACCACGAACAACTGTCATCTCTAAATCATTGTCCCCTAGGTCTGTGTTACACCTGAAACAAACATGCTCACTATAAAACTGCTGAAAATAGAAGTAATGTGAAAATAGAAGTCATGTCTAAATGTAGTTTTATACAATCTGTTACCATTCCCTAAATGTTTACAGGTTGTGATTTAAACTATGCCTTGGTGTGACATTCAATGATAATTAATTTATACAGACAACACAGACAATAGTAAGCATAGCTGGGCACTTTATAAGAAGATCACCAACAGGTTCACACAGAAGATCTTAACTGAATATTGTTCTATGTATGTGTATTATAGGGAGAAATAAACTAATAAACTAAACTAATGTAATACTAGCTTCTCTCCTGGGCAATTAACACAAACACATTTTCTCTGTATTTTCAGGTAATTTTCTTTTCAATATGTAAACAATTACTTACTGCACCATGGAAAATGTTCTATTTTCATAATGAAACTTGGGTACTGGGTCTTTGAATCGTAATGCATTCTTCAGTGCTTCTAGATCTTTCTGTAAACCTGCTTCCATTTTCTGAAATCTTTAAAAATACTGGAACATGTACAGAAACAACATGGACAAACATCTTTATGTACGCTACACACATGTAGAAATACAATCAAAGGGCAATAACTCAATGTAAAATCACCCAAGCTAAACATGCCAAGGGTATGCACAACTAGAGCTATCACTAAATGTGATTAATACCCCCAAAAGGATTGCTTTATAAACTGAAGAAGTTCTAGTAACAAAACCTTGCAAACAAACTAAAAAGAGATATTGTTCTGAGCAGTTCCTCTCATTGTGCTGACCATGTATGAAGTGTATGAACCAACTTGTAGTTTTGAAAAGCCCAGACAGGGAAAAGTAACAAAGGGCAAAACCCTGTAATTAGTCAAGATGGAGTTGGTTACTGTGCACGCACTCCCCTCACGTGCTGACCATTGTATGAAGTGTTGAATTCCAACCAGAAGTTTTCAAGTTGCCGGACAAGGAAAAAGTAACAAAGGGAAAACCTGTAATGAGTCAAGATGGGGTTATGGTTCCGTGCACGCACTTCCTCTAAAGTACTTGACCATTGTATGAGGTTGTACTGAATTCCAACTAGTAGTTTTCAAGTTATGCTTGGACAAGGAAAAGTAACAAAGGGCAATAACTCGGAAAACTCAAGATAGAGTTATAGTTCTTGTACACTGCACTTCCTCTGAGGTGCTTGATCATTGTATGAAGTTGTTTGAATTCCAACCAGTAGTTTTCAAGTTATGCTCCGGACAAGGAAAAGTAACAAAAGGGCAATAACTCAGTAAATACTCAAGATAGAGTATAGTTCTTGTCCTGCACTTCCTCTGAGGTGCTGATCATTGTTGAAGTGTATTGAATTCCAACCAGTAGTTTTCAAGTTAGCTCCGGACAAGGAAAAGTAACAAAGGGCAAAACTCTGTAATTAGTCAAGATGGAGTTTAGTTCTGTGCCTGCACTTCCTCTCAATGTGCTTGACCATTGTATGAAGTGTATTGAATTCCAACTAGTAGTTTTCAAGTTAGCTCCGGACAAGGAAAAGTAACAAAGGGCAATAACTCTGAATAGTCAAGATGGAGTTATAGTTCTTGTGCACTGCACTTCCTCTGAAGTGCTTGACCATTGTATGAAGTGTATTGAATTCCAACTAGTAGTTTTCAAGTTATGCTCCGGACAAGGAAAATGCAACAGACCGCCCGACCGACCGACCGACCGACCAACCACCGGGTGACTCCTATATACCCCCCTAAACTTCGTTTTGGGGGTATAACTAGGCATGGTACTAAACACTTCTGTAAAGTTATATTTAATTCCAACCAGGCCAGGCGAGAAATCACCCCTACAAGTTTGGTCTACAGGTGGAATAGATGGACAGATGTACAAGCAGGAGTCCAATATAGCCCCAATACACTTAGTATCTGGGGGTATAAAAACATATACAGAAATGTAATCCCCTATTCATTGTTTTGTACCCATTCTTGCTTCTTCATAAACTGTGGACATTATCAGAAAGAAGTATGAAGGTGTACTGGGATTTTCAATAGTTACCTGCTTTCAATTTTTGCTCAAATTGTGACAACTAAACAGTGCTGCAGTTCCAAGACATTATTATCATAAGATGGTCACAGAGTGTTTGAAATGCTACCAAGATCTTTAACTACGTAAGTAACTTGCATAAAGTGTTGGTGAAAGTTTAAATAATGGGAAAATACAACAGTTTTTTTTTAATTTTTCCTGGGTAGCAGGCCTGGCAAAGACTCAATAAGCTTCCAGATTTGCTTGTTTATACACTTTGTATACACACACAATGAAAACAACTGGATCATAATTACTAAGATACATCATGACACTTAAATAGTATACAAATATACATACAAAGGAAAATCTTACTTGTTAGCACTCATTACGTCTCCTAATTTTGAAAAGTGTGAACCGTTTGCTGTACATGTCTGAAATTCAACAGTACAAGAATAAAATTTAAAAGTTCAACAGGAACATGTAGGAAAGCAACATCTGACAGAATTAGCAACAGTTTGAAGATATCAATTAATGATGAAGTCATTACTAATCTCATTAATACTTCTGACAATTTTCATAATTAACTATATTCACAATAACAGAAAGAGGACATCTTCATCTGACAGTTTTTGTGATACTATTTCCTGTTCTTCAGATACCTACCCTAATTTGTGAGATAAGATCCTGCTTCAATTTTTCAAAGACTTCCTCCCTGTCACCAGATAGTTCACAATCTTCTCTGGACACCATTACAAAACTAGGATTGTCATCTTCAGTGTCTAGTGAAGGTGGTACCTACAGTCGTAAGGTTTAGACTATTAGTTGTCAATTTTTTATGGCTTCTTTTATGACTGCACAAAATTTCTATTTCCATTTTCTTTGACACTCTTCTAAATGTGACTATTTTGTGGAGTCACCTTAGTGCAGAGGTAGTGTGTTTGACTCTGGATCATTGGTCCTGGGTTTGATCTCTACCAGTACCATGGTGGTAATGTACTTGGGCAAGACACATTGCATGTCATTCTACTCTGTCTCTCTCTCTGTGTCTCTCTGTGTGTGTCTCTCTCTCTGTCTCTCTCTCTGTGTGTCTCTCTCTGTCTCTCTCTCTGTCTGTGTCTCTCTCTCTGTCTCTGTCTGTCCGTCTGTCTCTCTCTGTCTCTCTCTCTGTCTGTCTCTCTCTCTGTGTGTCTCTCTCTCTATGTCTCTCTGTCTCTCTCTCTGTCTCTGTCTGTCTCTCTGTCTGTCTCTGTCTGTCTCTCCGTCTGTCTCTGTCTCTGTCTGTCTCTCTCTGTCTGTCTCTCTCTCATTACACGGTACAGTCCATCTGGTATGAGCTGTGTGCGCAATTTACCTAAGTTGTAAGAACTGCCTCACAATCGAGAATAAATAAATTAGTACAGATCTTCTAAAATCCTTCTTTTCACTTGTTTCATAAAAAAAACTAATTTTGAGGACTTTTCAAGGTACAATCAATGATATTTACTTGATTAAGCAGCATATTAAGAATACTTGTAAGAAATGAAGTTTTTTAAAACAATGTCGAAACTTCTGTTAACAGTAAGACTAAAAATATTTAGCAGATGAAATTTAATCAGTAGGCCTCAAAACATTTTTCATTGTATAGAAAGGCTCCTGGGCGGAGGCATGTTGTTTTAGCGCCCTCAGTCAGTCACAAAATATTGTGCATGGCTTATCTAATGATTTATAGCTGAAACTGCATTTTATGAAAGCTTGCATAATAACATACATACTTAGTGGTAGTTATCAGCATATGCATTGTAATGAAACATAGACTAAGAATGAACAGTACTAGACACATACCGTCTGCAAGAAACGGCCATATTTCTTTAAAACTCATGTACATAGCAGGGTTTAAACCCAAGCTCAAGTGATAACTGCCTTAGACTTCCTGCGCTTTTGAAAGCAGAAATGAAAGGTAGTGTGAAACACTACAAACACGAACAGTGACTCTTATTGGTGAAATGGGTCATTATTGCTACCAGAAAATTTTGTAAGTGTGGTTATGTTGCTTTTGAAAAAGGCTTTTGAATTGAAAACAACACATATTTGCCTCATATTACTGGTTTATTTAGTAATGTAGCTACCTTGATTGGTCTGACTAAATGAAGTGACTCATAGCATGGGATTTTCAAATTCAGATTGCAGGAATTAAAACTAGAGCTATCACTAAATGTGATTAATACCCCCAAAAGACTGCTTTATAAACTGAGGAAGTTCGTAGTAACAGAATACCTTGCAAAAAAAACTAGAATACCTTGCAAAAAAAAACTAAAATAGAGATATTGTTCTTGGCAATAACTCTGTAATTAGTCAAGATAGAGTTATGGTTCTTATACATTGCACTTCCTCTCATTGTGCTAGACCATTGTTTGAAGTTGTATTGCATTCCAACCAGTAGTTTTCAAGTTATGCTCTGCGACAAGGAAAAGTAAAAATGGGCAATAACTCTGTAA
Organism: Saxidomus purpurata; assembly: GCA_022818135.1. Classification (NCBI taxonomy): domain Eukaryota; kingdom Metazoa; phylum Mollusca; class Bivalvia; order Venerida; family Veneridae; genus Saxidomus; species Saxidomus purpurata. The sequence goes on along the minus strand of JAFMSR010000005.1, from coordinate 49,622,603 downwards.
ATACTCAAGATAGAGTTATGGTTCTTGCACACTGCACTGCCTCTCATTGTGCTAGACCATTGTATGAAGTTGTATTGAATTCCAACCAGAAGTTTTCTAGTAATGCTCCGGACAAGGAAAAGTAACAAAGGGCAATCACTCTGTAATGAGTCAAGATAGAGTTATGGTTCTTGTGCACTGCACTTCCTCTCAATGTGCTTGACCATTGTATGAAGTTGTATTGAATTTCAACTAGTAGCTTTCAAGTTGTGCTCCAAACAAGGAAAATGCAACAGACCGCCTGACCGACCGACCGACCACAAGCCCGACCGACCACGGGGCAACTCCTATATACCCCCCAAACTTCGTTTTGGGGGGATAAAAATACTCAAATTCACTGACCTGTGTAAGGTCTACAGGCAGTCCACTTTCAGATGCTTCTATCATTGGTTCAAAACCCTGAAATATAAAAATATACAACACTTGTAATCTTTATTTTAGTAATAACAGTCATGAATAGAATGAGTTACCATATACATTTTTTCTACTGCATATCAATGGTTTCAGTCCAGTCAATAATTTTCAAGTCTGCAAAATTTTCAACTGTTAACCAAACTTCAAATTTTGTTAGATGTAGCAACACTCAGCTTTCATGAAAGTGTAATAACTAGAACTATCACTGAAGGTGTTGAATACCCCCTGAACACCCCACTGACACAGTATATAAAGTTTATGTGACATTTGATACTTTAATTATTGGACCTGCACAACTTAAGGCATGGTACTTATCACTTCTGAGAAATATCATGAAATTGTGACCAGGGATTTTGGAGATTAATAAGAGTGCACAAGACTTTATTATGTCGAGCCCCTGTGACTTTGACCTAGTGACCCGAAGCATGGACCATGCACAACTAGGCATGGTACTTAAAGCGACTGCACTCCAAATTCTTAGTAAATTTTAATTTTTTGGTAAAATCAATATATATTCAATTTGTCAACATCAAGATTATTTTCTTTGTGTAAGAGCTCAAAATAAAGGTAGGAAAAAAATATTTACCCGAGCCAGGTTTTGAACTCGGATCTTTGCGCTTACAAAAAATTTACTGGGGCTTAACCTACTACACTACGGAGTCAGCTGATTTGATGCGAGTTAAAAATATTGATATACCAAAGAGCCCACCCCGTTAGTCACGGGGTGATATTTTCTACAATAAAAGTAAGCAAAACAACACATTTTAATGTTTCTTTTGTTAGAAAACTTGTCACGTTATCATAATACAATGCCCTGATACAGTAATGACAATTGTTTTCTTGAAATTGAAAATTTTCTTTTTTTATCGTAACTTGTCCATCTGGAGTGCAGTCGCTTTAAACCTTCTTTCAAATATCATTAAATTGTGACCAGAGGGTTTTGGAGATTGAAAGCGCACAAGTTTTTACTATCTTGAGCACCTATCAAATATGACCTTGACATACAAAATTTGGAGGCAACACGACCATTTTGTCATAAGCAATGCAATTTGAAAGTTTGATGAAGAATTCTTAAGAAATGGCAAAGTTAAAGCCAACATTAAGTTTTCGTGACAAAAATTAAGCACAATGATTCCAGTATGTCCTCCTTACAACTTTGTTGTGAGAGGAAATTGGTCATGACCAAAATGCACTTTGGACAGTCATTGTTAAGCATTTGAGCAGACAAGCTTATTGTAGTAAAAGCCCCTGTGATCTTGACATTTGACACAGTCACCTAAACAAGGGGTCATCTACTAGTCATAACCAACTTCAATACCAAATATGATGACTAATAACCACCATGTCAAATATGTCTTAAGTTATTGGGCGGACAAGCTTTTTGAAGTCCTTGACCTTTGACCCGGTGACCTCAAAATCAATAGGGGTCATCTACTAGTCATGACTAACCTCCATGCCAAATATGAAGACTGTGGGTCAAAGGAATCTTAAGTTATTGGGCGGACAAGCTTTTTGAAGTCAAGGCCCCTGTGACCTTGACCTTTGACCCGGTGACCTCAAAATCAATAGGGGTCATCTACTAGTCATGACTAACCTCCATGCCAAATATGAAGACTGTGGGTCAAAGGAATCTTAAGTTATTGGGCGGACAAGGAAAAACCGCCGGACGGCCGGACGGGGAGACGTTCGGACTTCGGACGGCCGGACGGACAAGCTGATTCCAGTATACCCCCCTTACAACTTCGTTGTGCGGGGGTATAAAAACACAATGTAATGTTATATACTGTATCAAACAGAAAAATTGCAAGGAGAAAAACACAACTGTGTCAGTAAAGTTCTTGTGTTGCATGCTTTCATGATAAAAATGACACCACTAAAGTCTGGCCTCTATGGCACTTAAGCGAGAATGTGCAAGTTTTAGGTCAATATTTCATTACCAATGATATTGTCTGTATGGCTAGAAAGAATGTTACAAGACCTTTCAAAATCCTTGGTGCAATGAGATAAAATTCAGCATCCAAACCTGACAATACTGTGTAAGAACACAGACAATATTGTTGAGTATGTACAAACCTTAGCCATCCTGAGATACTGTTTAGCTAGTGCTATATCATTGTTCTTCTTGGCATTTATAGCAGCTGTTCTGTATTCTTGCATTCTCTCCTTCAAAAACTGCGTCTGCTGATCCACTCTCAGTGACTGTGTTCTCTTCATAACTGAAATTTTTATATGATAATTTTTTTCATCGATTCTGTAACAGTCTAAATGCATTGGAGGAAATTCTGCAGTAAATTCTTTGGTAAAAAAATTGTGATATACATTTCATTAAAATTTACATGGTTTAGATACCTTAAACACTTACATAATAGTGAAATAATTTATGTCTTCATTCTCATTTTCAATTACATGTATGATTATGTTTTCTTTTCACAATTTACATTTTTTTTTAATACAGTCAAACTTGTATTAAGAGACCTCCCAAGGGAAAGGGCAAAAGCGGCCGCTTAATAAAATGGTCTCTTCTTAATACACCAGCAAGAACGACAACTGTTACCCATAACAATTTTACTTATGTCATGTGGTAATTTTCCAAAAATAGCAAAAAGTTTTAACATGAAAGTACCTAAAGTTGATAAATACAACCTGCGGACATAAGGATGGACACTAATCCTTATGAAATTTGACACATCCGTGTCTAATTGGGACATTAAATGCAACTTTAAAGCACTCAATTTCCATAGAAATGATCTCTTTGCACATAACTGGTCGCCTAATACAAACAAAAGACCGATTATGGGTTGGTATATACTCGGGCTGCTGGTCGCGTTAGACAAAAGTCGCTTAAATGGAATAACAAAACAGAGTGAAAACTGTCGGGGGATTCAAAGTGAAACTGTTCAAGCCGTAAAGTACAAATTCAAAGGGGGGCTTACCTGGCTAAGCCACCTGGTCGCATGGGCAAGTTTGACTGTATTAATTATTGCAAGAACTTGCAATATGACTCTTCTTCTAGTTATATTATGTATACTGATGCTTACTTATAAATATGTTTAAACTAGCAATCGAGAATAAATAAATTAAAAAAATAAAAAATAAAAATAAAAAAAAATGATAAAAAAACTAGCGGTAATGAATGTCTCAATTTCCTTGTTTCTTAAGTAAGAAGTAAGAAGTCATGACCATTTTATTTCAGAAAAACTTTTAATCAACACTATCATAATTAACATTTAAAATATCCCTGTTGCTAGAGTGTAAATATTCAACCATAACAGAGCCAATATCAAATCACTCATTTAATAAAATATATTTAAGACTTTCAAGAACATTTCCATCTACAGCAAAAATACAATTACCCAAAAATAAAATCATTAAACCTTCTTGCTGAAAAGGGCAGCTATAAATGATGACAAAAATACTGCTTTAAATATGTTTATAACCAACAATCAAACTCACACACAATTCTATTATTTTAACTGTGAACAAAGTACACATTTGAGCTTCCAAGCATTGTTTCTCATGAATGCAGACCAAACATTGTTTCTCATGAATGCAGACCACATATTGTTCCTCATGAATACAGACAACATGTACGCCTCCAAGCATTGCTTCTTACAAATTCAGGCCACATATGAGCCTCTAAGCATTGTTTCTCATGAACACAGTCAACATGTGTCCCTCAAGGCATTGCTTCTCTAGAACACAGTCTAAATGTGTGCCTTCAAGCATTGTTTGCATTGTTTCTTATGAACAGAGATCAGATGTGAGCCAAAAAGCATTATGAACACAGACTACATGTGAGCCTCCCCTACCTTATCTCTGCTATACTTTAACAACTTAAATGAAAATAAGCAATCCTAACAGCCTGTAACAACACTGCAAACACAATACAGAGAGTGGGAGAGAAAAGAGAGCACGATGAAAAAACAAGTATACAGTGACACTAAAATCTTTTAAGAAATCAATACACATTGTGTTGAGTAAAATATCAAATGATAGAAAAAAAGTGTATTCCGACAGTGCTATACAATATTTTACTGGAAAGTGCCCATCAAACAGTGCATTTTTTTTCTTTGAAATAGGTGGACATTATATCCTTAGATAATTATTATTCCTAAGACTCAACATTTCACTCGAATATTATGTCATGAGAAATGTACTGAAGACATTAAGTTTCATAACAGATTTTGGCTTCACTGAAAAAAAGTTTAGCCAGTGCTATTTTTTCCAAAGATGGCGATCTTTATTTTGGAGGAAACTTAATGTTCACTCCTTAAATTACTATTGCATTCTTTTAGTAAAATCAGCTGAACAGACATAGATAAAGAACTTGCCATGGCAAGGATTTTCCGGCTTATATTTGTTGTATTAACTTTAAGCCTCCAAGGACTAGAGGTTATGGTGTTAGCAATCCTGACAACCTGTGTTCCTTTACCAGTCAGGTCACCTGCAGTGTATTCTCAGGCAAAGACACCTGATGAGGCTACTAGGTGTAAATGGGAACCAAAACTGAAAACTACTGGCTCACTCTCTTTGATAAAAAGTTGGTTTGACCATGAATCATGCCTTGAAGGCATTTCATATTATACTTGAGACAACTTGGTTGGAAATTGAGCTAGAACCAATTAGCATCAGCCTAATAATGACTGCAACAACTGATTAAAACATACTGATCCTGAGTAGATGACACAAAAAGTATTACACAAGAATAGAACACTGACAACACCTAGAACTGCCCAGTGTTTGATACTTACATCTTTGCTTCTGTGTAGCTACAGTAAACAGTACATGTACAGTACATGTAGACAACATGCTGTCACTTGGGTTTAATATACAAAACAAGAGGGCCAAGATGGCCCTATATCACTCACCTTGGTACAAGTCCACTTGCTTGGTGGAAGATCACTAGATAATGTTATATACCAAATAAGTTTTCCTATATATGCCTTTGTAAAACAAATGATCCCCCCCGGCAAGGTCAATTTTGACCCCAGGGGCATAATTTGAACAAACTTTAAAGAGGTCTACTAGGCAATGCTACATGCCAAATATCTAAGCTCTAGGCCTTGTGGTTTCAGAGAAAAAGATTTTTAAAGTTTTTACTATATATTCCTATGCAAAACTAAGTGACCCCCAGGGCGGGAATTTTGACCCGGGGTCATAATTTGAACAATATTGGTAGAGGTCCACTAGCCAATGCTACATGCCAAATATCTAAGCTCTAGGCCTTGTGGTTTCAGAGAAGAAGATTTTTAAAGTTTTTACTATATAAGCCTATGTAAAACTAAGTGACCCCCGTGCGTGGTCAATTTTGATCCCGGGCTCATAATTTGAACAATCTTGGTAGAGGTCCACTAGCCAATGCTACATGCCAAATATCTAAGCTCTAGGCCTTGTGGTTTCAGAGAAGAAGATTTTTTAAGTTTTTCCTATATATTCCTTAGCAAAACTAAGTGACCCCAGGCGGGGTCAATTTTGACCCAGGGCTCATAATTTGAACAATATTGGTAGAGGTCCACTAGCCAATGCTACATGCCAAATATTTAAGCTCTAGGCCTTGTGGTTTCAGAGAGGAAGATATTTTAAGTTTTTCCTATATATTCCTATGCAAAACTAGTGACCCCCGGTGGGGTCAATTTTGACCGGCGGGTCATAATTCGAACAATCTTGGTAGAGGTCTACTAGACAATGCTACATGCCAAATATCTTAGCTCTATGCCTTGTGGTTTCAGAGAAGAAGATTTTTAAAGTTTTCCCTATATATTCCCATGCAAAAACTAAGGGCCCACCCACGCGGGTACAATTTTGACCCGGGGGTCATAATTTGAACAATCTTGGTAGAGGTCCACTAGACAATGCTACATGCCAAATATCTAAGCTCTAGGCCTTGTGGTTTCAGAGAAGAAGATTTTTAAAGTTTTTCCTATTTGTTGCCATAGCAACCAGAGTTCTGCATGGAATGGAATTCTTTGAACAATTTTGGTAGAGCTTCATGCAAGGAACATTCCTGCATAGTTTTATCAACATTGGCCTAGAGGTTTCAGAGGAGATGTCATTTGAATCAAAATGTTGACAGACGACGGACAATCATCGATCAGAAAAGCTCACCCTGGCGTAGCCAGGTGAGCTAAAAAGACCAAGTGCACCATAAATTTCCAATGTACAAGAACTTGTACCTTCAGAAAATGATATACATGTATAATTACTCTGTTAAATTGTGGACTATAAAACATTTGAAAGCAGTATGAAATTTTATTTACAACTACTTTATAATTTTGAGTTCCCACTTAGAAGTGAAATCTGTATGTACTGGATAACAGGAGGGCTAAGCTGACGGTGGTTATTAAGTGGGTATGCTGCTGCAAGCAATTAGAACAACAGCTCATAAATATCATCCACTTACAATGGACAGTTATTATCTACCAACTGTAAAATAATGTTTGATGATCATCGGCAAAAATCCTTTCTTTTTACTTAGCAGAAGCTATGTCTAGTCAACAAATCAATCATAATATCTTACACAAGCTACACTCTCTATTGTGTTATAAGCACTCCAAGAAAACAAACCTTTCTATTCTTTCAGGCAAACAAGTTTGAAAAAAACAACTTACCTTTCTGGCTAGCTTGAGCATTCTGTGCTTGTTTCCCTGGCAGCACTTGCCCTTGAGCCGGACCTGGTGACCTCTGGGGTTGTGGTGACCTCTGGGGCTGTGGTGACCTCTGTGTTGGTTGTGAAGAACCCTGCTGACCCCTGCCAGCAGGGGCCTGTAGGGAGTCACGGCTCAAACTGGGACTAGGGGCTGGTTTTGGTTGAGTTGCTGGGGTAGTAGGGATTGGGGCAAATCCTAAAACATACAATATAAAGTTAACCATTTTTCTAAACAAAATTTATGCACACCATGTAATAAGACTTTCAGAATCAATGAAATAAAGTTGTATCATATTTGTGATCTTTATTATTTGGAGACTGCCATCCTGGTCAGTAAAAAAGTTACATGTTTAAATTTTAAGACACATGTTCATGTATAATAATACAAGAAGTTCTAGGAAATATCAGAGTATATGAACCAACCTGGAGGTGTGGGCAGTTCTTCAAAATCTACAGGTTTTCCTGCCTTGTAACATTTGATGGCATCTTGATATTGCTGGAAGTAACAGGTTAATATCAGTTTGTACAAAGTGAAGAACATTTGTATTTTATTTCTGCATCTACATGCTATCTGCATGTGTTATCATTTAATACATAGTAATAACTGCTACAAACTAGACATGTTTTTGAAAAAAAACGTGTGTCTCCCAAACCGAATAGCCATAGGGGAAATTTAATGCATAAGACACTGTTACCGCCAAAAGCAATAGGGCTTATCTATGTTTTAAGACCAATCATCACTTGAAGTTTGAAGACTGTGGTTCATATGGATCTCAAGTTATTGAGTGGAGCCCATTTGACAAGTTCGGGTCACTGTGACCTTGACCTTGACCTACAGACCCACAAAACAATAGGGACCATCTTCTCAGTGAGACCAATCATCCTATGAAGTTTGAAGACTGTGGATCATATGGATCTCAAGTTATTGAACGGAAACGTAGTGTGATTGCAACTGCAAAAACAGTATGTCTCCCCAAAGTCGGGAGGAGGGGGGAGACATAAATACACAGTGCTGCACAGGCTCTTAAAGCATTGTGCATGCCCTGTATATGGTAGCAAGTATATAACAGTAAAGTTTAATGCTGTTCTCAAGGCTTTTGTTCTTTCATTAATACTTTATGACCATAACTACTAAACTCTGCAACAATTGCTACTTTTTATACTGTATCTATTCTATCTTAAGAGATGGGAGTTCCTTATCTTACAGTCTGTACAATATCCATTTGCAGCTGTAAGGAAACTTACTTTAGTAATTCTACCCATTCTCCTCGATTTACTACTGTTACCCTCCTCTTTCGCTTGTTGCTCTGCGTTCTTGTATTTATCGAGTCTCTGCGTCAAGGCTTCCATGGCCGTCTTGGGAACATTGGGTGCTCCAAATATACTTCTCTCCTCTGTAAATAATTGTATGCAATGTGAAGTTACAACTTGCTTCAGGATCACAATAATATATTAACTTACTTCACAATATCATAAAACAAGAGGGCCAAGAATGCCCTATATCGCTCACCTTGGTACAAGTCCACTTGCCTGGTGGAAGATCACTAGATAATGTTATATACCAAATAGGTTTTCCTATATACGTCTATGTATGCCCCCCCCCCGGGCAAGGTCGATTTTGACCCAAGGGGCATAATTTGAACAAACTTTGAAGAGGTCTACTACACAATGCTACATGCCAAATATCTAAGCTCTAGGCCCTGTGGTTTCAGAGAAGAAGATTTATAAAGTTTTCCTATATAAGCCTATGTAAAAATAAGTGACCCCCGTGCGGGGTCAATTTTAATCAGGGGGTCATGATTTGAACAATCTTGGTAGAGGTCCACTAGCCAATGCTACATGCCAAATATTTAAGCTCTAGGCCTTGTGGTTTCAGACAAGAAGATTTTTAAAGTTTTTCCTATAAAAGCCTTTGCAAAACTAAGTGACCACCCCGTGGGTTCAATTTTGACCCGAGGGTCATAATTTGAACAATCTTGGTAGAGGTCCACTAGACAATGCTACATGCTAAATATCTAAGCTCTAGGCCCTGTGGTTTCAGAGAAGAAGATTTTTAAAGTTTTTCCTATATAAGCCTATGCAAAAACTAAGTGACCCCCCCGCGCGAGGTCAATTTTGACCCAGGGGTCATAATTTGAACAATCTTGGTAGAGGTCCACTAGACAATGCTACATGCCAAATATCTAAGCTCTAGGCCTTGTGGTTTCAGAGAAGATTTTTAAAGTTCTTCCTTTTGTTGCCATAGCAACCAGTGTTCTGCATGGAATTGAATTCTTTGAACAATTTTGGTAGAGCTTCATGCAAGGAACATTCCTGCATAGTTTTATCAACATTGGCCTAGTCGTTTCAGACATGTCATTTGAATCAAAATGTTGAAGGACGACGGACAATCATCAATCAGAAAAGCTCACCCTGGCATAGCCAGGTGAGCTAAAAAGTTTAAAATCTAACCAGCTTTGTGATATCTTAACTTACTTCAAAATAAATTACTTCAAAACCAATACAAGTTTAAACTTACTTCAAAATTTATCAACATTAAGACATCTTAACTAACTTCATAACCATAATAAAGAAATAACTCTCTAGATACAAGTCCCTAGTATGTTTTCTAACAATCAGATAAATGTTGCTTGTATATAAGCAGACAAATACAAAAGAGAATGTAGCTAATGCTTTACTAGCTATTTGTATTATCTTTACGAAATGAACAGAATGATACTGGCAGATAGAGTAAGTATCTAACTAAAATATCAACCAAAATTGTCTACACAGATTGAAGAGTCAACTTCAGTGCTTGTGTACTTGAATTACCTACCTTGCTAGATATATAAATTTTGCAACCAGTCCTAGCCAGGATCAATTTGCAAAGCCTGAAGATAGTCAACTGTTCCACTATTCAAGTAATTAATTTTCATAAATCATCCGAATGGATAATTATAATGACTGGCCAGGTCAACTTTAGAAATTCAGGAATGTTAGGATCAAAGAAGTGCCTACCTTCTTCAGTTGGTGGTGGAGGCACGTAAGTTGGTTGTGTAGCCTCATCTCTCCCTTGCTGAAGGGACTCCTGTATGGGCCTGGTCCCAGATGGACCCGCCACAGCTTCAACATGTGTCTTTGGGGTTGAACCTATCACAGAATTGTGTACATTTATAAACTGTTTTACAATCTATTACTAACAGCCAATTTTGATGTAAAATTCTCACAGAAGCACAGAATGAGAGAAATATTTAAGGTATAATTTTGCTTGACATCTGCACCAGACACATCCTGTTCAATACAGTTGGATAAGAAAACAACATGTTGATAGACATTCTTAGCTTGTACCTTATAACTTTGTTAAAGTCATACTTTTAAGATCTTCACTATAAAGCTTCAGATGTGACAATGTTAAAGTCATACTTTTAAGATCTTCGCTATAAAGCTTCAGATGTGACAACATAATTCCTTGAAACAAACTACGTTATTTGTGAGATTGTCTGTATCTGCGTACCTGACTGTGAAGGAGGTGGAGGCATCTGTGACAGGTCCACTGGTTGACCTGAATCTAGTGCATGTATCACATTATCAAATTGCTGAAACAGAAGAAACATTACTATTTGTTAAAGCTTTACAGAAAAAGAACATGTACTTAATTACAGCTCCAGTAAGGTACTTCACCTTTCAGTAGGAATAATGGCAGCATTTCCCTCAACTCTTATGCAATATTCCATACAGTATATGAAATACTTAGTTGACACTAGCCATGAAGAATCAGACTGAGGAAAATGTAGCTTACAACATGCTATTTTCGGATCAATTAAGAAACTTGCAGTATTTACATGTATATGTCTGGTAGTGTTTGGGACCTGACAGCATTAGCACAGAGTTATCATTGCATAACAAGAGTTGTCCATAAAACAGCAACCTAGACTAGTCTAATTCTTCATCCTGAGTGTAGCACTTGGCATGTCAAACTTCAATGAGAAAGGCTAGCACCAGCTTTAATTTTGTTACAAGTCATGAAACAGTTCCGGATTTTGATGCTATTACTTAGTTTACCAATTCTTTAATACGATACTGTTAATTGGCTAATTTTTGCCTGACAAAAATTTCGTGATTTGTGAGCAGACATACTTATTCGCAAATTTTAAATTCGCAAGGAGAATTCTCCAATAGTAAATCTGTGTGAAATTAATCTTTCACAAGATTTATAAATTAGCGAAGTGGGAAATTTGGGAAATTAACAAAAATTAAGATCATCATGAATATTACTTAATTTACAGTATTCCAGGGAGACTGACCTATAGTCTATTTAACAGATACAAAACTGATGTGCAGATTCTTATATTGTAGGTACAACTGGCACTTTTCATTTATGTAAGACTGCTTAATTTCTTTTTTAACATTGCGATGGTCACTTTAAAAGGTAATATATCATTTGCAAGAATTCGTCAGCATTGTTATACAGACTGTTAGAATGAGCAGTGACAAATAAACTCAGATCTCGGTCCCTTACTTTTGATATTTTCACAAAGTTCCTGGCAGTTGCCATATCTCCACTATGTTTGGCTGCCAATGCTGCCTTCTTGTACTGGTCTCGTCTCTCCACCAGCATCTTGTGATCATTGGATTCTGCTAAAACACACGAGCATTAAGCTATATACATGATGATAAAATCCTTGTATCAGCAATTTTATAATGGACTTAAGTAATCCAACCTTCGTACTTAAGTAATCCAACCTTCGTACTTCAGTAATCCAACCTTCGTACTTAAGTAATCCAACCTTCGTACTTAAGTAATCCAACCTTTGTACTTAAGTAATCCGACCTTCGTACTTAAGTAATCCAACCTTCGTACTTAAGTAATCCAACCTTCGTACTTCAGTAATCCAACCTTCGTACTTAAGTAATCCAAGTACATGTACTTTCTTTTCAGTAACAATGGCACTGTCAGTGTTTCGACTGCAGAAAACAGTCTACACACCTTTCTCAACATTGTTTTGAACTTAAAAATATATTAATAGTCATCCATAGGTATTGTCTATAATTATATAACATTTAACTGACCAATGTAAATCATGTCAGAGTTTGCTATCCAATCTGGCAACACCTTACTGTTTTCATAATAACCGACTAAGAACTAATCTTTGTGTATCACATGGAAACACTGACTTATCAAAATGAAAGCAGCCAAATTCTAAAAAAAAGTGCCAGTTCATACATGAGGACTCAGAAAGTTTGAGTTTGACTAGAATATAGGGCTTGACTAACATGTAAGTGTGGTCTCACAATCTAGGGTTGGGGTGACATATAAAACTGTTTAAAGGCTGGATCCATGATTACCTTGTGAAGCGGTACCGGATGTACTTGGTTCCTGAGGTGGTGCTGGTGCCATTTTTCTAGGAGCAGGTGCTGGTTTGGGCACCTCGTCTATAGTGGGTTTAAACATTGGTACAGGCTCTGGAGCTGGAGCAGGGGGAGGAGGCTGGGCACGTTTTGCTGCAGATACAGCAACCTGTGGGGGTATATCACCTTCATCTATAGCTTTTCCTTGCTTTGCCTTTTTCAATAAATCTTGAATGGTCTGAAATATGAGGCATATGTCAAAATCAGTTTTATATACAAAACGTATTTGTATCATTTTGAGTTTTCAATGTGAAACTTGCAAGTTCATATTTTGTAGGTACCTGACCTAACAATGAAATATGTGCTCTTTTATCTCTCTACTCAAATACATATTAGAATGTGTCACTTTTCATTCAAACAAGACACTTCAGATTACTTAAACAATAAATTCAATTTTAAATCTTGTCAAGGTACTTTATCAGTTGTTAAAAAGTCAGGATTTTTCTGATTTTACAAAAAACACATTCATCCTATGATTATATTTATGCTTAAATTCAGCAAGAACACTGTCCTGTCAGTGAATGACTTGATGTGAAAGACAATATGTTAACACTTCAAGTTCCAATGAATACAATGAGTTAAGGTCCTGTCACATCAAAGACATCAGAAATGATTAATGACAACTCTGTTGATCTATGCTCAGTATTTCTTAAAAGGAAGATAAAAAGTTATGTACTTGTTACGTACAAAAAGAGCTATGTAACTTGAGTTCTCTGTTATAATGTACAGTTAAACTTTTTTCGCTCGAACTTCATTCGCTCGAATACAACTGATGGCTCAAACTCTGCTGATGTTTCTGGCAAAATCTCTATATATATCATATTGTTCCACCTCTGAAACCTCGAACCCCGATGACTCGATCCTGTCTAGCGGTCCCTTCAGATCAATTTTATTGTCATTTACATCCTTTTGCTCGAACAATAAAAGGTATCAGTCTCAATGATCGGGCAGACAATTGTACTTTTGGTCAGATGTTTAATAGACCGGCATTGTTAAATGATGCATGTTTTTAACACCTCAGTAAATGAGCAATAAAAGGTCATCTAAATTTCTTTTACAATGTTGATAAATATTAGAAGTAGATTGGCATAAATTTAAGTTTTTTTCACAAAAATGGCTATAATATTAAATGAGTGACAGACTTTTCAGAAAGGCATGTTGCCATTACAAACATGAAGAAAATTAGTGCAAGTTATGTGGTAGAGATTTTATTAGTTTGACTTCTAACTAAAATTGGAAATAGTGAATAAAGTTTTTGTTTTATGAGCTTTCCAACGATATAAAACGTCTTTCGTTTTAAGAAAGTCAGGTATGCCGGTATCAGAAATAAGCTTTTAGACCCACCCGCTAAGAGCTCTTCAAAAAGGAGGTAGTCGAAACAAATGCAATAATTTAACTGAATTTCATCTATTTAACCATTTTTTAATGCTGGGACAAATTGTCAGAGGTTCAACCTTGGTGTAAAATAAGTACTCATTCAGGGAAACATGGTTTAAAATGCGTATCAAGTTTCTACATTATAACAACCCATGAATGGCAGACTTCGATGGCTCGAACTACCGATCCCTCGAACTAACATCAATGGTCCCTTCGAGATCAAGCGAACAAAGTTTAACTGTATTTCTATAACAATTTATCTTTAGATGCTAGTGTATTGTTATTTAAAAGTTAACATGATATACCTTTATTCCTCTATCAGCCCTTCTCTGCTTTGATGTATCTGAAGCAGATTTGGCTGCCTCCACGGCATCCCGGTAGTTCTGTAACCTGTCCTCGAGCAGTGAGACCATGCCTGTACCACTACCAGATGATGACTCGGGACTGGGAGGCTCTGGTTCAGCATCATCTGTACCATCTCCTTCTAATTCTTGCAGTTCACCCTATCAACATTATTCATAACAGCTTTAAATACATAAGCCTAAGCATTAAACTATCATGCATAAACCAAAATGATTTGCAACTGAGTCAATAAAAACCAACCTCTGGTTTCTGCATTCAGCAAGAAACCATATAGACTTTTTATTACCATTGTTAAAGGATTTCCCATACCAGTAAGTACTACCCAATCTGTATGACAAACTGGTTTTTGTGAAGCAAAACTCTTGTATTAATAACTAGTATGTTAACCCCTGACATTTTGAAGTTGAATGTGTTTTATACTACATGTATATTCATACACTATAAACTAAAAGTATTGAACAGTAAATTACAGTTTGCAAATTTGATGAAAACAAGTACATGTAGAGCTAAAATTTGAGTGTACAAACAAGTTACAAATTTGTCCAACTGCATTACAAATTTGACTGCATCAGCAAGTTACAGACTTAGGGACCTAGAAAGACAACAGAAACCTTAGTGTGTAGTGAACTCGATATAGAACAAACTCCTCCCCCCCACCCCCTGATATCCAGAGTATGTTATATCCATGTAGCATTTTCATATTAAATAAAGGGCAAAACATCACGCTCAAAAATGTGTTCTTTATATACAGAATTTCCTTATATCTAAAGTTTACTGCATATAGTGCAGCTCAGAAACCTTACTGTATATAGTCAAAGCACAGACACTTTATTGTATTATAGTGATATACAGCCAAGAACTTTTTGAGTACTATTATTATGAAATACAGCACAGAAGCCTAAACATAATTGTGAAATACAGCACAGAAACCTAAGTGTAACTGTGAAATACTTGGTGCAAAATGTATTATAATGATATACAGTCAAGAAATTTTAGTGCATTATAGTGAAATAAATACCAGTAGCTCCGGGTCTTCTGGGTCTGACACGTCCTCATCATCAAAATCTTGCATGCTTTCTGCAATCATCTGATCAAATGCTGAAGCACTCACTGGTCCTAAAATATAAAAAAATCAAATTAGTTTAAAACAAAAACAAAAGGACCAACATGCACAATATCGCTCACATGAGTGCCAGTGCACTTACCTAAGGAAGTCACTATTTGCTAAAGAAGTAACTGGTCAATAAAGGTCACCAGTTGCCCAGGACAGTCAATTGTTGCTAAGAAAGTCAGTGGTGGCAAGAGGATGCTAAAGAATGTTAAGGAATTTACTGGTTGTTAGGGGAACTCACTGGTTGCTTAGGGACAAAGTTGTTGTTAAAGAAATCAATGGTTGCTATGGAATTTATTTGTTCCTTGGGAAATCCACTGGTTGCTTAGGAAGTCACTGGTTAATAAGAGAAGCCACTGGTTACTAAGGTCACTGGTTGCTAGGGGAACTCACTGCTTGTTAGGGGAATAAGCTGTTTCTAAAGAAAGTCACTGGTTGCTAAGGAAGTCATTGGTTGCTTAGGAAGTCAGTGGTTGCTAGGTATGTCACTGGTTGCTATAGGCTCATTGAAAGCTTGGTTTTCCGTATCACTCTATATACAGCAAAGGGACACAAAGGGTGTGGTCAGTTATAGCTCAGTGGTTAGGGCTTTCCCCTCCAGAAATGGGAAGTCCTGGGTTCGAATCACAGCCCAAGCAGGTGTGTCCTTAGGCAAGGACACTGTGCAAGGCAACTGATGCCACACATGCCTCAGTCCACTCAGCTGTAAATGGGTAGAAGCCATAAAATAAACTTGCTGCCTCTCGCGCGAGCATGATGACATCTGTAATCAGTGTTCGAGATTGATTCAATAAGCTACAGAGCTTTCTTCTTAATCGAACTAAAATTAATTTGTATTAACTAAAGAAAAATCACACTGGGATAGGACCCCTTTTCCAAAAACTCACCTCACCGGAGCAAAAAACCTCAAGTGACCTGTAATTATAATATGCACAACTACACTTCTTACTGTTGCTTCAGGCCATGTTTCATGAAAATAAAATAATAGGTTTGGAAGAAGTAGAGCATATAAGATTTCTATCGACAAGCTCCTGTGAGTTCGACCATATGATGATTCAATTTGTAATATCCATTCTAGCATAAAATGTGCTGTTTTTGCCTATTTTGCCAGTGTTTTAACAGGAGATAAAACGTGTGTTAACGGGGAGATTCACGCGCCGTTATAACCCGTTTTCATTTATGCCAGTACAGGGCCATTGTAAACAATGGACCTGTCTCCCAAGTCTTACATCATGTCGGCGTAAACAGTGCCGGGCTTAAAAACCGCTGGTGGCGTCATAAATATGGCGTAAACAACACGGACGTTGTCCCGGCATTATTGAACGCCGTTTTAATAAGAAGCGTTTCATTTTTATTTTTAAGATTTTTTATGCTATCTATGCTAGAATAGCGCTTACGCACGTTTTTTCGTGTGATAACACCTGCAGAAACCCTCGGGATATGTTGGTGCCCTCGCCCTAACGGGCTAACCAACCATCCCTCAGGATTCTGCAGATGTTATAACACGAAAAAACGTGCGTTAACCCTACATAACAAAACTTCACAATGATGCTTCCTGTTATTTTAGATGAAAATCGAACAAGGTTTTTGAAATGGAGAGCCAGACAAGACTTTCAATTTTCAGGCCCTTGGGACCTTGACCTTTTACTATACAATCCAAATTATAACATGTCCAACTAGACTAATGCTTTCATGAAAATCTAACTTATGGTGTAGGAGATGAAGAGCAGACAATATTTTCAACTTTCAGGCCACTGTGATCTTTGACCATGTGACTCTTAATTATGATATGCACTTAACTTCCTACCGATGTTTTCCAACAAGTTTATGAAAATCTAAAATGACAATCGAACAAAGCTTTCAATTTACAGGCACCTGTGACCTTGAACATTAACTATACGACCTAAATTACAAAATGCACAAATACACTTCATACTAGTGCTTTCCTAAAAGTCTGATGTAAATCCAACACGGGAGTTTGGAGATAAGAGCAGACGAGTTTTTTCACATTTCAGGCCCCCGTTTCCTTGACCTATGCACAACACTTCATACTGAAACTTTCCACCAAATTTGAATGAAAATCCAAGGGGTTTGATATGAAGAGTGGACAAGATTTTTTTCACAATTCAGGCCCATGCGACCATGACCATTGATTTTATGATCCCAAGTTACAATTGATTTTATGATCCCAAGTTACAATATGCACAACTAGACCTCAGAGAGGAGAGAGTTTCTAAATACACCTAGAGCTTTCTACTCAATCCATTATGCTGTTTGGTAATAGTATGTCTTATAGGTGATTTATCAATAAAATACATCATACATGTACGGATGCTCCCAACAGACATGGTGATCGATTACTGTCATGTGTAATCGATTATTAATCGATTACATGGGTCAATTTCATGTAATCAATTATTAATCGATTAAATTAATTTGGCTATGTAATCGAATACTTTCGATTACTTTGGCTAAATTTGTTTCCTATGTAACACTTTAATCCAGTCTGTCACAGAACATTATTAACAGAAAGATAACCTTTCTATAGGGGCAGATGTTGCCTGTATAACCAAGTATCTTTAAGCAAGTTTTGCAAGGATTGGGTAATTTTGCTCATTTTCCTGCCAGTAAGATAAAACATCTATATTTTC
This sequence comes from Saxidomus purpurata, assembly GCA_022818135.1. Lineage (NCBI taxonomy): Eukaryota > Metazoa > Mollusca > Bivalvia > Venerida > Veneridae > Saxidomus > Saxidomus purpurata. The sequence continues at coordinate 49,604,614 of JAFMSR010000005.1, read as the reverse complement.
AGCACACTGTTCTTTCAAGTATTGTGTAACTTTTAGTTTTACATTATCCCCTGATTTGGTGCGGATTCTCTTAGTCTTAGGCGTTATGAAATTGAGAAGTCCATTTCCATCAGTTCTAGACCTCTTCTCAACGACATAGCAACTTCATATTATACTCTGCATTTGGAAAACTTTTATGCACTACCAAAAATTTTACAATATCACAAAATACACTGAGCACATCTCCAATAACATTTCATGGAAATCTGACTTTACTGATATAAAGCCTTAGGGCTGATCATGGTTGAAAATCTAATAGTTCTTTTATTAGGACCTTGAAAAGAAGTGTATGAAATAATTGAAAGCATAATTATATAAATAAGGTGCGAACATTTTCTTTGTGATCTGTAACAGGCAGATGAATGCCACTATAAAACATTAGTTAAACTTGTTAATATTTCTATAGGAATATTTTCACAGTTTTTTATTTGTTTTGTTTTTTATTTTGTTTAAACAATATTTATTCCCAAATAAACATATATCCAAACATTGCCAAATATACATGCTACAAATTACTAATGTTACTTTAAATAAAAAAAATCAAAATAACAATGTAATCGAAAATGTAATCGATGATTACATCAAGTTTCAGGTCCGTAATCATTGTATTACAATTACAAGTAATAGAAAATGGTTCAATTACTGATTACTGTCGATTACTTGGCAAAATGTATTTGATTACAATCGATTACGATTACTGATTACGATTACACCATCCCTGGCTCCCAACTAAGTTTCATGAAAATCCAACAAAGGGGTTATCAGACAAGATTTTAAATTATCAGACCCTGTGACCTTTAACTATATGATCCCAAACTACAAATATACACAGCTTTACTTCATACTGATGCTTCCCACCAAGTTAAATATCAATCCAACAAGGGGTTTTGGAGATAAAGAGCAGTCAAGGTAAAGTGAACATACAGCAAGTGGAAAAACAACAAGAGCTGTCACATGACAGCACGCTCGACTATTCGAAAGCTTGTTGGTAAAATGGGGTTTTTGTCTAAGAACAGGAGTATTGTGTAATTGTCTATAAGAATTAAGGTCAAAGATATGAAACTTGTTCAAAGACCTTTGTAAATGTACATTGCATTCAAGGCCTTACTCTGGATTCTGCAAGCCAACTGGAGGGAGGATGGGGGGGATAATTTCAAAGAAATACATGACCTTGTATATTTGATCATGAATAATTTTGTAACTTTTCAAAATTGATATGTATAGAATTAAAAAAGCATGACCGCTTCATGCTGCATAATTATTCTATGACATTTCAAAAGAAAGCCATTTTGAGGATTTCCATTTTAGTCTGGAAAAACTGTGACAAAATTCTAAGTTAAAAAGGGCATAAATATGTCAAAAATCAAAAACATTGGTGAAGATGTTGACAGTAAATACGTTCGATAGTATTCTATCTTTAACAAAACATTCAAAGTTAAAAAGGGACACAAATCTATCAAAAATCAAAACAGAGTTATGGGGATTGTTTCCTCAGGTGTAGATGTTGATGGTAAACATATATTTTGAGTTTCAAGTCAATACCTTATATAGTATTCAAGATATTTGAATTTACAAAAAAAAATACCAAAACTTCTAAGTTAAAAAGGGGCATAAATCTGTCAAAAATCAAAACAGAGTTATGGGAATTGTTTCCTCAGGTGTATAATGTTGATGGTAGACACATACTTTGAATTTCAAGTCAATACCTTTGATAGTATTCAAGATATTTGAATTTACAAAAAAAAATACCAAAACTTCTAAGTTAAAAAGGGGCATAAATCTGTCAAAAATCAAAACAGAGTTATGGGAATTGTTTCCTCAGGTGTATATGTTGATGGTAGACACATACTTTGAGTTTCAAGTCAATACCTTCGATAGTATTCAAGATATTTGAATTTTAAAAAAAACTTTAACCAAAAATTCTAAGTTAAAAAGGGGCATAAATCTGTCAAAAATCAAAACAGAGTTATGGGGATTGTTTCCTCAGGTGTAGATGTTGATGGTAGACACATACTTTGAGTTTCAAGTCAATACCTTTGATAGTATTCAAGATATTTGAATTTATAAAAAACTTTAACCAAAAATTCTAAGTTAAAAAGGGGCATAAATCTGTCAAAAATCAAAACAGAGTTATGGGGATTGTTTCCTCAGGTGAAGATGTTGATGGTAGACACATACTTTGAGTTTCAAGTCAATACCTTTGATAGTATTCAAGATATTTGAATTTATAAAAAACTTTAACCAAAATTTCTAAGTTAAAAAGGGGCATAAATCTGTCAAAAATCAAAACAGAGTTATGGGGATTGTTTCCTCAGGTGAAGATGTTGATGGTAAACATATAGTTTGAGTTTCAAGTCAATACCTTTGATAGTATTCAAGATATTTGACTTTATGAAAAACTTTAACCAACGCAGACGCCGACGCCGACGCTGGGGCGAGTGCAATAGTCTCCTTATTCTTCGAATAGTCGAGCTAAAAATGCACACAATGTATGTCTGATGGAGGCAAACATTTTAATTAGCTCATAAATGATATAATGCTTATAATTCTCAATCTGTGACACTTCAAATGCTTCATGTGGCATGATTTAAAGAAGAGTAGATAAATGTTACTAGTAAGTAAATTAAACTTATCTTAAAGCGCATGCTAACACATCCCTATTATTAGTATTATAGGCTATGCCAGTGATTTACCTTTAGCTCTAGGTTTCTTGACTGGCTGCGGTTTACCCTGTAAAGCAAGTAACTCTGCCTCGAGATCTTCATCATTATCGACGTCTCCATACAGCTGAGCTTCAAAATCACCTAAGCCACCCATTCCCATCTACAAATAAAGAACTATAATGCATCCTGGTAAATATAAATGTATCACAATGCAATATCTTGAATACAATACAAGTGCTGATACACCTGCATAAATTTCATCTAATCATTATTACTATTATTTCTCAGCAAACTGGCACCCACATATGCACAGCTCTTATTCCTTTACTGCATGCAAGCAGGCTGCAGCTAGCAACTGTGTCAAGGCGGTATCTCGGGTTTATCATCTTTAGTTACAGCTGTAATTATTACTGTATGTCATACTTTTCGAGGTTCACATTAGTCTTTTTTCATTGCTGTCTATCATTTTGGCCTATTTAGACAGCTGTGAGATTCTAAACACGAGGGTCATGATGGCCCTATATCGGGGATTATGTCTGTATACCCGCTTACCTTAGTACCATTGCTCAAACATATAAGAAGTAAGTCAAACAGTTGTGTCAGCTCAGGACAATTTTGTAATCTGCTTGCAAAACTGAACAGTCAAAATTTCATTACTATAGCTTCGAAAGCAAAAAAGTAGGTCAAAAGGTCAAGATCAACGTACCTGGTGACCTAATTTGTGACAATATTTTACTGAGTTTTAATCTTGACCTAGACGTTCATCTAGACAAACAGTTTTACCAATTTTCAAGATGACTAGGTGTCAAATGTGGCCTCTAAAGATTTGAAGCAAATTTTATAAAGGTCCGTCCATGGGAGCATTTATGTTCGCTTGTATTCTTGGATGAGACCTTGGCATGTCTCCTACTGTGCCTATACCTAACAAAATGCGATTTTTGAAATAAATAAATTTAGTCCAAAAAGGAGAAATTATCCTGACATCAATTTCCAGTCAGTTTTAGCCAAAGAGTGAATTTGATTGGTTGCCAAAAAGTAGGTCAATCACAGTGACCAATGAAATATGTGAGTGTGATTGACCTAGTTTGGCCTCTACAGTGTTCACATGGGTTTTTTGTCATGATTGACCCGGTGCCCTAGTGTCTGACCAAACATCACTTAGTTTCACCATTGATCTAGAGTTAAAAAAATTCTGGTTAACTTTCATAATAATTGGGTATGAAATGTAGCTTCTAGAGTGTTCACAAGGTTTTACTATGCTTCAACCTTGATCCCATGTGACCCGGTTTCATACTTTACATAGAATTCCCTTAACAAATATTCTGACCCACTTTCATAATGATAATGTCCAAAATATGGCTTCAGGTTTTTCTATGATTTAACATTTTTGACCCTGTGTGACCCAGTTTTGAACCTCATTTAGAGCTTATCAAAACAAACATTCAGGCAATTTTCCAAGATAATTAGGTGTTTATTGTGTGGTCTATGCTGTTCACTTTTAAATATGACCTAGAAACTGTTGAGACAATTTAGAAAAATTCTTGTGGCATCTCAAGTCATTTCTTAAATATTTTTATAATGATCTGATTCATCAGTGGTCAAATGCGGCCTCTAGACTATCCATAAGGTTTTTCTATCAATTGACCTGATCACCTAGTTTTTGACTTCATCATCCATGTGACCCAGCTTTAACTTAAAACAATGACACTTTTAATTTGGCAGGAGTCTATATATTGCTAATTATGAAATATATAGACTTCTAACACCTTTATGGCCAAAATGGACAGCATCTTAACGTAAAAATAGCTAAAGGGGATATGGTAAGTTTCGGAACCCAAAAGTCATAACTTTTTATGGTTGTAGGCACAAGATAAAAAGGACAGCTTTGCACGACAAATATATCTTGACCCAATCAATTTGTAAATGTCTCGAAGTCAGTTGATGACTCAAAAATGAATCTCATCTTGACTAGATTTGATTTGTGAATTGTAAACAAATCTGAGTCATACAGCATGTACAGTGACATACATTAATCAGTCATACACAATTCTCAGCTTTGCACTTCCTAAGCTGATAAATTATATACATTCAGGAAGGTGATTCCTCAGCTTTCATCATCAGTGCCTATGCAGCTTTAATTTTAAAATGTACAAAAACCAAGAATAAAAGTGAAAGAAGACGATGGTCTACCATTAGTAACTATCAAATTGAATTTATAATTATTCTATGTTGTTAAAATAAAAATTTGAACAAGTTTGCCATACGAGTCTCAGTAAAGACCTAGTTTTCACCTTTCACAGAAAATAGAAATGAACGTGACCCAACAATCTGATTGGTTAACTGGTCAGTATGACATCAGGGCCAAGCCAAGATTAGTGATAACTAATACACAAATTTGTGCAGAACTAAATACATTGATTTTGCAGCTGGTTTCTAAAACCCGGAACGGAACGGAACGGAACGGAACAAAAATTGGAACAGTGGAAATGTAAGTTGGAACGGAACAAGATTGGAATGCAAGAATTACAAGAGAAGATTATATTTTATATTCCATTTGGAACAAATATTTAATCAGGACGATTATTTCTAGCAGAAAATCACTTTTAATTGTTTGATTTCTTATTAGAAATTAATCATAAACACCGTTCCAAGTTTCATTCCAACCCGTTCCGAATTACGTTCCAAATTTTATATTATATTCGGAACAAAAGTGGAGTTGGAACAAAACGTTACTAAAAATAGACTAAAATCTGGAACGGAAGTAGTTGTTTGTGTCTAAAAATAGAATTTATCTTGCACAAGCCATGCTATCTGTTGAAAACAATAAAACATTAGTTAGGAAGGATGCTCTTGGTGTATCGGAACTTATTACTTTGTTCCAATATGAGCACACAACATCTGAGATCCCTTTTAGACCGAAAGGAGGAGATCTTTTTATATATAAAAGTGCATCTGGGAAGAAAGAAGACTGGAAAGCCGATGGACACACATAAGTATTCAAAGATTTAATTTACATGTATTTTTAAAGATGTAAGATATTTATGAAATACAAACTGCTATTATTGTTATATCATTTTTTTCATTATATTTTTGTATTGATATCGTCATTATTATTATAACATTGCAGATGGATAAATCAGGGATCACGCAAACCACTACCAAGGTCAAATCCTAAATACCTCAAAAGCTACTTTTACATAAAGACTGTGGACGGTAAATGTGACAAAAACTTTAAAAGAGATGTCTATTTTCCAATTGAAAACTCAAACAATGTAGTCGTAGTTCACTACATTGGTGATGAAAGTTTGTCTTTCAAAAGTGCTCACGGAAATGCCAAACACGAAAAGCCATTTTTTCGTACCAAGCCTTCAGTTATACAAGATCTGCAGACACGACCTGATGTAGAAAAGGCTCATAAAATTTACAAGGATTTGATATGTGAAAATAAAGATGGTCATGACGCTGTATCCAAGCCGAGAAATGTAAAGCAAATACACAATGTGCGGGCGATAAAAAAGGAAGAGACGAGACTAACTAGAGATTCCATATACAATACGCACGAAATTGCATACGAAGGTGGTTTTATACATTATATTGCAACTTATCCAGACTTGACTATAGTCGCTGGAAGCCAAGAAATCCTTGACGAACTAAATATGCTTGTAAAATTAAGAGACAGAGAATTTTTATTCAGCTACGACACAACATTCAGCTTAGGAGAATTCTATGTCTCGCCTAAGTCTGATTTGAAAAAAGACATACGATAAAGTTTAGAGGACCCATCGACACAAATTTATATACCCAGACGTATGAGGCAGCACTTATTCACATGCCTTGAGAGTAAAAACATGACACCATTTCCTGTGACCAATAGCAAAAAACGACGAAAGGCAATTAAAAAAACCATAGATGTTGAACTCTATTGTGTCTGTAATATGCCTGACACTAGAACTATGTATGTTTTTTGCGATGAATGTGGTGCTGAGTATCATCATCAGTGCGTGGGACTTAATACCACTATTACAGACTCTCTCGGCTTTATATGCCCGAAATGTATTGAAAGACAATAAAACTCTTTAAATATGAAAAGATGTTTTTTTAAATAATATCCAAGTTCCATTTTAAGTCCCGTTCCAAGTTCATTTCCAACCCGTTCCAACCCGTTCCAAATTTCATTAAATTCGGAACAAAATTTGCTAATTTGGAACGGAAGTAGAGACCTTTGTCTTAAAATAGAACTTTATCTGGAACGGAAGTGAACATATTTTGTATTTGAACAAACTATTTGATAAACGGAACGATTATTATGTAAACAATTTTACATACATTGTTTTATTATCTTTTAGAAATTCATTCGAAGTTGCATTTTATCCCGTTCCAAGTTTCATTCCAACTTTTGTTCCGTTCCGACTTTTGTTCTGTTCCAACTTTTGTTCCGTTCCGTTCCGTTCCGGGTTTTAGTAACGACCGATTTTGCACGATAGAAAAATCTGTATGATACACAAATCGGGCAATACAATAGACCTGTTGACACTGCAACATGGTTATCTAATCACAGCAATGGAAGGAGGAAAGTGACTTGATGTATAAAAAATCTGACATTTATTGTAATGAAAATGCCGATGACAGATCTTAATTAGACTTACCCCACCTTAAAAAAATGTCTAAAAACAGACACATGAAAATGAGTCAGATACAAAAATCAAGTGAATGGGTGACAACCTGTGACATTAACTCCGCCCCCTTCCTTCTAGGAGGTGGGGGTGCTTCTCCTTTTTTCTTCCCAAACATTGTCACTGCTGTTAAAAACAGTTTTTGTTTACACAATATTTTTTTACTTTCAGAAAGTCGCCATCTTGAAAGATTAGTACCTAATGCATATTAAATACTAGAAAGGTGGTCTCCCTTATTACCGACAAGAACAGACGAGAACCGACAAGAAGATATACATTTTATATCGTTCTAAACCATGTAAAATAAACCTTTTATATAATTTCAAAAGATGATTTAACAATAGTATTTTATGTATGGTGGGTTTTTACTAAATTATTATGCCAACAAGAAATCAGTGGTACCGTCAAGAACATTATAGAACGAAAAGTCTGAAAATAACTCGACAAAAATGTTATATGAAATTACAGTAGCATACAGATTAGATCAAGGGAAGTATAAACTATGGAATGCGGGTTGGGACATGCCACTTGCTAATTGCTACTTGTTAATTGCCACTTGCTTATTGCTGATTGCAGGTTTGGGCATGCCACTTGTTATTTGCGACCTACGTCTTGCCTAGCTATTGCTAGTTGCTAATTGTCACTTGCCACTTGCTTATTGTCACTTGCCACTTGCTAATTGCTAGTTGATACATGCCACTTGCTAATTGCCACTTGCTTATACTTAATTGCTACTTGGGATATGCCACTTGGTTATTGCCACTTGCTTATTGTTAGTTGGGATATGCCACTTGCTAATTGCAACTTGCCATTTGCCAATTGGGACACTTGCTAATTGCCACCTGCCATTTTCTTATTGCTACTTGGGACATGCCACTTGCTAATTGCTAATTGCTACTTGGGACATGCCACTTGATAATTGCCAATTGGCATTTGCTAATTGCCACTTGCTTATTGCTACATGCTTATTGCCACTTGCTACTTGCCATTTTCTCATTGCCAATTATCATTTTCTAATTGGTAATTGCTTTTTGCTAATGGCTTTCTGCTAATTTCCACTTGCAATACAAATTACCCAAACGTGCAAAAACAGCACCAAACGTACCGTTCTGCATAAGTTTCATCAGTTCACCGTCATGGGTCTACATAGACATGTAGGACATGTGTCTGATTAAGAAACGTACTATAATTCAATTTGCGCTAAAATTTAAGTGGATAATTGAATTAAACAAAATAGTTGCTATTACTTGTTCATCGATGACATGGCTGTCATAATAATTTTAACATTATAGAGTATATTAAATCATTTTAATTCGATAGCAAAATATCGTTGCCATTGTAATTGTTCATGTCATAATTCATGTTTGTGTTTGTGTTTGCATCTCCGTCCAAGAACATGAATCTCCCGCGCATTGTTAACAAGTGGTATCAGATTTGCCCATTTATTACTTTTGCCGACTGAAAATAAAACTTATCTTATCTTATCTTTCATTCATTAATATTATAATAATGATTCATGTTCGATGTTTCTGGTAGTCTACGAACACGAATTTATATAAAAACAAAAATAATATCAAACAGGGAATGCCACGTACCAAAAACGCAGCCTCCCCAAAACGAGCCCCACAGCACCCAGAAGTGCACACCACCAACACACACACACACACACACACACACACACACACACACACACACACACACACACACACACACACACACACACACACACACACACACACACACACACACACACACACACAACACACACACACACACACACACACACACACACACACACACACACACACACACACACACACACACACACACACACACACACACACACACACACACACACACACACACACACACACACACACACACACACACAAACAACGTATGAATTTGATCTGGTTAAATAAAAAATATATTTTAAATATAAAATGATCAGATGATGGTTCATGCTCGGTGTTTGCTCATCTAATTTGTTCAGACTTCAGCTGCAAGATTATTTATATAAAATATATTTTCAGTATGAAATATATTTAATAATTCATAATAAACTTATAACATATATAATATTTATATACACCATTATAGATATCTTGTTTACTTTTAATAGTAACTCATGCTCAATGTTCATGAACATGAATCAGATAACGCGTTTTGAAATTGTATAAATTAAAAGCTTGAATATGATTGAATATAATATATTTTTGGTATGCATGTTCCATTTTAACATCAAAAACTTAATATTTTACTTCAATAAAATAATAATAGCTAATGTTCGTTATTTCCTAGCCATGTTCGGTAGTCATACCGATAACCGATTGGCAACTAGCGATTAGTAACAAGCAAAAGGTAATAAGCAATTAGCAAGTAGCAAGTGGCAACAAGCAATTAACAATAAGCAAGTGGCAGTTAGCAAGTGACATGTCCCAACTAGCAATAAGCAAGTGGCAAGTAAGTATTAGCAAGTGGCATGTCCCAACTAGCAAATAGCAAATGGCAATTGGCATTTAGCAAGTGACAATTAGCAAGTGGCAATTTGCAGTTAGCAAAACCGCAATCAGCAAGTGGCAATTAGCAAGTCCTAACCCGCAATTAACAATAAGCAATTAGCATGTGACAAGTAGCATGTAGCAATTAGCAAGTGGCAAGTGGCAATTGGCAATAAGCAAGTGGCAATAGACAAAAACCACTATAAGCAAGTGGCAATTAGCAAGACACATGTTTCAACAAACATTTAGCAATAAGCAAGTAGCAAGTGGCAAGTGACAATTGGCAAAACCGCGATAAGCAAGTGGCAATTAGCAAGTAGCATGTTTCAACCAGCATTGATCAATAAGCAAGTGACAAGTAGCAAGAAGCAAGTGGCAATTAGCAATTACATTACTAAGTGGCATGTTTCCACCAGCATTTATCAATAAGTAAGTGGCAATCCGCAAGTAGCAATTAGCAAGTTTGGCGTGTCCCAACCCGCATTCCATAATAAACATCTGTCCAAAATGAATTCTTTTTTCAAAACAAATGTAAGAAAACGAATTAAATTTGTTGTATTGATTAAATCTTTTTTGATATTGATTGTACAAAGAATACATAACAGTATCACTGTTGTTATTACTGTCTGAATTCATTTTGGAAACAAACGAAATTAACTCAATTAGAGCATCCACGCCTTACTCAAGTGAGGTATGAAAAACATAAAAGCTCAATTTTAAGTTAATTAGCGTGTATTTGGTCATTGATCGGTCTTACCAGTGAAGATGAGTTTCTCTTCACAACAGCAACAATTTACCATCAAATAGCTGCATAAATTGTCCTACTATTTCATTCAACATTTGCTGCCGAGACAAACCTTACAAGAAAAGAATTTCGTCGTGTGAAAGCATTTTGTTACTAAAAAAAAAGCAAAAACAATTGCATTGGAGAAATAGTTTGGCCCTCTTCCAAAGGAATAAATTTCATCTTTTGCCGATAAAACACATACGTTTTAAAGGACGGTATGCCTTTGGCTCAGCTTAATCGCCCCTAAGTAACCGAACTTTTAGCGTTTTTTAACATTTTATAAATAACATAATTCTCTTGAGAATGACTTATTTTAGATGTGTTTCAAATGTCTTCATCAATGGTGGATTATTACCCTAGGGTTATGGTTTTAACAAAATGGTAAAGAACCACTAGACAATGCTGCATAGCAAATATCTAAGCTACGAGACTTCTGGTTTTAGACAATAATTGTTTTTAAGATTTACACTATAATTTATGTATGTAAATGGAATGAGCCCGTCATTCATTGGATATAGGCCGGGTCAATATTGACCCATACGGTATAATTTGAACAAACTTGAGATATGTCCATTAGAAAATGCTGCACACCAAATATCTTTGGACCTTAAGGATTCAGACAAAAACATTTTATGGAAAATTACATACAGTTAAACTTCTTGTATAATGTAAACACAAGTTCTCCTATGGGAATGCAACACTTCAGATATCTTAGCTCTTGGACTTGCGGTTCTAGACAAAAAGACTTTTATCACCCTGTAAAAGTGACCACCCAGACAGGGCCAAATTTCGACCATAAAGGGCATTGGTAGAGGGCCACAACACAATATTACATACCAAATATCTAAGCCCTTGGCCTTTTGGTTTTAGAAGAGAAGATTTTCAAAGATGTTTCTATCCCAAGTGAAAGTGATAGTCCTATATGACTCAGCACAGTTTAACTCCATATATAATCAGATTTTGGCCATGTAACAGATTTGTTTGAAACTTTAACATCTGATCATTTACACTCATTTATGTTCACTTAGCGCTTAATTCAAGTAAGATTTTCACTGGAGGTATTTTTAAAATTTGATTTCCCTATCCTGGTTGCCCAACCAAGATAGAGTTATTTTATCATAAGTAAAAATTTAATACACATACTTTGCCTAAGGAAAGATATGCATATAAGAACTACTGTATTATATTTGTGAAATATTTGCATCAAAAATTATACATTTAGATGGAATTCATTAGAAATTCAAGTTTGAAAAATTATTATTACCTCCCTTTACCTATCTTGGGTGCGCACCCAAGATAGATTGGAAATAAATGAATTCAGAAGCATAGTTTTAAAACTTGCATTTTGGTTCAGAATGTTAAAATATTTGTATATCTATCCAATTCAAGTGTAAAAGTAGAAATTATATTGAAGTAAAAAAAAGAAATACTCAACGTTTTAAATACTTTCGTATTAAAAGGGAGTAATAACAAAATCTTATAAAAGTTAATATAATGTAAATTTCTGATAGGGATCTAACTCTATGTAATGGGTCTTTTTGTTCATTAAATAAATCTCTAACAAAATATACAAAAATAAAAAACTGTCATTAAATGTTGCTTAAAAGTAATTGACCACCTTTAAACCTGAATGTTGAATGATCAGTTTTATTTCTAGACTAAGAATAATGTCACTAATAGGAAATTTAGGGATTTATATATACCTTCAATACCTATGTATACAGTGATTAGTTTTAGCGCATCCGAGCAACTGGTGAGCTTTTAGGATTGATAAATGTCTGTCGCCCGTCCGTCTTCCAACATTAACCCACACTTGCTTCAAATGCTTTCTTCATAAACAACTTTATGTTATTTCATAAAACTTGCCCAGAAGCATCCTGGCATTGAACGCTCTTCAATTTCTTCAAATGGTTCCGGTGGCCACTAAAACTGGAAAAAATATCTGAAAATCTACGCCAAAACCAAAAGGCCCAGAGCTTAGATATTTGTTACATGTATGTATGCGTTCCTCTACCAAACTTGTTCAAATTATGCCCCAGCGTCAAAATTGTCTCGCCCTGGTAATCACTTGTTTTACCTAGTAATATAGAGAAATCTTAAAAAAAAACGCAAGTCACACAGATAAGATATTTGGTGTGTAGCATTGACTAGTGGATCTCTACCAAATTTGTTCAAATTATGCCCCTGAGATGTAAATTGGCCCAACCATAGGGGTTACGTATGTAAATATTAGAAACTTTTAAAATGTTGTCAAAAGCTGCAAGACCCATATCTAAGACACGTTGTCTGTAGAATATTCCAGTGGTCCTCTCTTAGGTTTGTTCAAATCGTGCTCATGGACTCAAATGTTCGCTGTCCGATGATCATTTGTTTTACATATATTTATATAGAAATCCCCACTGAAAACCACAATACCTAGAGCTTAGAATGCTTGGTATGTAACATTATCTAGTCAACCTCTTTCAAGTTTGTTCAAATTGTGCCCACTTGGCTCAAAATTTACTTCGCCCAGAGGGTCACCGCTTATATAGGGAGAAAACCTTTAAAATATCTTCTCCAAAACCGCATGGCATAGAGCTTAGATATTTAGAATGTAGCATTGTCTAATTGACCTCTACAGAGTTTGTTCAAATCATGCATCCGGGGTCAAAATTGAGAGTCACTTGTTTTAAATCGTTTTTTAAGGAAAAAACTTTTAACAAATCTTCTTCTCCAAAATCACGAGACCTAAGACCTAGGACTTAGATATTTGGCGTGTAACAGTGTCTAGTGGACCAAATATGTCCAAATAATGCGCCTGGTGTCAAACTTGACCACCACTGAGTGTCGCGTCTATGTATATAGTGGTATATGAAAGACTTAAAAATCTTCTTGTCCGAAACTGCATGGCTCAGAGCATAATTATAGCATTGTATGGTTGTCCTCTACAATTTTTTTCACATTATGTCCAGGGGGGTCAAAATTGACCACGCTCGTGGGATTACATGGTTAAACATATTCATTTTTTCAATAACTAGAGAACCATTGGGTATAGGATCCTCAGACTATATGGACAGGTAGATCTTGACCAGTAGGTAATCTATTGTGTTTAATAACGAGAGAACCATTAGGCCTATGATCGACAAATCAGGTAGTGGCGCTGCTCGTGACCAGCAGATTACGATAATTAACTGGGTTGCCTATTATTTGGTATCTATTGTAAACAATGGTATAAAGCGCTGCCAAGAGAACTTCTTGGATTATATTCTTAAGCATTGGAAATAAAAAGAAGTCGCATGAGAGGAGACGTTGACATGAATCAGAGGGGTACCTGACCATCCTTTGCTTGGACGTTTTTTATCGTATATTTTTTTAACTTTCTTCAGAACAGAGTTCTTATAGAAGCGTCCAGTAACTGTATGACCAGATGGACTAGGCACTTGAACAACTGGCCTGCTAAAATTCAAAAAAATGGCGTACAACATTTTCTTCGTTCTGATGGTTCTCTTAGCAAAACATGGGAATGTTTGATCTTTTCATTTCCATTGCTTTTTATCAGCTCTTCTCTGGGCTCAAACATGTGCACCCAGGTTTCGTCACCTTTTAGAAAGTTAGAAATAACCCGATTATTACAGTTTTTGTATTTTTTCCCAATTTCCTGGGCACATTGTAGGCGTTGGTTCTTTTGCTGCTCAGTGAGCAGAAGAGGTACATACCTAGCACAAATCTTTCACAGGTGCAAGTGCTTCTTCAGAATCGTTTGCACACTTCCCTTTTGATATGCCAGTAGTACTGATTATATTGTTCACTAAAAAGCGGACATCCTTTTCCTCCACACCATTTATGGCAGCGATGTTTGTCTTAGTAATAGAGGTTTTAAGTCTACCAAGGTGGGTGTAATCTTTGACAGACACTATCCGAGCTTTAAAAGCTATATTCCACCAAAATAGTGTAAGAATAGATATGGCCTGAGGTCCATATATATCACACAATTCATCGAATATCTGCTTTGCATTTATACAAAGCCTAGTGCAGCGTTTTATACAGCCATGAATTTCAGTCATTTCATTCATGTTACAAGGTGTATAGGTGTATTGTAAAATGGACAGTGCATATGACTGCATATATTTCAAAGTTTTTTTTGTTGACTGTTTTGCGCCAGGTGTAGGCTGCATATTTTTGTGCTCTCAATATTTATGGATTTATTGTGATTTCTACCTAATGTGGAACTGTGATTTTTGGCAGATGGAATTATGAATACCTTCTTAACATCAATCAAGCATTATTTTGTGGATTTATAATTGCAATACTAATCAAAACTGGACAGAAACAATTGCACTTTGACAACAAAGGGTGTTCCACCTCAATTAACACACTGTTGCCCACCAAGTCAACAGCTGACACAATGGAAAATCAGTTTACCGTTAGACGATACAGTAGAGATCAGTTACTGAGTTTGAGTTCACTACCCATGAAAGCATACAGATTGGATAATGAAGTATTATCAAAATTGAAAAGCAATAATATCTTGGTATACAGAGGTAAACGAGCTGGACGGCCTAGAGCAAGGATCAAAGATACCAATCAAGGTGTTCATTTGGATAATCTAACAAAGATTAAAATTGACCAGATTTCAAACTTGAATGAACTGAGAAGAAACAATTTGACTCTTTCAACAGTTAATTCTAGGTCACTTCGGAATAAATCGGCTGAATTATTGCAGCATATCTATGAAGAACAAATTGATTTTTGTGTCATCACTGAGACATGGTTGCAGCCTGAGGGCGATGATAAGACTAGAGGAGAACTTAAGCAAGATGGGTACAACCTGGATGATGTTCCTAGGTCAGAGAGAAAAGGAGGAGGGTTGGCCTTACTGTACAGAGATAACCTCAAATGTTCAAGACTTTCCAATGATCAATTTCAATCATTTGAATGTACAGAATGGGAAATTAAGTGCAAAATATTTACATTGAAAATTGTTGGTGTATATAGACCTCCCTACTCAAAGTCACATCCTGTAACTCAAGCTACATTTCTGAATGAATTTCCAGAACTACTCGACAGAGTCTTACTTAAGCCTGAACCAGTGGTTATCTTGGGAGATTTCAATTTGCATTTGGACAATGACGATGATTATTACGCAAAGCGTTTTGCTGAATGTATGCAATCATATGGTCTAGAGCAGCATGTCAAAACACCTACACACACAAGTGGTCATGTTTTGGACTTAATAATAACCAGAAAAGCAGATAGGCTGAATGTTTCAAAGCCAGTTACAGACTATTTTATCTCTGATCACTCTTTTACAACATGTCATATAGAACAAAGCCGTCCACCTCTGATCAGAAAAACAGTGATTTCAAGAAACTGGAAAAATGTACGCACTAGTGATATGAGAAAAGACCTCTCAGAACTTAAGTCTGTCATTGATCAGTCTGATGACACAGATACGTTAGTGAAAGATCTGACTGAGAAAACCACTAGCATTGTTGACAAGCATGCTCCCATGAAGGAAAGGCAAATTGTTTGTAGACCAGATATCCCCTGGTATTCAAGTTACTTGAAGAAATTCAAACACTTCAAAAGAAGTATAGAAAAGATACATTTGAAACACAAATCCACCTTGACTGAAAATGTGTACAAGAAAGTGAAGAATCATTATACTAGAGAAGTTTCAGCTGCAAAATCAGGCTTTTATCAGTCAAAGATAAATGATGCAGAAGGAAATGTGAAAAAACTGTATAACGTCACCTCTAAACTCCTTGGCAGAGAAAAAAGAAAAATCCTCTTCCTTCATATTCCAATGATCAAGATCTTGCTAATGACTTTCTGCAATATTTCACAGACAAAATTAAAAAATCTAAGAGATCAGCTTGACAATATACATGTTGATACTGGACATCAAAATAATAGTGCTGGAAGACAGTCTTGTGTCAGTCGCTTGGATCAGTTTGAGATGCTTTCTTGTACAGATGTGAAGAAGTTGATTTTAGAATCAAAGTCTACAACTTGTGAACTTGATTTCATCCCAACTACCAAGTTAAAAGAGAACATTGAGTACTTTCTGCCTGTAGTCACAGAAATTGTGAATAGGTCACTTACTTCTGGCATCTTTCCTCAGACTTGGAAAAGTGCAGTGATAAGACCCCTGTTGAAGAAAAAGGTCTCGCTCTGGAGCTGAAAAACTATAGACCAGTGTCAAATTTATCATTTTTGTCCAAAATAATGGAAAAAGCTGCCCTGAATCAAATCACTAAACATATTGAGACAAATAAACTTTTGCCATCGTATCAAAGTGCATATCGTAAAAACCATGGAGTAGAAACTGCTTTGATAAAAATGTATGATGATTTGTTGAAAGCTGTTGATGATGGACAAATTACAATAGTCGTTATGATTGACCTCAGTGCGCGTTCGACACCATCGACATCCCCATTGCGCTTCATATACTTCATGATGACTTTGGCATAGATGACGTTCCTTTACAGTGGATCAAATCATACTTGACTGATAGGACCATGAAAGTTATCATAAACAATGAATCATCAAGACAAGAAAACCTGATGTTTGGTGTGCCTCAGGGCTCCTGTGCTGGCCCAGTAATCTTTACCTTGTATATCGCAGCATTGAATAGAGTCGTCAAGAAATACCCGGCTCAGTTACATGGTTATGCTGATGATCATAAAGTCGCTCTACAAATTCAATCTGGAAACATAGAAAATGAAACTTATGTTCTTGAACAATTATCTGCTTGTTTGGATGATATTTCTTCTTGGATGGCAAAGTATAAATTGAAAATGAACAATGCAAAAACAGAATCATTTTATATGGTACTACACAACAGTTAGCAAAGGTTGATATACCCGGTGTGAATGTAGGTGGTTGTTTTGTCAAATGTGTTGACCATGTAAGGGACTTGGGTGTTTGCTTTGATGCCAACCTTAGTTTTGACAGGCATATACGGAAAAAGTGTCAAATAGCCTACTCTCAACTTAGAACCTGAAATCCATTCGTAAGCATCTGTCTCAGAAATCAACGGAAATACTAGTTCATGGTTTAGTCAATTCCCACATCGATTTTTGTAATGGACTTTTTGCAGAAATACCAGATTATCAAATAGATCGACTTCAGAGACTCCAAAACCAGGCTGCTCGGGTAGTAATGAATGTGTATGACCAAGCTAGTGCTGATCTCAGAAAATCTCACATTGGTTACCAGTCAAGGCACGGATTATGTTTAAAGTGATTCTTATTGTTTTCCGAGTAATACATGGAACAGCTCCAACGTATCTCATAACTTTGTTTAATTGTGTGAGAAGAAAATACAGTCTAAGATCAGCTGCGATGACACTTGTACACAGTTTGTTGTGCCAAGACCAGGACCAGACTTGCTGACAGATCTATTTCTGTTATGGGACCTAAATGGTGGAACGCCCTACCAAAAAGACTTAAAGTGCATTGCATCGGAAATTGCATTCAGAAAAAGACTGAAAGCACACCTCTTTGAACAATTTTATAGATAAACAGTTTCGTCAAATGTGTATATAGTTTTAAACTGTGGAAATGACTTTGACATTATAGGATCTTGTGAAGCGCAACAGAATATAACTGTATAAAGTGTCGCGCTATAAAAATACCTATGATTGATTGATTGAAACTTAAATATCCCGGTCATTTAAAAATAAATTTGCACAAAATAAATGGGTATCGGTAGCTATTGAAAACATAATTGAGGTAAAGCACAGGTCGCGATTACTATAAATAGATACTTTGGTGTAGGGAATGATAAAACCTCGCTATTTCTAAAACGTTTCGGACTGGGCTTTGTTATATTCTCTACCATTAACAGTTGAACATTATAAAAATTGTGTTCAATTCCAGGGAAATGCTCCACTCCGATGCTAAAAAGTAGTCTGACTAAAACGATGATTTCTTTCACATATTTGATGAAATATGTTCTGTCTTTTTCAGACTCGGACCTAGAGCTCCATATGTGTTACAGAACCGTTCAACATTGGGTGTTCTTTTAGGTTTGTAGCAAATGTAACAGCTTAGTCTACACGATTTGTCTCCCATGATAGTTTGCAAATGGCGCTGGGAAAAAAGAGGTTTACACTATTTTTCTAAATTTAACTCGGTAAGATCTGTCTCCTTGATCTTTTTACAAATGACATTAGGATAAAAAGTAGATAACTCAATTTTTCTGATTTTCAGTCAAAGATTTGTCTCTTTCAAAAATCTTGCAAAAGACGTGAGGCGTATAAGGGCGGTAACATGTTTTCCACAATTAAAGTCAGTACACCTTGTCTCCTTTGATTTTTTAGCAAACGGTGTCAAGAGGAAAAAAGGAAGAGAATTTCGTTTTCCTCAATTTTACAATTAAAAGTTGTCTCCTTTGATGTTTTTGCAAATGCCATCTGGAGAAAGAAGGGATGGAACTCTGTTTTTCGTAAATTCTACTCATTTAGATTTGTTTCCCTGGATTGTGTTTTGCAACTGGAGGAGATAACTCTGTCTTTCTTAAACTTTTGTCATTCAGTTTTATCTCCTTTGATTTTTGTGCAAATGGCTTAAGAAAAAGAAGAGGGAGACTCTGTTTTTCTTAAATTTATCCTTATACGATTTGTCACCTTCATTTTTTTCAAAAATAGTGTAACCTCCTTCTTTTCTACTCACGCCATTTGCAAAAATAATCAGTGAGACATATCATACCGACTTAAATTTAGGAAAAAAACATAGTTTCCCTCCTTGTTACAATTTGCCCTAACCACGTTGCAACATTTTGCCCCAATTGTATTGGGTACTGTGTGTTGATATTTCTTCGAAAAATAGTACACTCTATGATCTGTTGGTAAGACGTAATAAAACCAGGTATGTACTTTTCAACACGCACATAATAAACATATTTTTCTTTATTTAGTTTAAATAAAAGAAATTGCACGAAAACATAAAAATTTAGTTGCATTGCTCAAAAACATGTTTGTTTGGCAAGCTAATACTTTTGACTGACTGACTTGCAAAGGAAACCACCAAGTTGAGAGCTTATTATATTTAGTAGTTAGCATTGTCTAGTGGACCTCTATCAAGTTCGTTCAAATCATGCCCCCATGATCAAAATTGACCTTGCCCGACGGGTCATTTGCTTTACATAGATTTGTATAGGAAAACATTAAAAATATTCTAAAAAACCACAAGGCATAGAGCTTAGATAGTTGGTATGTTTAGGGCATTGTCTCGTGGATCTGTACCTTGTTTGTTCAAATCATATCCCTAGGGTTAAAACTGACCACGCCCTAGCTCGCTTGTCTGAATATAAAGTTACAGGAAAAACTTGAAAAATCTTCTTGTTGTGACCTTAGCGTCAAAAACAATGATACTCAGGTAAGCGATATGGATCATCATAGTCCTAATGTTCATAGATCAAGATTTGTATAATAAGCTTTTGCATTAAATGTTCCAGGTGTAAATACTGCAAGTCAACAAATACATAGTAAAATGATTAAAGAAACTTGAAAATGTACAGGTAGTAACGGACGATTACAAGTCGGAATATGGATTAATGCGACGAGAACACGACGGCTATGACTGTACGAGCACACACTTTATTCTATACCACAGTTGTAATTGCATTGATCAGTCTGAATTGTTCTGTTCTTCATTCTCAATGATATTCATTTCATGTTCATGTTGTCTATCTACCAATTTCTTCGTCTTTGTGAAATACAGTATTGCGGCACCGATAACAATTCCAGGAATTAACGCACCAAATGCAGTAGCTGCCATTGCACCTGAAACAAAAGACAGATGACTCGATGCTGGTCAAGACTGCTGTCACATACAAGTGGTGTCACTAATTACATAGGTAACAACAATATGTGTGTCAAAATCCATAGGTTCCCATAAGGTATACTTATAAGAAAATGACGTAACCTTAAAAGCACGATTCGAACTTAAGACCTGTATTAGTTCGCTCAGAGGAAACCATCTCGTCACAAAGCTTGCTGATTTGTAGGGTAGAATGAGTGTCGTATTCTACCGCCACTACAATGATGACAGAGTTCCAACCGAGGGTGGACGCGACATCACCAAATCTAGTGTCTAATTCTTGAAATTTAAAACGTCCTTCAACTTTTATATTGTATTGCTTATTTAAGATCAACCTTAACAGTACAGTCTAACCTGCCTGTAGCGGTCAGCAAGGGGACTGGGCGGAAGTGACCACTATAGACAGGTGACCACTATATCCAGGTTGACAAGGATATGATAAAAAATTGATAGAATAAGACAGTATCTAGTTACGGTAGGTTATTACATTACACGTATGACATATCAATTTATATGATACACTCATTAATGTTTTTAATGTAATTCGTGTCAATTTCCTACTGAGACAAATATCCAGCCTTCCTTTTGATGGTTTTTTTGAATCTGTGTTCTTTCACACAGAATTGATCAGCAAGTTTTAGAGAACTATTCCCACATTCAAATAATTTTATTACACAAACTCGTTCTTCTAACGATAGCGATTTATGTTTAGGTGAAGACATACTGGGAAAAAACTGGCATACATACTTTTTATACCTAATGATGTTTCAATAAACCTGAATTGTTTTCGATCAAACTTACGCAAAATAACGGAAATTCATAAAAAAATCTCATGCATAAAAACGACATCGCTCAATCATTGCTCAAGATTATCACTAAAATATCAAGCGAACCAAACAAACTCACCTAATTGATTTAATTCTTTGAAATTTAGGTATTATTCACACATTTTCAATGATCATAATCCACATTTAATCGGTTTCAATCAGGTATTTAATGCTTCCGGCTAATTGCCGTAATGCTTGCACGCTGTTTTGTTTTGTCACTGGCCGTTATATAATCAGTTCCGGACTAAAATAAGTGGCCGCTGACCGCGTTAAACAGGGTCACGCTATAAACAGGTTACATTTAGAGTAATGTCCTGCCGTCGCACCTTAGACTGACCGTTACAAACAAGGTCACGTTATATACAGGTGACCGCTAATGCAGGTTAGACTGTAATTCAATTGTTTACCTTAAATTATCAGTAATCTAGCTTGTAGAGTGTGTTTTTTTCTAAATAGTGAATGAAAATTTGTAAAAAGTATGAAATTAAAATTTGAAACAAAATATTAAACTTAGAAAGATAGAGAGCATCAACTTAATGTGCAGAACAGCTTGACATTACCTGCGCTGTATCCAGAACTGTTCTGTTGTGACACCACAGGTGTTGACTGCGACTGCGCAGTGGTCGATACATGTCCTGTAGATCAATGGATGGAGTATATACAACAACTTTGATACATTAAACTTGAAAGTCTTTAAAAAAGCTCATTAGTTTATATGATAAAAATATATGATAAGTTATCTTAACGACCTCGGAACTTAATTCATTATACAAGTACGTGTTTATGTTTTATGTTTTATGTTTTTATGTAGTATAGTATTATTAAAAAAATATTGATTACTATTTTTATTGATTACTCTTGTTACTGGCTCAAAAGAAATATGAAAAAGAAGCTGTTTATTCATTTACTTACTTGTATATAAATCACAAACCGCATTTGGACCAATCTGAGATTCCTGTGTTCCGGGTTTTACGGAGTATATATTGCACGTACTATGTCCACAAAATACAAATGATTTACAGGTAGTTCCAAAAGTTTCCATACACAGGTTTGCACAATTGTCTACAGTGGTGTTGGAGAAATTAATGCTCTCTCCAGTAGCGAAATGTTTATCTGGGGTCATTGTAAAATCAAATAAATAGTTCCCTGCAAGGAGAAAAAGAATTGCAATAAGAGACTTAAATGAAATGAAAACATGATTTGTAGGCAAGTACATTATGTACGTTATGTAAAACTTTAAGTACGAAAAATGCTATAATCAGATGAAGATCGGTAATGTCTTTTACATTTACTATACTTTCAACAACAATAAAACGTATAAAATTAACTGTGTATACACCATTGGTAATGTGATAGACAATGAGTGAAATAATAATACAAGTTTTACCAGCTGGCTTGACATGGATTGTTTGTTGTAAAACTAAAAAAGCTTACTTGTATAATGTAAACAGACGGACTTGTCCGGAGAGGGTCCGGACGAAACGCTCAGTTTGCGTTCATCCGATATGTAACATGTTTTGGTGTTTGCACAGAAGTCAAATGATTTGCAGGTGTTGTTACTAGCACGGGAACATTGTTTTGCACATATATCTACTGTCCCTACGTTTGTAATTGCCTGGGTGTTTCCATGGTTTCTAAATGAGCCTTGGTACAAACTATATCTGTCTGAATACTTTCCTGAAATATGAATTGTTGAATACCGTCTACATAAGCTGTCTGTAGTAAATACTCAGAGGATGTTTTCGTCAGAAATGTAAATGTACAAGTTTTCTGAAGCTCAAATAAATAAAAGACTGTAATGAGTATATAGGAAGCAGCCTTGAACTTTCGTAAATGCATGCGGGTTTTATTTTCGAGGTCTTCACTGTGCGTATAAATTCTAGTTAAAACTGAAGAAATATTTTCAATAAAGACAATAAAATATATGCCCAACTCGGATTACAGAATCTTCAAGCAAACAGTTATAACCGTACTACTAAGTTTTCAAGGAGTAAGAATAAGAACCAGAGCCGTCAGTAGGACAGTGCGCTCGACTTTTTTCAGTGCTTACCAATAAAACAAAACTTTGACAGGAAAAGGCAAAACAAGGATCTTACAAACAAGGGCCATAAGTAGCAAGATATTAAGTTAAGAGTTGTCCCTGAATACTACAGCAAAGTTTTAAAGTACATTGTTGTAATAAAGTGGTTAATGATATATGTGCACGACAGTGGCAGTCGCATACAAGTCTTAAACGTACAATAAATAACTGTTCAAAGAGATATCTAATCTTGCTTACAGATAGGTACATACGTACTTTGACTTTCAAAACAAAATCTCAAATGGTTAAATCAGCAAAATTTAACTAGGGTCATAACTGAAATAAAATTCTTGACAGAGTTAGTCTACCTTCTCTGCCTACATTTGGGGGTCATGATGGTTAACTAGTATTCCAACTTTTAAAGTAATATTTCCGATAGTAAAGTCAAAAAGTAACTTAACAAATATTCTAAGCCGATAAAGGGCCTTAATTTAAAAACAAGAAACATGGCAATGCCACGAAACCAGGTTTTCAAAAATGTTGTTCTGATTCAAGTTACAAAGTAGACATGAAATAATATATCATATCTTTTTTAAATTACCTCCAAAGATGATATGACCTTTGACTGCCAAATCAAGTTAAAATCATGTAAACAGGATTTTCAATGTTAATGTCACTGTGACCTTGACCTTGGAGCCAGCCATGCGGAACATGCGTTCTGCACGTCATCTTGATGTGGTAAACATTTGTCTGAAGTTTCATCAAAATTCTTCAAAGGGTTGAAGAGTTACAGAGCGGACAGGATTTTCAATGTTAATGTCACTGTGACCTTGACCTTGGAGCCAGCCATGCGGAACATGCGTTCTGCACGTCATCTTGATGTGGTAAACATTTGTCTGAAGTTTCATCAAAATTCTTCAAAGGGTTGAAGAGTTACAGAGCGGACAGGATTTTCAATGTTAATGTCACTGTGACCTTGACCTTGGAGCCAGCCATGCGGAACATGCGTTCTGCACGTCATCTTGATGTGGTAAACATTTGTCTGAAGTTTCATCAAAATTCTTCAAAGGGTTGAAGAGTTACAGAGCGGACAGGATTTTCAATGTTAATGTCACTGTGACCTTGACCTTGGAGCCAGCCATGCGGAACATGCGTTCTGCACGTCATCTTGATGTGGTAAACATTTGTCTGAAGTTTCATCAAAATTCTTCAAAGGGTTGAAGAGTTACAGAGCGGACACAATTTCGTTTGACGCCCGCCCATCCGCCCATCCGCCCATCCGCCCGCCATACCCCAATCTAATAACCAGGATTTTCAAAATTGAAAACCTGGTTAAAAATCATTGACAGTGTTACCCTCTCTTGCTTACAGATATGGTCATGATGCAAATAAGTGTTCCAAGCTACTCAGCAATTATTTTGACAAGGCCTTGACAGCGTTATGTTCTCTTACCTGTTGATGGAGATAATGATCGTAAATATTTTTTGTTAGTTTCATCGCAATACCTCTACTAATTTTGAAATAAAGTGGGCTGGTACGAAAAACTTAACCAAGGTGTGCGGCCGATGCCGAGGCGATTTGGATAGCTCCCCTTTTCTTCGAACCATCTAGCTAAAAAATAAACACAGAGACAGTTCCCATATACTGCTATAGTCTACTATAGGTAGTCCGAATAGGGGCGAGCGGGGCGAGCTTGGGACTTTATTTTGCCCTTTGGTCTTTGAGCGAAAACAACGCCATTATATATTTCTTGGTATATGTATATAGGTGCATTTGGTATGTATACACTTTAGAGTGCTTGACCATACTATCAAACTGGAAACTATGGATTCCGAATGACCTGTATTAATTAAGGTCTGAATTAAAAATCCACCCCTCTAGATTCATTGAAGTAATCAGGAAGAAATGACACACCGGTGTGATAAAGTGAGCCTTAATTATTAAAAAAAATATTGCTAACACTGTAGGGGAGACCGGGGCTAGTTTGGCCTCGGGGTATGTTCGGCATCTGGTTACAAATAGCGCCTGGACCAAGATATAGAGATGTCATCAATATTATGACGTCACTTGTGACGCTTTTATATACATACCTACAAAAATGGCCACCTTGTGATGGTTAATGTCGTTTTGGAACCGAAACTTCATTTTTTCGATTTGTGCGGAAATTTTCAACTTCCATTTCAGTTTTTATTTTCCTTGAGACCCGTTAAGATTCAGATTAAACTCTTATATGTATATTAATAAAGGAAAATGGGCTTTGATATAATACCATGTAAATTCCATTTTCTGCACCATGTAAGATGATGTCACGTGATATTTTTGTAAATACTGCCGGGGGCTAGTTCGGCCCTTCGAGACGGGGCACGTTTGGCCTATAGCCGAATTTGCCCCGCACTAACACTATAAGCCGGCATATTTAATATATGGTTATTATACCCCCCGAAAACAAAGTGTAAGGGGGGGGGGGGGGGTATACTGGATTCAGCTTAATTGTCTGCCCGGGTGGCTAAAATAGGTTAATACGCCGTTTTAGTAGCCCACAAGCTCATAGGGAGCTATTCTTAGTTAAGGGGCCTTGACTCCCAAGCTATTTTGCTGAAATGGTGTCAGGGGGCTCAGGGGAGGTAACTAGGGGGGGGGGGCACAAGGGGCATTTTTGGTTGCCAGGGTGAAGAATAGGGGACACTCGTGACCCTATAACTTGGGAAAAGGCCCCCACTTAACAGCCCCTTGGCTTTCAGCCATTAAACCTAAAAGAATGGACTGACCGTCTGTCTGTCTGTAGACGGAATCTTGTTGACACTAAATCTCCAAAACCCCTGGTCAGAATTTAATGATACTTCAGACAAGTAATACCGGTAAGTACAATACCTAGTTGTGCATGGTCTATGTTCCGGGTCACTAGGTCAAAGGTCAAGGTCACAGCGACTCGGGATAGTAAAATATTCAGGACGCTAAATCTCCAAAACCCCTGATCAGAATTTAATGATACTTCACAAAAGTGATAAATACAATGCGTAGTTGTGCATAGTCTATGTTTCGGATCACTAGTTCAAAGGTCAATGTCACAGGGGCTCGGAATAGTAAAATTTTGTGGACGCTAAATCACCAAAACCCCTGGTCCGAAATTAATGATACTTCACACAAGTGATAAGTACAATGCTTAGTTGTGCATTGTCTATGTTTCGGGTCATATGGTCAAAGGTCAAGATCAGAGGGGCTTGAGATAGTAAAATCTTGTGGACGCTAAATCTCCAAAACCCCTGCTCAGAATTTAATGATACTTCACAGATGTGATAAGCACCATGCCAAGTTGTGCATGGTCCATGTTCCAGGTCACTAGGTCAAAGATCATAGGGGTTTGAGATGTTAAATCTTGTGCGCTTTTAAACTCCAAAACCACTGGTCAGAATTTAATTATATACTTCACAGAAGCCGCAAGTTGTGCTGTTCCAATAGTTAAAGCATCAAATATTACATAAATTTCATATACTGTGTCAGTGGGGTGTTCGGGGCGTATTCATCACCTTCAGTGATAGTTCTAGTTGTTTTTAATTCTTATTTTTATTACATTAAAGTACTTGTTCAGATGCAGATCTATCAAGTAAAAAGATTTTCTTAGCAAGCTTTTAACGTCTAGTAGATCTTTAGACTTCGGGACTAGGCTTAGGCTTAATTGTTCAAATGCAATGTTAATATAAATACCAATGGTGGGTAAACTTACACGCTGATGTTCAAAGAAATGAAACTATATGATGTTTGAGTTATATATATGTTTTGATTTTTCAGTTTACAGATTGGTTCCGCGATATACAAACTTTGTACAATAACGTCTCTGCGGGCCGAACTTGCCCCGTGGGGTGGCCAAACTTGCCCCTTTGCGGGGCAAGTTCGGTTACTTTGACCTGATTTCTTTGATCAGAAATTACCCTTCTGAAAATAGAGCAACACTATAGGGAATAGTGGGGCAAGTACAGCCCAATTATGCCCAACCTAAATATATCTCGCACTAGCCCCGGTCTCCCCTATACGTAGGCCCTACAAATACTTTTTTTCTTTATATGTGAGAGTTTAATATTTCATGTTCTGAAAAAAATATTTAACTAGATCTGACAACGCTGGGTAAATGTTGGAGAGAAAAGTGAAAAACAATCACAGTTACTTTTAAAATACCTGCTCCATGCAGTCGTGTGTACATGTACATTGTACGCATTCATACCATAGAAAATGGATATATCTCATTTTATGGCAAACTTCTAATCTTTCCAACACACAGAGCTGTGTATTTTCCCTGATAACAGAGATACCATTTCGCTCCGTGCAGTGCACATTTATCAATAACTGCACCTTGTGCTGCACATCTCCAACATGTATATAATCTTACATGCAAAAAACATTACTGTGCTATGGGTCATCATTTTGAACACATATTACTGTATGAAAATCACATATAAATGACAGAAAAATTAAATAAACCTGTAGTATATAGGTGCTCCTTTATTCACACAAGGATTAATCGTGTGATAATTTGTACTTACTTATTTCTTTACATTTAATTAATAAAACATGGCTCAAAAGTGCCTGACAGTGTACCATTTTTATTGATCTAAATTCAGGAAGCACACACGGCCAGGCTTCAAACCAAAGCAAATGTGTTAGACAAGACATTGGACAATTATACTAGACAATTTAAATGTGCTAAAGTTCACGCATGAATAAGAAATCATGAAAATTAAGCAATTTCGAAAGCACACTCGGTCGCAAAATCATACCGATTTACACGGAAGTCTGGTGCTTTCTATCACGTTCGCGCGCTGAACTATAAATAAACAAAGCGGTTTAAACCGAAAGTAAACTGATCATTATAGTGGCGTGGTACGTATGTGGACTACATTTAAAATATCTATTGAGCTATGTCTGATACTGCGGTAGAAACAAAAGTTGCAGCTGACAATATGGATAAAAGTGATTCCGACGTACTTGTGCTAGACGCAAAAGCATCTGCAAAGAAAGCAAATAAGGGGAAAACTAAAGCAAAGGCTACACCCAAGGCAAAGGTGGCGAACCCCAATAAGAAACAGAAGAAAACTGTGTCGGATTTGCATCCCAAATACAGTCAAATGATAAATGAAGCTATCACAGCGCTGAAAGACCGAAATGGATCATCCAGACAAGCAATTTTGAAATACATTATTGCAAATTACAATGTTTTAACTGACGAGAAACTGGTGAACAATCATATCAAAATGTCGCTAAGAGCCGGTGTTAAGAGCGGAAAACTGAAGCAAAGTAAAGGTTCTGGGGCATGCGGTGAGTAAAGTTGATTTTCTTCGAGTTAGAGACTCAGTATTCAATGACTTACAGCTAGTATCGATTTTGTTTTCAGTTATTTTTGTTTCAATCCATTTTTAAAGTACCACCCAGAGACGTTCACATCTTGCCTGAATACTGATAACCATTTAATCTGCATTCATTCCCCAGTATCGTATCTATTTTTGCAACAAGTAAATATGAGTAGAGCTTCGCTGTCAGTGGTCACGGTCAATATACTGTCACTCGTTTTCGTGCAGTTTGACCTCTAGCTTAGGTATACGTACGCTAAATACATTTCCATAGACTTACACTATGATATACAAATGTATACACTATACAGTACGGTTTTCGTTCAATGCTACTACCAACTCTCACCTACAGCTGAAATTCATTTTATTTTGTATAGTCTACCTAGTCCCACATAAAAGTCATACTACTGCTGCAGTTGTGTACGTTCGCAAGTCGTCTTGACAAAATTGCCTGGTTACGAGTCTCATCCATTTATCATAGTAAGTAAGACCTTTGTGTCGTAATTAATCAAGCATTTTCTTTAAATCATAGGTTCATACAAGCTTGGAGGAAAAGCAGCTGAGAAAACATCTAAACCAAAATCTGCCAAGCCAAAATCACCGACTAATAAGGCTAGTCTCACTAAAGTAAAGAAACCAAAAGTAAGGTCAAAGATTGCCACGTCCCCCGCTAAGAAAACCGCTTCTGAGAAAACTTCTCCGAAGTCAACACCACAGAAGGCAAAATCCTCACCAAAAAAGACTCAAAAGAGCCCAAAGAAGACAAAGGAAAAGAAAGCAACGAAAAGTCCAAAGAAATCCAAGAAAATATCTGAACCCAAGATACAAACTGCATCTGAGAAACCTGCATCGGATACAGCTGCGACCGAATGAAGCGCCTAGAATTATTAAGGGGTGACACTGATTGAGGAGTTAGTGTTTTAACTAGTCAAGAATAAACGTTCTATTAGGAAAGCGACATGGTTTTCTCATCTTAGTGTGTCATAGCAATTATGTGTACAGTAACTTTACCCTTAAGGTGCCACGGTTATATTGTACTTTATTGTCTTAACATCTGCAATATCACCAAGTTGCATTTCTACTTGAGGTCAATTTGATAGAAAATTAACATTGTGTTTCTGTTTACTCGCGATAATAAGTGAAACTGTCATCGGCATTTTATTTCATGCATGTTGTAAGCATGGAAATCATAAGACAAACACATCACTCATTCATGTTATATTATGTGTTCAGAAAAAAGCTTTGTTTGTACTTTTTCTTAAACTGTGTTGCACAATGGACTCACACTTGTCCGTCTGACGTTCCGTCTGTTCGTACAAAAAAACGGGGATCAAGTGGCTATGGCAATAATACGTAAGAGTAAATTTTCTTTGATGCCATTCATTGCGTTTTTGTTATGTGACTATTTTTTGGCTTATGCGGCTAAGAAGACAATAGCGAGAACTAAAGAATAGCCACTCTACTGTCAATTTTAGAAGACACACTTTGTCTTGGCTATTTGTTGTTTCCATTGAGATATTGCAACTGGTAGTGTAAATGTATAGAGATGTCTGTCCATACTATTGCTCGGCAACCTCTGGAAGGAATTCAATAAAACCGCACAATAGTGTTTAAGTACTAAGCATATTTGTGCATATAGCCATCGCCTGTCCCGCGCTACCGTTAATAGTATTTTTCGGCAACCGACAGTTGGAATCCAATGAAACATCACAAGTGAAACTGGGTAACATTATGTGAAAAATTAGGTTACCAGGTACTGACCTTTCGACCTATTTTTTCGTTTTTGGAGCTACAGTAATAAATTTGAACTGTGTTAACAGTTTTGGAAGCATTTTTAACTTGTCCTCGCCTTAATCATGACCTTTTGACATACTTTCTTGTCTTTTTTACCAATGGTAAGCAATATAGGGCCTCTTGTCTACAAAAAGATGGACAAGGATTACATGTTTGTAGTTTATATTTCCTGCCCGTGAATGACAGTCTAACTGAATGTAGATTTAAACGAACCATCCTTGAAGGGTTTCTTATCTATGTGATAAGATGCAGGCCTGTGCCTCCATACTGTATTGTTTTGGGAAGGCCTGTACGCCAATACAGTATGGTCTTGGACAGGCCTGTACTTCTATACAGAATGGTCTTCGGCAGGCTTGCACCTCAATAATGAATGTATTTGCCAAGCCTGTACCTCCATACAGCGTGTACTTCGATACAGTAAGGTCTTAGACAGGTTTGCACCTCCAAACAAGCATGTACCTTAACACAGTATGTCATCGTACAGTAAGGTCTTTCATAGGCCTGTACCTCGTCTTTGGCAGGCCTGTACCTCCATACTGTATTGTATTTGGCAAGTCTGTAGGTCCATACTGTATTGTCTTTGGCAGGCCCTTATCTCCATACTGTATTGTCTTGGGCAGGTCGGTCTGTACCACCATACTGTATTGTCTTTGGCAGGCCTGTACTTCCATACTGTATAGTCTTTGGCAGGCCTGTACCTCCATACTGTATTGTCTTGGGCAGGTCTGTACCTCCACACTGTATTGTCTTTGGCAGGCCTATACTTCCGTACTGTATTGTCTTTCGCAGGCCTGTACCCCCATACTGCAGGCCTGTACCTCCACACTGTATGGTCTTTGGCAGGCCTGTACCCCCATACTGTATTGTCTTTGGCAGGACTTTACTTTCATACTGTATAGTCTTTGGCAGGCCTGTACCTCCATACAGTATGGTCTTTTGCAGGTCTGTACCTCCATACTGTATTGTATTTGGCAGGTCTGTACCTCCATACTGTATTGTCTTTGGCAGGCCTGTATGTCCATACTGTATTGTATTGGGCAGGTTTGTACCTCCATACTGTATTGTCTTTGGCAGGCCTGTACTTCCATACTGTATAGTCTTTGGCAGGCCTGTACCTCCATACTGTATTGTTTTGGACAGGTCTGTACCTCCATATTGTATTGTCTTTGGCAGGCCTGTACTTCCATACTGTATAGTCTTTGGCAGGCCTGTACCTCCATAAGTATTGTCTTTGGCAGGTCTGTACCTCCATACTGTATGGTCTTTGGCAGGTCTGTACCTCCATACTGTATTGTATTTGGCAGGTATGTACCTCTATTCTGTATGGTCTTTGGCAGGCCTGTACCTCCATACTGTATTTGGCAGGACTACAATACCTGCAGAAAGTAAGGTACTAGTATTTGATGGTCTTGGGCGGGCCTGTACCCCCGTACAGTAAGTCTTGGATGTACAATAAGGTCTTGGGTGGCCATTACCACTATACAGTACCTGTATATGATCTTAGGTAGGCCTGTACCTCAAGTATGCACTACCTTTGACAAGTCTGTACCACCATTCAGTATGGTGTGTGGCTGGTATGTACTTCCATACCTTATAGTGTTCGGTAGGTCTGTACCTCAATACAAGATGGTAGTCGGCGGTTCTATACTTGCATACAGCATGGTGTGTACGTAGCTCTAATACGCTTAGGTTACAAATGGAACTATTTAATGTCTTTTTGACTTGGTAAAAATTAAATGATGCCATGAAACCAAACTTGTGCATTGTACAGTGACACAGCGAACACAAAGAATACTTATCAGTTGTAAAAAGGACAGGTTGAACAGCATCTCACTTTGGATGTATTAATAATTTCTGTCATGAGCACGAGGTTCAGATCGAAATATCCGTCACCGAGGGTAACTGTTTTGGCGGGAACGAGGCTCTGCCGAGTTCCCGTAAAACAGTTACCCGAGGTGACGGATATTTCCATCTGAACAAAGTGTCATGATAGAAATTTTTTCTTGCATGCCGTCTTGCATTTAAAAGTAGATTTCTTAATTCAAACTTATCAAAATGATGAATTATCATGAAAAACAAACGATTTTCCGACGTTGTGTTTGGGAAATTGACGTCACAATGTTTATAACGTTACGTCATAAGTGATTCACGAGAGTCGTCTGGCATAGGAGGGGTGCCAGACCGGTTTTTCCGGCATGGGCAAAATCACCGGAAATGCCGATCCGATATGCAAGAAAAGATAGTCTGTTTTAAATTTGAATTCTAAATTGTTCGAAAATCCCAAAGGGCGGGTTTTGTGAAGTACAGTTGCTAACTTAAGCGAATGTACGCGTAAATTTCCGTGCAGTCCATGTTCCATTTACTGGAACATACATTTAAAGGAGTACATACTTACTGGAATACAAATTACAGATTGGACTGTCCTCAAAAGCGGAAGCATTCTCAGCCGGATTGATGTCAATTATAAAGCAGCCACCTATGTTGGCGCAGTAGGTAAATGACTGGCAGTCAAATGCAGCGTAAGTCAGGCACTTGGCAGCACAATCGTCAACGCTGACTGGTAAATATCTTATCCATCGAGCTGAAGGAGTGTCTAGTAAATGGACTGCTCTCTTGTTAATGCGATTGAAGTGTGCAAGTGTCACACCTGTAAAATTATAACTGTTTTCAGATATAGCCTGAAAATGCCCAGGTAATACAATACTAAAGGAAGCTGTACCAATCATTTGTTATTGAACGCAAATTCAGTTCTGGTCGGTATTGACGTTTGTCAGACGCTTCACAGTGATAAGGTTGAGATAAAAGCACCGACGTGAACTGTCCTAGTCATAAAAGTCATATGGAGTTTCTAACAGCAGTCACATTTAATTAGAATTAAGACACCAATGTGGAAAGCCCGTACAATCCCGTTCTCATTCAGATTTTGCAGTTACACTCGGGTTTAAAAGAACGGCGCGACACTAGTATTTACAATAAGCTGAGGTTTGTATGATCTCACTCATGAAATAGATCGTATAAACGTTCACTGCAATCAAACTTAAAACCTTTAACTTACTGCTTTCTTTTCCTTCATCATAGCGCATGATATCCCTGGAGACATAAACAGCCGGGTATGTCACCGTCTGTAAAGAAATCAATGATATTGAAGTGTGTAATGTGAATCATTTAATGGATAACTACTGTGAAGAAAACATAGATTGGTGGGAGTACTCTGTCAAGATTTGGTGAAATGCATCTTCGGAAATAATCATTTGTCGTTTCATAGCCGGTGGTATTTGTGATAAAGAGAACAAAAATCATATTCTTGTTTAACATCAAACCGATTCCAATTTTGTAGAAATAAATAAACAACATCTACCGTTTTAGCATCCACTTGAATGCCGACAACCAGATCTCCACGTGAAACCCGGTCTTGTAACATTGTGATAGCCTCATCTGTAGTAGGTTCAGCACGTGACGTCGCGGCAACAGTCTCTGAAATGTGTTCTCTGTCGATCAGACGTCATCATAACTTCTTTATGCTCTGTTTTATATTGTTTACACTGCTCTTTTCTTTTAAAGTTCGTATTGAGCAAACTAGAGCTATCACTTAAGGTGTTCACACCACCACCAGTGTGCCTTGTCGAACTGAATAATGACTTTTAGTGTAGAAAGGACATTATTTTGTTTTTAAACCTCAGCAGAATTACGTATCTTGAGACACTTACTGGTTCAGTAATTATTTTCATGAAGCAATGTATCAACTATATAGTCTCATAACTAAGTGTGACTTTGACCTTTAGCAAGAGCAGGTTTACTAACGAGACGAACATTTGACCTATTTTTTACGAAAATTCATCAAAGGGTTCAGGTGACATAGTCTCAAGACCTTTGGTACTTCCGTGAGGCACTGACCTTGAACCGATGCGGTTGGAACATAAGTTCTGCACATCGTTTAAATGTGATTAACATTTGACCAAAGTTTCGTGAAAATTCATCGAGGGTTTTAGGAGATACTATGAACTTTTATCCTTATGTGTGAAACTGGGGCAGTGTTGTTGGGACATGGGTTCTAAACTTCGTCTCCATAAGCTGATCATTTGACCCAAGTTTCATGAAAATCTCTCGTAGATTAAGAAGATATGGAGCAACCCAAAGGCCAATGAAACAGATCAAATCTTCTTCCTCATATGGGCTATACATTACGATGTTTGAGTACAACCCATTCCTACTCTAACAAGAAAATTATAACTTAACAGTTATATGAGACGATTACTGTATTACATTACAGTGTACAGAATAATGGCCACGGCTGTACTTCAACAGGCTGAGCAAATCTCCCGATTGGGGTATATACCCCAAATGAGCTAAAACAGCCCGATAACAATCGAAAAGTACAATTTTTTAAATAACGTTTTTTTTTCAAAGAAAAAGCGCAAGTTAAATTTTCACCGAATATTTATCTGATCTATACAGACCTCATAAAAACATAACTTTCTGGTTTTCCAGCTGGTAAAAAAAGAGCTGTCCCTCCCAAGTGAAGATATTGACAGAGTGACATTTTGTGTCCTCTCCATGCTCAATAAAGGCAATGAAATTTTAAAATACTTCCATGCATGCATATAATCATGAAACAGATGCCATTACTTTAAAACTAAGTGTACCTTGCCTTTGTAGGTTGGGTCTTGCTCCGTATGCTGCATATGTGCACAGTTATTTTAAAAATCCGTCAAAGCTAGTTAGTAGTACCACACAAATGTATGCCCATATACTGGATTCCAACCTATAAACTCTAAGTTGACCTGACCTTTGGAAAAGCATGTGGCTAAAGACGATGTAGTCTTGAGGCTAGGGATTTGTGCCAAATTATTTCGAAATACCATCAAGGTATGGCAAAGTTACAGTCCGGACACGAATGTGGCAACATGTTTGGATAGAGGAATCAATTACCTTCAAACTCTAAAACCTTGACCTTTGGCTAGGGATTTTGGTCTTATACGCACACGTTATTGAGTGCAAGACATTATAAGTTATATTCAAAGCTTTCAATGCATAACAAAGTTACAGCCCGGACAGCGAAGTTGACCGGGGATTAACGGAAAATCAACAGACGGTCAAACTTTTGACACGTGTTTTTGTACTGATTAATTACGGCCTTCGGGGATAAATTTGCTGGGTTTGGGTCTTGCACGCGACGTGTCTTGATGTGCTAAACATGTGCTGCCTAGTATTTTAAAATACTTCAATGCATTAGACAGTTACAGTCCGGCACGAATGGTGCGTATATAAATCATTTCAAAAGCGACATACAATCGTGACCTTCTCCTTTGGGGTAGGGATTTGGGCTTACATAAATATGTCATCTAGATTCGCTAGACAAGGGACGCCAAGTTAAAAATCCTTAATGCATGATAAAGTTAGCATTCGCGAATGTAGGTCGATCACCGACGGACGCTGATTATAAAGCCCAAAAATCGTTTTAATATGCAAACCATGGGGGCATAAAAACAAAATTTCACCAAAAGATATTGCATGTTTTGCCTTACAATAATTTAAATATACTCAATAAACTGAAAAAAAAATAACTGCTTTTTCTAAACGATGTTAAAAAAATGTATTTTTCTGTTGTTCTTTCCTGCATATTCATTATTTAAAAATGACGTCATGTTACGTATACACCGCTCTATCTCCCATAACTGACTCCGTTACGCATGGAAAAGCAGACTAAAAATTATGTAGTCGACAGGATTAAATTTTTGTAACTACCACCATTT
The DNA here is from genome assembly GCA_022818135.1 of Saxidomus purpurata. Classification (NCBI taxonomy): domain Eukaryota; kingdom Metazoa; phylum Mollusca; class Bivalvia; order Venerida; family Veneridae; genus Saxidomus; species Saxidomus purpurata. The sequence goes on along the minus strand of JAFMSR010000005.1, from coordinate 49,568,409 downwards.
GGCTTTTTGAAATTGTCAACATGTTTGGTTCGACCGATTCCTTCATTGTCCGCGTTTTGTTTATTATTATGAGTGAAAACATTATTTTATTGAATTTGCTTTCAAATAAAACCTGAAAATCAAGCGGGAATTGACCGATTAACGGGAAATCAACAGTGTCAAATTGACCGTCTTTTACTTAAATTACGTCATTCGAATAATTTGCGGGTTTTCCCCGCGATAAAAGTCTTAATTAAATATTCAATTAGACTGTTTTCCGGCAATTCCGGTTTTAAGATTTCAAAGCGAAATAATCGGACCATTCTTGGGTGATATAGCCTAAATAAATGTTAATTAATTCTTTCAAGGACGCAACTGTAATTGATTTATCACTTGCTCATGTAGGTTACCTGGTCGCTATTATAAAGCCCAAAAATCTTAATACAAACGCTTCACTGTTGCAAAACGCTATCAATATATCAATAACATAGTTTCTTCGGCCATTCATAAAAATACAACAATTCAACTAAGAAGATCGATAGAACGAATTGACCTGACGCGAACTCGACTATCGCTCCGATTCCAATATGGCGACTGTTCCACAGTAAAATTATAACAAAAGCGCGAAACTGACGTCATACTCCATACGTGCTATAACATTGTAGCGACTAACTACTGGCTTCGGGAGATAACACTTCATTGCATCGAACAAATAAAATAGAAACACGCATGCGCTACACTGACGTCATATATATCAGTGCTACAGCATTGTAACTGCTTCTATTACCTTATCCACATAACGCTTTGTTGCATCGAACTAAAGTTTAAAGGTCATTTTGTCCGTTTTAGTAATACAAAAGATATATATCCATAGTAATTAATGTTAATAAATATCCAAAAATAACTTTCGTCTTGAAAAGAGTAGAATGTATGTGTGATGCGACGCGACGGAAATAGTACTTAATCTAGTAAATCCATATAACAGATAATCAAAGATATCTTAAACAAACATACTGGAGTAGTGGTCGCACTTGGTACTCATTTTCAAGAGACGGCCGTCTGGGGTGTGTAGCTTGCTCAACTGACAGTCTTTTGTAGAAGGACAGTAGTCAAAACTTAGACAAGTGAATCCGGTCATGTTTCTGCATAGATCTGCACACTGGAAGTCGCTGCTTATATCCACGTAAGTTGCATCCATACTGTAAACACCGACAGTTTGACTGATCTTTGTGAAGTCCACTAGGAAAAAAGATTTTGTGTGAAGCTATTGTCACTATTGATTATTGTCATATCACATTGGAGAGCATAATACCACGGACCTATATACGTGTATATAGGTCCGTGATAATACAAATACATAAGAATATATCAGCAAATCATTCCGTTATCAACCGATGAAATAGCGGTAACTTACGTAGAGAGGGTGACTGCTCTACCATTGTTGCTATGTAGAAAGTGTTTGGACCGTCATAGGAGACCTGTGGGTTCTGGAACCTCAACGGCGACACCCCGGTCAGAACAGACAACTGCATCTGTACATTCTTGGTAAACAATGAAAGGTTTGTGTCCAGCGTTGGATGGTATGTTTCTGCAACAAATGCATTATGTGATAATTTTAGTCGGTGACATTTTTGTAATGATGATGCCGTGTATAGCAACAAGACTGTTTGATACATATAATGTCGATAAACCTGTTGTCCACTACCTGTTACTTGATCTTTGTTTCTATTGGATGAAATTACTCAGTGGTCATGAGTGGTCGGATGTAAGCAGAATTGAGACCTAACAATGTGTACTCCCGGTATATGGAATAGTTTTTAAAACAACTTGTGTGTGTTTGTACGAAAACAATAACTATTTGAAGCACCTGTATTGGTTTAGCTTAGATAACATATTAGATACAAGATTGTGTATACTTACGATTAAAACTTATGAAAATATGTCTCTGCTTGTCCGCAGGAAAGCAAGGCTGAATGTTGAAATTTGTCAGATCTGGATGTTGTTCATTAAAGTCGATGATGTTGTAAATTATTGTAGCAGTAGACTGTACGTCAAGAAAAATAATTAAAGAAACCCAATTAAAGTAATAAAGCCATTGTTATAAAATAAAATCACTCTGCATATATTACGGATTGCATATTAAAAATAACTGTTTAAGCTTCTGCATCATCATGACTTCAGGTGAGAGTGTGGTATAATGTTTATGACAACTTGTTTCAGAAGGCATTCT